>MZZL01000390.1:805241-975631 GCA_002749535.1 Apophysomyces variabilis | reverse complement strand
CAAACATAACCATACCAGCCTAACCTCCTCTTGGTTATCTTTCATCAAACATAACCACACCAGCCTAACCTCCGCTTGGTTACTTTTCATCAAACATAACCATACCAGCCTAACCTCCGCTTGGTTACCTTTCATCAAACATAACCATACCAGCCTAACCTCCTCTTGGTTATCTTTCATCAAACATAACCATACCAGCCTAACCTCCGCTTGGTTACCTTTCATCAAACATAACCATACCAGCCTAACCTCCTCTTGGTTATCTTTCATCAAACATAACCACACCAGCCTAACGCCCGCTTGGTTACCTTTCATCAAACATAACCATACCAGCCTAACCTCCGCTTGGTTACTTTTCATCAAACATAACCACACCAGCCTAACCTCCTCTTGGTTATCTTTCATCAAACATAACCACACCAGCCTAACCTCCTCTTGGTTATCTTTCATCAAACATAACCACACCAGCCTAACCTCCGCTTGGTTATCTTTCATCAAACATAACCATACCAGCCTAACCTCCGCTTGGTTACTTTTCACCAAACATAACCACACCAGCCTAACCTCCTCTTAGTTACCTTTCATCAAACGTAACCATACCAGCCTAACCTCCGCTTGGTTACCTTTCATCAAACATAACCATACCAGCCTAACCTCCGCTTGGTTACCTTTCATCAAACATAACCAGCCACTTTTTTTTTATTTTTTATTTTTGGCTTTTGAATGAGTCGTTAATAACTATTACATGGGCTCTCTGTTTCGACATTTATCCCAGCATTTGTAAGAACGCGAAACGAAACCTTTAAAGTAATTTTTCTCCACACTTTTACAGGCTTCCGTTATTCTTTTAGATAAAGTGTCTTCTTGCAATAAACCTATGGCGCTTCACCTTACTCTTTGCCACTGCCCAGAACTGTTCTATTGGGTTAAGTTCAGGAGAGTAAGTTGGAAGATACACACATTTATATCCTCGATACTCAATATACTTCTTTATGTTTTCATGAGTGTGAATGGGTGCATTATCCATGACTACATAGTGACCTTTCATATGCGGATGTTTGTCCATTTCATCGAGAGTTACTTTTAAGAAACTAATGTAGTGACCAGTTACTGTTCCTGAGCTTATATATCCGTCAGCCTTTCTCTTCTTTGCAGGTCTAGGTTTTTTTACGCCGACGGTAATCAAACCTGCGGCAGAGACAGCACCCAGTATAGACGTTGTGTTTGCTCTCGTAGTAGGTCTGGTAACAATAGCACGAGTACCTTTTTTGGACCAAGCTCTTGAGCGTTTCATATTGATATCAAAAGCAGACTCGTCAAGAAACACGCAATTCGTCAGGAAGTTCATGTCTGTATTTTCCCAATTACAAACCCAATTGTACCGTTCCTCAATCTTTGCTGGACTGTCTCTCTCAACAGAATGAAAATCTGCTTTTTCAACGAAAGGTTGCATTCACGTCTCATAAAGTTATTAACAGTACTGCGTGATACTTTAAGGTCATGAAATTGCTTCAATAAATGCTCGGTCACTTCAACAACAGTAGCAGAGGGATTAGCATCAATGAAAGTGATAATAGTCGCTTTATGTTCTTCAGATAAGATGCACTTACGACCTATTTTTTTACAGCTCTCAAAAATACTATCAGGAGACACATTATACTGGCTAACCCATCTATACGCTGTTCGAATGTGAATGCCCAACTGCTTTGCTGCAGCTGATGCACTCATACATTTTTCAATCTTCAGATCGAAAAACCTAGCTTTATCCTGAATGGTATAACGCACATAATCCCGTTTTGTGTTTGTCTCCTTCATACGGACATCATCATTCTTTGGCTTTTCTAACAACATTGGACACGCTAGAGAAGATTCATTGGGGGCTGCAGTTTCCAAGTACTCAGTATGAGTAGCAATTGTCTCGACAACAAATTCATTCTGATCAACAATGTAGTCCATCGGCTCAGGACCACCATTCTCATCAATAACATTCCCATGCCCATCTTCATATAGAAATATTGTACTCCTGTTCAATTGTTAAAGTATTGAAAAAAAAAGAACCAAAACAGTGTTTTTCTTTATTTATTTTCTTTTTACTTTTTTCTTTTTGGATCAAATTCGACATGGCCGTTTCTTTCTCATCGGATAGCTGCCATGTCGTTCAAGATATCTGTCAATTGCCTGCAATCAGGAACATGCCAATCGGCCATCGTCTTCTTTTTGGATGAACCCACTGTAGTGGTAAATATGGATTTCTTTTCAGCAAAGGTCTTGTTATTGTTCGCAATATTGAGCACTTGGAACATGTCTTCATCCGTTTTGTCGTCGCCCGCGCACATGATGAAATCGGCGTCAGCCACTTGCGCAAGTACTTTTTTCACTACTTCGCCTTTGTTGATCAATACAGGACGGACCTCGAGATTTTTCTTTCCAACCAATATTTCTACAGGAAACTTGGATACAATGCTATTCTCTAAATGATTCTGGCATTCGTTGGCTTGAAAGGCACTAAAAAAAAAGGTTCGTTTGTGTGTAAATGAATGATGTCTTCTCGGTATCCCTCCTTTTTTTTTTATCTTACCCGTATTCTGCATCGGCTAGCCGGTAGTGCCATGAGACGGAGGATTTCTTATGTTCAATAAAGCTGCCTTGTGTTCTTTCTGTGTAGTAGTCAAAGATCTCGATGACATCCTGTTTCCAACTCATATCAATATCATCCACGACGTTGGACCAATCCTTGGTCTTGGCTGGTTTCAAGAAACAACCATGTTCAGCACTGAAATTCAGGTTTGGGATGTGCCCGAGCCACTTCTCCAAAGTAGCCTGATCCCGACCGGAGATGATCCACACTTCGTTTTTAGGATCGCTACACAAGGTTTGTAGCGATTGAAGCATCTGTGCCCCAGGTTTAGCCTCACTTGGAACCGACACGATGGGAGTTAGGGTTCCCTAGAGAACAAAGTTTTAGCTTTACGAACGTTCTTTTCTTTCTTTCTTCCTTTCTTTCTTCATCCTTCTCGTTCTCTAAAAACATGATACGTACGTCATAATCGAAAAACAAGACTCGTCGGTTTGCTTTAGCATATTGTTCCAGAAGTTCGTTCTTGTTGAGCACGGGTGTAAACCGGGATTGGTTGAGCTCTTGCGCAACGGAGACGAGTTGTTTGACAAAGGAATGTGCCCAGACAGATGCTGTATGGGTAGTCACATGGTTGTAGAGTTGTTGATGCCTTGTGCGTTTCTCTTCTGGCGACATAGACAATGCTTCCAGAATGGCTTTCGAAACGCCTGCATAGTCCCAAGGATTGATAAGTATGGCAGCGCCAAACGAACCTGCGGTTCCCGTGAACTCGGAGAGAATCAGTGGCCCGTGCTGCTGGTCCTGGCATATGACGTATTCAAACGAAGTAGTGTTCATGCCATCCCGCACACTCGTGATCAGGGCCACATCGGCGACCGACAGCAAAGCATAGTATTCATCGCGGTCAATATCTTGATGGTAGTGATGAACGGGAGTGAATTCAAGAGATCCATAGAGACCGTTTATTTGACTGACCAATTCCGATACTTTGGTCTCGAGTTTAGAGTGCTCATCATGTGTGGGTGTGGTGACTTGGATCAACACGACCTTACCACGCCATTGGGGATAATCTTGCAAAAATTTCTTATAAGCCCGCAGTTTATGCAGGATGCCTTTGGCTGAGTCCATTTTGTCCCGTCCAATGATGATCTTCTTGCCGTTGTACATGGACCGGATAGCATCCACTTTGGGTTGAACACCTGGCTGCTTCCGGAAACGGTCGATACGATCCACATCGATACCGATAGGGAATGAACCAACTGATACGATGCTGCCCTTGACATGCACCCCAAGTTTGGAAGACTCGCAACCAAGAACTCGCGTGCAAGTAGAAATGAAATGTCTTGCATAAGCATACGTCTGAAGGTGCCCAGAAAATGAGATCAATAAAAGTTCCTCTAACCTAGAGTGTTTGCCTAGTATCTTCTGTCTTTACCTGAAATCCCACGAGATTAGCACCGAGTATACCATGCAGGATTTGTTTACAGGCTAATTATATCGAATTTTGTAAATACAAAGGCATGATGGGGTTGAGACAAACAAAAGGTGGGTCACTCACCTGTAAGACATCGAAATATCTCCGAACTAGGGAAGGTAGTATGGATAAACATGCCGATGGGAACATCCGGAAGTTTATCACGAACCATCTGAGGTACCAAACAAAGATGGTAATCGTTGACAAAGACTTTTGTTTTTGTTTAGTCTTTTGTTTGTACTCTTTTGTTAGAGGGACTTACTGATATCGCCTGGTCTGTAATGTTCGAGAATTTTCTCCGCAAAGATCTGATTGACAGCCACATAGTCACCCCAATTCTTCTTTTGGTCATGGCCATCGGAGGAAGAAGGCATGACAAGATAATGCAAGAGTGGCCATAATACTAGATTAAAAGGAAATGAGAAGTAAACAAGGTTTTATCAGAAGATGTAGGGCGAGGCATATGTTATTTTTTTTTACCTTCTTTACAATAACCTTCGTAATGGCCTCGTGACTTGTGATCCAGGAAAATCGGTACGATCTGTTTCGTCTTCCACAGAAGGTTCTCGAGTTTTGCCCTGTCACGGGTATCTAGATGATCAAGTTGTTCGGGCTGATTGGAGCCTTCGATGCCAATCGGGCCAGTCCAACCGATATGGATGGTTTCCCAACTTTGTTGTAAGCTTTGTAAGCCTGAGAACAGGGCACCATGGCCTCTGCTTTCAACAAGGGTCCAATCGGCAGCATGGAATTTTGCACGTATTGTTTTTCCTCGACGATGGTGTCTTGCGAGTTTGGAGACAGGTGCTGCGGTGACCGGTTCGATCACTTCTTCTTCGTCGTCGTCGTCTTGTTGACGGTTGGGTGGTGGCGAGGGAGGTCTTTGAATAGTATGAACCGGACTGGCGGCTCTGGTAATGGTGTAAGGGATCTGGTGGGTCACATTGATGATCCTGCCTTGGATATGAGGCGTCAAAGGCAGATAAGAGGCCACATGATCTGGTGTCAATATTTGGATAGTAGACATGAATTGTTATGCAAGTAAAAAAAGAAGTATGT
Source organism: Apophysomyces variabilis (assembly GCA_002749535.1). Lineage (NCBI taxonomy): Eukaryota > Fungi > Mucoromycota > Mucoromycetes > Mucorales > Mucoraceae > Apophysomyces > Apophysomyces variabilis. The sequence continues at coordinate 970,520 of MZZL01000390.1, read as the reverse complement.
AAGGAAAAGGAATAAATGTTAGGCGGGGTTAAGGGAAGGAAGTCGAAAGGATGGAACGAACCACAGCGCTTTCATTTATGTTTGGCTCATTCCCCGATCACACGGTTTGAGTACTGGGGATGACCAACTAAAAGTGAATCGGCTCGAGCAGAATTTGGATCGTTCCGGCGAGACATCTATGGAAATGGTACGGTTCACAAAAGGAATCAACTCGTAGCCAATCAAATTAAAGACTGTATTTCAAAATAACATGCTCAATAGATGCAGAATCAGTCCAAAGTTCACACAATGGAATCTTATCGAAAATCCCACAAGATTCCCAATGCGAATAACCTGATATTTCTATTCCATCTCTCTCAGGTAGTGACACGTTGTACAATACATTCGATCCAAATTCTTTTGGCCATGCAGACATATCTAATAAAGCTTTCTGAAACGCGTGGATTCGAGCACTAAACTTTGGTTTGTGCTTTCAAACAGTAAAGCTCAGAAACTATAGATTCAAACTTAAACTCAACTACAATAACAGAGTACCAAGCTTCGGTTCTTATCTTACGCTTCGGAGTCCGTTTCTTTTGATACTGTTATTGAAAAAAAAAAGCTACACCAAGTTAATGGTGTTTCGCCGTTTGGTGCATGTTAGGCATGGTACTGATATGCTGGTTCCATATGGAAGTAGATTCCTTGTAGCTCTTTCATAGCTAGAGTTAGTGGTAGGAACTGATGCGGTCTCCTTCCGCCTCATCGATAGGCACACATTTGGTTCATTTGTTAAAAAGAATCGTACTTTCTAGTTTCATGAGAAATGGAAAGAAAATCCTATATTACACATCTTTGCATGCATAAAACTGTAAAGGAAACAATGATTCTCTATTGCTTTTCTTAGTTTAATTTTTGATTTTTTCATGCAATATCTTCCCTATTATTGTTATTATTATGATTAGGATTATTTCTCCATCTTCCACGTTCATCAAAGATTCCGGAAGCTCTTAGTCGAATGTCTAGGCCATCTGCATACATACATGCCCATAAGAACCATGTCTGACCCAGTTTGTTCGGCTGAAACTCCAAGTATTCATGTAACCCGGACTCACTAGCCGAAGGATCCCGTGCTGCCAGTTTACTCTCCGACATTTCCACTTCCACAACAGCATTCTCTGCATAATAGCGTTTCGTGGCATCAGCAATACGTAACAAGTAAATACGCCAGGCCATGTACGTGATATCTGTAGTTTAACAGAAAAAAGTCACTGAATATACACAAGTAATATGAGTTTTTTCTCCCAATGAACTTACAGATGGCAAGAACAATGTCCACTGTGTAGTGAAACCGAGTGAAACACATCATCAAGAGACTGGAGGTCACAAGAAGATAACAAACCCATGAACATGCCCAATGCCAACGGGAATGGATCCGCCAGGTCATGACACAGCTCATCATGGCTGCTGTGTGACCCGAAAATATATTATCGGTACACGAACTGGCATTACCTGTGATCATGATGAACAAGAATGCGAGTCTCTCACCAAAGTTTCCTGTAAGTTCAACTTCTGGCGGTTGACAGTCTTCAAATAGTGGTGAGGGTAAGGTAGTCACCAGCAAAGTGATGCCACGGAAAATGTAAAGAGCACCCATCAACATGAGCCATCGTCGCAGGAGCAACAATCGTAGAGACCAGGTCTTCAATTGGAAAGCAAACCCAATAAGCGTATAGAGCAGTGAGGCAATGGTGAGATAATTGACGATCTGGAAGTTGTGGACGCGTGGAAAATTATCATGCAATAGATCTGCAAGAGCATGCTGTCGTCATAGAAAAGAAAAAGAACAGAAAGACGAGAATGTTTGATAAAAAAGTCAGTAGGGCTGTTGCCTTTATATGATTAATTCTTTTTCCCTTACTTTGTCATAAGATAGTTTTGCGTATCTCATGTCACTTGCTTGAGCAAGAAGACATTCGATGAAACCTCCGAGAATGAGCCAGGCCACAGCAATCACCGTACGAAGTACTTCGTGGTTAAAGACAAGATGGACTAAATCATGGCGGGTACGGCACTGTGAAGGAGGTTGAAGACGTAATTTGATCATTCCGATGGTTTGATCCGCTGTTGCGTGTGGAGCTACTGTGTGTGCTCCGTCGGTGACTGTGGCCATAATTAAGATCAGAAATATATGTAGTAAGTTAATTAAGGTATATTATGTATATTATATGTGAAGAGAAGGTAGGAAAAAGAGAAGAATGGGTAAAAAGGTGTCTCTAAACAAGTTAGAGAGTGAAATGGAAAGTTACAAGACGGTTGGACGAGAAAAAAGTTTCTATTCTTCAGCCTTCTTGGCTCTTATAAATGAAATCCCCAGCTTTTTTTTTGTACTTTTTCCAGGTCCCTTTTCTTTTTTTTCCCCTGCGTCGGTGATGCATTTTTTCGACTTTTGCGGTGGTACATGTCTGATATAGGCTATTCAGCAGATGCAACGAACCTTTTACTCTGGGTTAAAATGGAAACTCATTCTAGGATCAGCCATTTGGACGACATTCTCTTTCAATTCGCCACCTCTTCTTAACCCATTTGCGGATCATGAAAATAACGAAATAAGAACGCGTGATCTACACAGCCTTCTTCCCCAGCATTCTAACTGACCTCCTAATACTTCTTTCCCTCATGTGAATCAAAAGGATTCAGCTTCTTATTTGGATTCATCTTTTTTTTCCATGAGTCTTTTTCAATGAATCAACATTTTGGTTGAATCTAGCAGATCAATTAAGCTTACTGAATATTATTGGATCTGTCCCAAAAATTAAGTCCGTCCAACCAAAAATAGTAGACGTTTGTCTGTGTATCCATGTAACGGAGAATGAAAATTATATCGATCACAAACTCCGGTACGGTGACAGACAGGCTTTACACATTCGTTCTGGTAGAAAACCTGGAACGTAACATGCAAAAACTACTAACTTACGTACTAAGACACAAAAGTAGAAAGCAGTATACCTGCAATAAGGCATTCGCGCACTGTTACAACTATGCGTTACCCCTTGTTTTTTCACAGCCTGGTCTCCCGCTAGTCTATGCTGCCTCCGATTGGATATCACGGAAATCCAATACATCATGGCGGGCAAGCTCTTGTTATTACGTCTATTGCTTGGTAGAAAGTTGAATCTTAAAAAACAAAAAGAAAAAAAGGACTAGACAGGCTCAATGCTTGGATAGTACTACAGTCATTCGTAAAAACGTATATGGCCATGCTCGACAAAATGGGCTAGTATTTTGATATTTATTCATATAGGCAACGATTGCTGATGAATGGGAAGATTCCGTGTCATTTCGTGAACATCCACAATGCTAGGGGGATGGCGACCTTTCCAAACGCCGAATTCATCAAAAATACCCAATGCTCTTAATCTGATATCCAGACCGTCTGCATACAGACAAATCCACATAATCCATGTCTGTCCGAGAGGATGAGGTTGCCAGTTTAGGAACTCATATAGAAAGGCTGCATCAGGTGTTTCCAACTGGCGTTTAAACACATCGAGTGTTGTATGATGCGTGTAACCAAACGTGTACCGCAAGGTAGCATCCTGAATATAGCGCATATAGATGTTCCAGGTGGTGTAGGTAATGACTAAAAAAAAAAAAAAAGAAACCCTTACGGAGTCAGACCTTTATGCATTATAAAAATCTAGAATGTTTTTTCTCACATAGAGCAAGAAGGACATCGACTGTGTAATGGAAACGAGTAAATAAAATAACCAACACGGTTGCCAAAACAAAGAGATAAGCGATCCAGCTAAACCAGCGTCGCAAAGAATGATGAATCCGCCATACCATGGCACAGCTCATGGCGGCGGCGGTGTGACCAGAAAAGATATTATCAGTACATGGTGTAGTACGGCCGGTGATCATCATAAACAAAAACGCGAAGCGATCGGTCACAGACCCGGAGAGAGCTGCTGCAGGTGGTTGGCAGTTCTCAAAGAGAGGGGAAGGCAGGGTCGTGACGGCCAAAGTGATCCCTCGAAAAATATAGATGCAACCCATCACCACAAACCAACGTCTTAGGACCATCCATCGTGTTGTCCAGTCCGGTAACTGAATCGCAAAGGCAATCAACGTATACAGTAAGGTCGCCATCAATAGATAATTGACTATTTGATAATATGCTACACGTGGAAAAACGTCATGCAGTAGATCAACAAGAGCATGCTGCAAGTTGTCCAAAATAGAAAAGAAACAAAATAAAGAATGGGTACTTCTTGCTTTGCAAAAACCGTAAACCTTTTTTATTACAACTCACCTTGTCATACAATGTATGTGCATAACGAATGTCGCTTAATTGGGCCAAAAAGCTTTCAACCTGTCCGCAAAACATGAGCCATAGTACGGCGAAAAGAAATCGAAGAAATTCATGATTGCAAACAACCCATATGCAATCTCGCCAGGTACGAATCATGTAAGGTGGTTGAAGTCGTAGTCTGATTTTCCCAATGGTATGGCTGGTATCGGCCCATGAAGATGTAATCACCACACCCGCAGGTGAACCATCTGCACCAAGTTCCGCAAGGTTAGAAGAGAACAAAAATCGACTCATCAAATCTTATAAGACAATAGCATAGACGAAGAAAAAACGTAAAGAAACGTGCCCCATTCATATTTTCAAGATAATATGGGGTCAGTGAGGAAATACGTGATAAAGTCGAGTCATCAGTGAGCTTGGCAATTTCGAATTGAGACGGACCAACGCAAAATACTGTTTGTTTATCCCCTTAGAAGATGTTATTTCATGTCCATTTCTTTTTTCTACGCTTGTTGCCAAAGAGTAAGGGTATGATTCTTTATTTATTCCTTTACTTGCGGCAGGTTTCATAGTTAGCCACAAACCAATCGACAGATTCCTTGACAGCTAAAGAACAACAAAAAAGTGATGAATAGGCAAAATCCGTAGTGCTGTTTTCAAGATGGGCGACTTACCAACGTCAAAGGGTGTAAATTCAAAGTCAGGCAGGTACTTTCTCAACTTTGCATTGCTTGCAGTCTTTTTAAATTGACCATCTGCACGGCTAGTATCAAACTAAATGACAAAACCATGTGAGCAACATCCGTCATTCGGCTCTCCTTTCTGTTCTGTTCCCCCTTTTTTTTTTATTTCCCTCGTTTTTAAACTTACGGAGTATTCTCCCTTGAAATCGAGTGCTTTGACTATGGCATCGGCCACATCCTTGATCGAAACTTCATCTTCCTCACCGACTAATACATAGTTCCGGTTAACCAACCTGATATTCCTCCTTCTATCCTATTTGAACGTACCAGACAAGGTAATGGGATCAATCTCAGGATATTCTCTTAAGGTCCAGATAAAGAGTTTGGCCAAATCACGAGAGTAGATAAACTGACGGAGAGGCTTGCCGGTGCCGCTCACAACAAAAGGCGTACCGTTCTCTGTTATTAGAAAGAAATAAGAGGGTTTAATGAGCCTGATCCAGTTACCATGATCTTGGCATAACTGGAGTTCTCACTTACTCTTAGCCAAGTAACATTTATGAGTCAATCCGGGCAACACGTGCGAGTCTTCAAGAGAATAGTTATCATGAGGACCAAAGACATTAGTGGGGATTACAGAAGTGAAGTTGCAGCCATACTGCTCGTGGTAAGCACTGAACGTAATGAACAGGTTAAAACCTTAGAGACACGTGATCCTAAACGTTTGTCTTACCGGTTCTGCACATCAATCATACGCTTGGCATATGCATAACCAAAGTTCGATTCATGGGGAGGACCGTTGTGGACCATGGTTTCGTCGATAGGGTAAGTGGTCTTATCTGGGAAAATACAAGTCGAGAGACAGGACACAACCTTCTTGACCTAAATGCATCAAGCGTGGTGACTGTTTAAGCTCTTGCTGTCAAAAAGATGGCAACCCCTTCCACTTACACCATATTGTCGGGACAATTCTAGCACATTGTCGTTGATGAGCATGTTCTTGCGCATGAAATCGGCCTTGTACTTCATGTTCTTAAACAAGCCACCAACCATGGCAGCCAGATGAATGATGTGGGTAGGCTTGTACTTTTCAAAGATAGCCTTGGTTTGCTCAAAGTTTCTGGAAAGAAGAAAAACACAAACAAAGCAACAAGTAAGCTTAACACGGAATCCAACGATAAAGAACACGTTGTTTCTTCTCGCTTACCCGAGATCACCGTCCTTGGATGTCAAGAAGACCCAAGTTTCGCCCGATCGCTTGCCGAAACGCTCAGAGTTATCGTTTTCGATGACCCACTTTATGGCAGCTCCCACAAGACCAGAACCACCGGTAACCAAGATAACGCTTTCTTCGTTCGTGTTTGCCATGGAGATGGATGAGTAAGAAAAAGAGAAACGGACGGAAAAGGTACAAGTCTAAAAACTCGTGAGCTATTTTGAACGAAAGGCTGTGATTGGCTGGGACAGAATTGCTGGCCCATCGTGGCGGGGCGGTGTTCTGAAAGGAACGTTTCACCAACGTGGCGCGCTAAACCAATTTGGCGACATCGAGGGCGATCGCCCGTGATAGAACCGCCATTTTCGATAATTGTTAATGATTGCTACTCTCTAGATGCTTTTGGTTTTTTTCCCTTTAAAAGTTAGATCAATAGACCGTAATGTCCATATCTTTTAGTGCATACGCCTGTTTTAAGATCTTGCCTTTCCTGCCAGGTTATCTCGCAAGGTAAAATATGGGATAGCGTTCCTAGCACAAAATTTTTGAGATTGAAAGCACACATGCTAAGGTCTAGGTTGCTATATCACGGGAAAAAAAAAGGAGGAACAACATAAGCAGCTGCTGATTTTCATTGATAAAACGAAACGTTCATACTGTAAACAACTGGAAGCTTTTGGGTCGTCATACGTACTTTTACGATTAACAGGGTTTAATCGGAGCATTACTGAACCAAATACAAAGCTATCAATGAAATGAGATAAAGCAATCACAGTAAATTGCAAACTCATAGAATCGAACACTGGGCTATTTTAAACCTTTTTAAGGATGCCTTTTGCATTGTCGGAAATTTGGCATAAAAAAGTAAAACAACGAGCTTGTATATGGCGTTTTTTATGCCCAAAACTGCTGTGAACGTTTCAATGCTGGCGCATTGAATAGCTTATGGATAGAGAAATCAGTTCACATTGTAAAGCTATATATTACAGGATGAATCATGGCCCTTATAGGGACTTGAATGCTTCAAGACTAGTTAACTATGCTACTGTAAGTTCTTTGCTTTAGCCAATCTCCTTTGTAGATATATCGGGCCTCGCTTGGCCAATAGTACCAAAATTATGTTCGAAAGCAGTAAGACGCCCCCAAAGATTGTAAACGCCCAACCAATTCCTATATGTTCAATTACTGGTTCGACTGACGCTGTTATCACAGCCCTATTCAACAGGTCAGTAAGATAATGATAAACACGATTCCTTGGTTCAGTATTGCACGAAATAATTACCCAAATAGCGAATAGAATAAAGTACTCATGGCCGATATAGACGCGTTATATCCGGGGAACAAGTCAACAAAGAGAGTTTGAAACGAATTCGTTACTGATACAGTTGCACCAGAAGCTATGACGGACGAAGAACAATTGACTTTACTATTTTCACTACTTTGCCTGCTTACTTATGAATAAAAGTGAAAGTAACACCGGTAATGGGACATGGATTTGAGCGCACCAGCCGTAGACCACCAGGATAATCTGTACAAGTAGAGCAAGGATCCAAACAGAACGGAGTCGTGCCCAGTGAATAGGGAATTCTGCGTCAGGTAGATTTTTCTTCTTCATAAGCTGATAGTCGCGATCGAGAAGTCTGCCGTGTATCAATAGCATACTGATGCTGCCAATAGCGCTGCTCAGCTGTGTGAGACCGATTTGAAGCGTACTTAGTCCATACTGCGTGGCAAACATATGTGAATTCGTAACCGAGTAGAAAATGATCGTTGAGTAGTGTAAACCATTGAAAATCAGGGATACCAAGACATCTGGTTCCAGCAAGAGTTGAAAAGGTGCAGTGAAGTCTGATAATTTCAAAGGTCGACAGGTTGCAACACTTTCTTCCACGGTTCCCCTACGTGTCCACCATTGGTACAGCGATGGGTTTGCATAGCCAGAACCGTTTCCCACCAGCGATCGTAAGGTCTCGGGAACAAATATAGCTACCAATATTAACGGGATGGTACTTAACAGGGAAAGTACCCAATAACTCCACCTATTCTTTGCAGTATTAGAATATATTCTGTGTTACGGCCAAATAGAAAAGCCAGGAGCGAAGAGAAAAAAAAAAGGCGCAATCATTTACCTCCACGATAATTTATCGGCTATGACTCCTCCGATGAGAGGCCCGATAATTAACCCAAAAAACCTACCACAACCATATATCCCGTAATGACTTCCACGCCTAACAGAAAAAGCGATTCTAGTCTGAAATCTGCTTTTCTTTGAAACGCACTGCTGGTAGCCTATTTCTTACTTTGAAGAGTCGACGACATCGCCAACGATAGCCGCTCCTAGACAAAACCTCGCTAGTTTAACGCATTGCTAAGGGGCCGGATATATCATACCAACGGTAACAGTGGTGCTCATAGAGATGCCATGAATTACCCGGAACACCAGCAAAAGCCAGTAATAGGGGGTAAGAGCTACACCAACGCAAGCGGTAGTAAAAAGGACCAACACAGGCACATATATGGGTCGACGTCCCCAGACGTCTGCTAGAGACCCAAAAATCGTCGGTGATAACGCTTGTGCCAGGAAGTTGACTGTGATGGTTAAATTGATGGCTTCAACTGACACATGTAGATCCTTTCGTTTGTTAGCAACATATCTCATCCTTCTCTCTTTTCTTTTTGGACTTACTCTTCGCACGACTTCCAAGGAAGGCACGTATAAATTAGCCGCTATTCCAAACAGGACGTTGACAAACGATAGAGTGAGCACAAGAGCTAGCACTTTGGTCTTAGAAAGTATCACGTAGGGCTTATCTTCATTTGGCATGATTAGAAAAGAAAATTTGTAGGAAGACAATGACACTTTAAAAGTATCCTCGTCTTGCTTATAACTGCGCGATGAGAGCGTTGACATTTATCCGAATTGTTTGTTGTTTTTCCATTTCCAACACGCTGCTTTTCCGAAGAGTCTTTCACTTAGACGAAAATATGCATGAATGTCGTCCGGAATGCGTCACGAGACATAACATCTTTCTTTCTCTTTTTTTTTTTTATTTCTCTCTTTCCCACTTTACTAGTGATGTTGATTTAGATGTATAAGGAACACTAAGTGGTGCGTGCAGAATGGGATAGCATATACACAACAGTATTCATACAAATAAATCGTGCTGATGCAGCCATTTTCTGAAATCAGCACTGATCTGCAGAGTCTCAGTTGTGTTGAGGTTGAAGTTTGATAAAATGGTTACTTTTTTCCTTACCTACAAAATAATATCATTATCCATTTTAGGAGTAGGAACGATGCAGCCTGTTTTTATAGACTTCCCGATCGAAAGCGTCTATGATGATTGGTGTTTTCGAGCAGTATGATTTGCTTTCCCGTTTGCAATATCATTTTTTCCTTATCTAATAGCGTACTTTATATATGCCTGGATATTGCTTGTATCGGGAAAAGCCTTAGAGATTCTTCGTTTAGCTGACCTTGTGTTGAACAAAACGTAAGGTCCTATTTTCGTATCTGCCGGATGTACGTGACCCTAAGACCACTTTGTTCCAGTTAACCGTCAATGCTATCACATTGACTATAACATCAGAAGCACCATGGATGTTGATATTTAATACCAATGTCTGATATATCCAGCTAATTGACACCTAAAAACTATGACAGGAGCCCTGCTGATAGTCAATTGTAACGTCGTCAAATTTAAGATAGATTGTTTATCAAGTGTATTGTATAGATGATGCTGGATACCATAACCAACCGATCTAAACAAAGGTCAATGTTGATCTTGTAATCTTCCATACCTGTATATATAAATCTATTTTTCGCTCAGTTAAACATGCTAGAACCCAAAACGGTACAAATTAAAAAAGCATAACACGGGTATCCTATCAAATTGTGCCCGAATGGCAGGGTAGTGTAGATTATTGTTTTTCTGGTTACAGTAGATTGTTTATTGATTAGTAAGACTTCATCAAATTAGGGATAGAAGGTAGCGTTTCCGTCTACCGTAGTATTCTCGTTACGTTATACTATTAAGCAAACATTTGGTAAAACATTGATTATACACGGCAATATTGATAATAGAAATTAGAATAATAACTTTTTCCATACTATTATATTTTGACATGTGTGATAGACTTAAAAGCTGTCTTTGTCGCTCACGATAATCGCCTATGCACTTCACGCTCTCGAGTCATACATTCAATAAAAATTGAACTAACGAATAAAGTTGATCTATATCAAGGTCGCCCGAGACGCAACATAGGCATAGGAATTGCTTGAAGTTGATGATACATTTGTTTTTGCCCGACGAAATTATCAATTATATAGTTCCGAGCTGCTACTTTCCAGCATGCAACTGGTGCTCCGGTTAGTTGTACGGCCCTACAGTCAATGATTGCTAAGAAAAAACCCGTTTTAAGTGTCCTAGGTTAGAATAGTCTACGAGGAAGTTCTTCGCAAAGACATGTTGTTGTTAACGTTTCTCTTGCTGGACTGCAAGATTTCACACTGTAAAGATATGCTCATGGATCCATCTTTCGATTGTACACGTTGATCCCTGACGTACAACCTTGTTAATTCCAGAAGCAGAGAAGTTTATAGTTTCTGAATTGATCCGACCATGCAGGCTTGGATAAGAGTTTGATGAACGTCCTGGTCGTTCACTTCATGAAAGGGTGGGACCAATGATCAATCGGCTGAAAAACAGACATACCGTCGTTGCTTGCTTATTGTATCTTTGTTATTCATACAGGATACACATCAGCTTGTTTTCTCTGGTTTGTTTCTGTCTTACCAAGAATTTCCGCTTCATTGCATAGGTCATAAACGGACATAATAAATAAAATGCGGTCGAAATTCTAATCTACGAGTAAAACATTTAGTTTTACTTGGTTGGGCGCTCATATGAAGGAACTACTGCTTGATAATATGGGAAGTCCTCTTTTTCCTGGGCCGATAGGTCCTGTGTTATCATTTGGAAAGGTATCACGCGTGGTAAGATGAGGAATGAATTTCCCAATTCAGAAAGGCTATTGCGTGATAGATAGTGCAACGATAAAGTTCAATCGGGTTATCGCTATGAAAAATTTTTTAAAGTCAGTCTATGCGCATAGGACCAATGACGATCCTGCTTAACAAAATGAGTCAACCTTAGTTTTGTCATGGGACTGAAAAAGCCCAACATGTAAATAAGCGTTCCATGGCAACGCGCGTATAGTGCGTTTACCGACGTTGCCAACCACATTACAGGGTCGCGATTGTATCCTACAGCTGCCATCCGTATGTCTAAACTCAAAAAAAGGTAAAAAGTTTTTCGGTCCTACGGTGCACAGACTCTTGCCGAACTCAGATGACATATAAAGCTCTCTGACTTACACCCGGTTAGATTTTTTTTCCTATTGTCTGCAGCACAATTATAAAAATGACGGAAAAGGAGGCTACGGCTGATTTCGAGAAACAAGCAAGCACTGTAGGAACGCTGGAAGAGGATACGTACGATGAACTGGGCAACAAAAGCTACACTGTCTCTCCGGCCGAGAGATCTCTGGTGCGAAAGTTAGATTTCATTTATGTCATGCCGTTTATTGCAGTTCTAAACTTTTTACAAGTAAGTCATGGAACACAATAAACAATGCTTAACTCCATACTTTGCTGTAGTATTTCGATAAGACATCACTTAATTACGCTGGTGTGCTAAATATAAAAGAAGATACGGGTCTGAATGATCAACAATATAGTTGGCTTGGCTCTATTTTCTATCTTGGCTATCTATTGTATCAGGTAACTTTAATTTGCCGAAAAAACTGTTATGAAAGGGATGAACTGAAACTATACTAGGTTCCTAATGCAATTTTTATCCAACGATTTCCTATTGCGAAGTATGTCGGTTCGCTGATCATTCTTTGGGGAACTGTGTTGATATGCACTGCTGAAGGCAAGAACTTTCAACAGCTTGCTGCACTTCGTTTTCTCTTGGGTTTCTTTGAAGCGGGAATCTATCCATGCTGCATCATGCTTATCAGTGCCATGTATCGACGGCCAGAGCAAGCAGCACGTATTGGTCTTATTTATATCTGTAACGGTATTGCCATGTCTGTTGGTGGTCTTGTTAGCTATGGCATTGGACATATGGATGGTGTTGCTGGTAAAAGCGCCTGGCAATGGTAAGACGGTCAAGCTCTTTAGCAGAATCCCTGATGTTCTTCATTGATAACTACAGGATCATGATTATTCTCGGTGCAGTTACGGTCCTTTTCGGGCTGATGTGCTTTTTTTTGCTTGTTGATAAACCAAAATCTCGATTTCTACATCTTACCCCTGAGCAGGAAAAAGCAGTTGACGTTCGTTTGGAAGATAATAACGTTGTTCGGACGAACGAGATCAAGATCAGCCATATGATAGAGGCTCTGAAAGAACCAAGGTTTTACTGCTTCATATTTGCATCTCTGCTATACAATGTCCAAAATGGAGCCATGGGAATCTTCAGCGCTATCATTACCGCTGGCTTTGGTTTCTCGGTAAGTCCTGTAACCTGCGACAGTTTCTTGAACTCACTTTTACGGGTGACTATCAGAATCTAGAAGCAATCCTTCTTGGTGTCCCGTCAGGTGTTGTGGACTGCATTATTATTATAATTGCAGTATGGTTTAATCGTAGATATGGTCACACCCTTTACCTTGCCGCATTTCTACCGTGTCTTTCCACGTTAGGCTTACTGTTGTTGGTGGTTATCCCACAACCGCAGGTTAAATTAGTAGGCCTTTATCTCTGCTGGGCAAACCCTGCGGCGTACACCATGTTTCTCGCTTCCGTAGCCAACAATGTTTCTGGCTATACCAAGAAGATCTTTTACAGTTCTGCAGTCATGGTGATGTACACAATTGGCAACTTCATCGGTCCTCTTATCATGATTGGATGGCAGAAGCCTTTGTATCTCGGGGGCATGATTGGCTCAATGGGAGCCAATACGGCTACCACTCTCCTGATACTTTTTGCCCGTTATCTAATGGCTAAATCCAACCGTGAACGACTTGCCAACCCTAAACCTGAGGTGAACCCGGACCAAGACGTTACGGACCGCGAAAATCCGAATTTCATCTATCGCCTGTAACAATTTTATCTCTTCCACTCTAATCCTTTGTAAGAATGCGAGCGCACTTATACATCCATCTAATATCTGTATTTAATACGTATATCTAATTTAAATCCCATTGAATCTTTTTGTACAAATATGCTCTAACCCATAGATTTAATATGTTGTAGAATCGATATTTTAGACACGCCATTCTAACGATTGTCATAAAGTCCGACGTGAACCTTCTCAGTAAACATCCATTTGCAATTGTAATGCTATATCTAAGCATATCGAAAGACGCACTGTGCATCTGTAACCGCTTGCAAAGTTCAAACAGTACAATAACCTGTGGCTTTATGTTATCAGCGCAATATCGCCAAATTACCATTCTTCAACAATATGTCTTCCACGTCGTTGGAGTTCCAGGTGGGATTTTTACTGCGTTTGTAGCAAGAAAAGGAAAAATATCCAGTATTGTAAATACAAAGATGAAGATTCAGAAATGGCGACTACAGCAAACAAAAACAATCCCTCCATGCCGTCCTGATTGGACAAAAACATTACAAAACGAAAAATATGCTGGGTCACCTTAGATCGTATATCAACCTAAGTTTGGTGCGTTTTTATTTCGACGTTGGCGGCTTTGCTTAAGCATCTTCCCAGTAACGAACCATTGCTTTCAAAGCATGCCTTCACGAGAACGATTCATGACTTGCAAAAGTCGGTTTTATTCTGAAGATTGCGTGACATTCTTTGAAAGCAGAAGACGATCAAATAGCGCAAGAATGTTGGTGTGTTAGGACCTAATGTAGTGATTTCCATCAGCTTTATCCAGTAAAACTGACTATTGTATGTTTTCCACGACAGATTGTAGAAACACATTGTTTAATCAATAACTGGTGGTATCTTCGAAGCTTCTACTGCACCTACCTGATAAGCTTTACCATCACTATATCTGTGAGACAAAACTATTTTAATCATGGATGCCGCTGCCTGAGCTGCAACTTGATACGATCATGTTTGGGGGTCATATTTAACCACCAAACGCTAGCGATGGTATACGTTATGATCTGCAAATGTATAAATGGCGTCTTAGTACAATGGCGGGTGCGAAAGCATTAAGATCGTGTTCTAAGCATGGTCTTCGGCTGGCACAGTTCTTGACATCCGAGCTTCTGGACGCTCATGTAATATATGGTGATGAATCTCCAAGCGAATGCAGAGAAATTTGTAGTCAATTAATCCTCTGATTTCACCTTTGCAATCGAAAGTGGTTATACGATTGTGATGCCGCTGAAGACGATTCTCTGGAACTTGGCGCTGCACTGATTGGTCCTGGCAACAACCTGCATAGAATGATACTGCATCCTTTAGATCAGGATCAGTAATGCAGGTAATATAATATCTGTAACCATCGCAGGATTCGACAGCAGCAACGACTCTTCTTACAATCTCCTTTGCAGAAAAATCTGACCATTCATTATAGAGTACAATGTTGGCTTTGAAATGAACTTCGTTGTCAGTATCCTCTATTAGAAAGTTGTTTTGCAGTTCCTCCAGAGTAATTTTGTCTGTCACCACTTTTCGCGTTCCTGGGTATCTGCTTCGACAATCTTCACAAGTCTTATAGGATCGTTTCCTTCCGGCAAACTTCATGGAGGGCTTATAGGTTTTGCAGCCGCTGCAAAATACGCGATTTTCGTTAATTGCTGACATAACTTCTATAGTAATCTTGGAAACAGAGGTTAAAGAGCTTTTTGTTTAGTTTAGCTTGCGGGCTTTTGCTAAAGGTGAGGTAGGTGTGAAAAGAACAAGCACTTTATGACATAGTTTGCAGTGGTTTAAATTATGAACTCCGTGAATTTTCTAAGACGTGTCTGGTGCGGGACTTGTCCGGAACCGGGAGGGACCGCAACATTTGCTTCATTTAAACTCGTCTTTAGGCATATTGTGAGCGCCCTTTTTCTTTGTTCGTATTTGTCGAAGTAAGTGTGGAGACATGATAAGGATCCCTAAACACGAAAAAAGGCGGATGGATAGATGGATGGATGAATGAACCATTTTTATGATAGGAATATCGAAACGCAATGGCCAAGTCTAAGAACCACAC
The DNA here is from genome assembly GCA_002749535.1 of Apophysomyces variabilis. Lineage (NCBI taxonomy): Eukaryota > Fungi > Mucoromycota > Mucoromycetes > Mucorales > Mucoraceae > Apophysomyces > Apophysomyces variabilis. The sequence continues at coordinate 955,141 of MZZL01000390.1, read as the reverse complement.
CAACCACAACCAAAGTAAGAGATTCTTGCTATTGAAATAATGAACAGTTTTCCGACCATCTGTATTAGACCGCAAGGCTCACCGTAACGGTATCAAGAAGCCCTTGAGACAGAAGTACCCCTCCAACAAGGGTGTATGTATCACTGTTTTACGCTACCAATGTTGAAACTGAAATATGTTCCTACTTTTTAGGTGGATGCCAAGTTCCTTCGCAACCAGCGTTTCGCCAAGAAGGGTACCTTGAAGGCTTTGGCTGCCAAGAAGTCTGCTTAAGCGCATCCCTTTTACATGTTTTAATGTCTGAATAAAAGCATTAAAACTTTCAGAAAGAAATATGGATCGACCTGCACTTTTTTCTGATATTGCCACGTAGTCGACTGCGTACGACGTTTTGGATGGTTTTAATAGACGATATTTGCCGAGTGGGAAAAAGGATAAGATGACAGGAATAGGAAGGGAATGAATAGATGGCGATCCAAAACAGTTTGCGGAAAAACCCAGATAGACATTGCAGTTTCTTCGGCCGCATTCAAAATAGTTAAAAGTAGTTTTCACTTCGTAAAAGTCAGTCATTTATCAGAGAATTTCCTGTCGCCTCAACCGACTGGAACACTCATACAATATTATGCAATCAAAAACTTTCTAACGAGCAGTAATATCCGGACTGACATTAAACGCAACTGTAGTTCATTTGCAAAGAAGCATATAAGGCTCCACCCGCCCTTGTATACCTGAGCAGTTCGTTTTCATTACGGAACAGGGAAATTGTGAGATTTCTTACTTTAGCAGTGTTGCAATTTTGCTTTAAATGTAGAACGGATACAACAAGCATGCTCTACTGGCACTCATGCAGTTGTTTGGATCCATCATACTTTTCTGCTGTCGAGTTCGACAATAAACTCCTCGGAATAATGTTGACTGTTATGCATGCTTGGTCTGCAACCTGGATTGCGATTCTGTGGCAACTGCCAGCTCACGATTCAAAACGATAAAACATCAGTTAACTTGATATGCATTGGTGATACCTTTCATGCATTCCAATTGCATGAGTCACCGTTTTGACATAATTGTTGTAGCAACTTTTACGCACTGACAGTCATCCTTTCGTTTCTTAGATGCCGTGTATCAAAACTGCATATGGTTCGTATCCTCTTTTAAAATGGTATCATAGCTTCCGTACAATTTACTGGCAAATGCACGGTCTGAGCCGCGGCCAGCCGTAAGAAGCTATTAAGTATTGCGTTGGCGCATTTTTGCGGTATCTCTCTGCATCAGTCCGGTTAAAATGGCCAGAACACTCTTAAAACCGTATTAAATATGACTAAATCTTTCCTATGGGCGAATCGTGGCTAGAACTTGAATCTCACAGAAATTCAAGTGGTAACTTGTAGATCCAGGGATAAATATAAATTTAACCATGGCTTTGTTAATATTACATGCTGTATGTTAACGTTCAAAAACATCTTTCAAAGAAGCATGTGTTAAGGACAATGAGCGCTCTTGATATATATACTAAATTGTATTCCTTTTTTTCTTCTTCCAAATTATGATGTGTACTCGTATACGAATTTACGACGTTCCGGCGACCGATAGTCTACAATATATGTCAGTTGATGATGTCTCAATATGTCAGCACTCACTTCTTCAGATGTTCCATGAACACTTGCAAGCTGACGTCGTCAGTGAAAATGGCAGCTCCCTGAGGTGCACCGTAAGGGCTGCCCGATGTGTGAGTTGTGGATGGGTTAAGTTTGGACAGCAAGAATCTGGCTTGCGATCCTCCTTGATCGCAGACAATGTATCTTGGAACGGGGAATCGATCCATCAGTAGATCTTGGGCATCCAATACAGGTGCCTCCAATAACTGCTTAAAGTTTTCATATCCTTCCTGATCCTGATACCCGGCAGCACGCCATTGAGCAATCGTTTCACCGTGGAAAATGAGAAGATGGAAAAAGGTGTCCAGTAAGAGGATCGCGTCAGGTTTGATCGAAATAGAATCTAACAGTACGGGTTGTGGTGGGCTATCAAATCCGTACGAGGTCAAAGTGGGTTGAATCATAATGAGCGAGTTGTCTACGTTCTCTCGGTTCAACACATGTCTATAATACGTCAATGATATCATGTTTGTATCGACAGTTGTTGCTTACCGGTAGAAGGCAGTTTCATCGGGCGAGTTATTGAACACTTGCAGGAACTGACTTCTTCTCAAATGGAACATAAACTGGGGATAAATAGAAAAGTTTTCGGACAAACGGAAACTGTGTGGATCATCTTTTCTGTAATCGGCAAATCGTTGACAAAGTCGGATAAGCATACGATCTAGCCATCGGAGCACATCTGGTCCGTCGTCAATCTCTCCCTTAAAGACCGCAATACGAGACATCAGAACAGCAGAAGTTTCCTGATCAAACGAGTTGGCAATTTCTGGACTCTGACCCTCGGCGAAATTGCGTGCTACAGTAGTTACACGCAAACGGAACTGGCCACTAGAATGCTGATAGTGCGTAACAAACTGAATCAAACCACGCGAACCAGGCTGGAAGGCAGCTGCAGGTTGGTTGACAACTTCGAAATATACGCCGTTGGTAGTCTTCGACGTAATAGAGCACATCTTCCAAGCTGAAGTGTTTCCGATGCCGATCTCAGTTTCTCCAACATAGGTTGATTTCTTATTCGCGGAGACAGCATGGCCAATCATGCCACAAACTTTAAGCTCACGGGTAGTCTTTCAATCGAACACTGTGAGCTTCTAAGTAGTTATCTCATCATATTCCTACCTGCACGTCCAATGTTGCATTGAAACCCATTTGTAGATGACCCTGGCTATCCTTTTGGAAGACGCGTTGGAAACTCTGTTTAAAGATTGCAGTGTTGAAAGAGTCGGAAAGGATCATGAAGCCACCTGTTGAATTCACCATGGATTTCATTTCGAGCAAACCAATTTGATCCAGACAACCAGCGAAAATGTCAATAGTATGGCCGTTTGTGGCGGCACGTTTAGCAAGACCATCATAAAACTAGATCTATGGTATGAGTGATGAAGACCAAAATTGCTGGTGCCCATACCTTGATAGCCTTTTTATAGTGTTTGGCAGTTTCCTTTTCAATGTCGTGATGGGAACGGATGGGTTCTCTTAACTCATTTCCAACGACCATACCAGGACCCTCGGTTGCGGGACCACCGCTGAACAACATAATGCGTGCGCCAGTATTGGGGAAAGATGTCTGGACAAACAATCAGTAATAGTTTTAAAATGTTCCACAAATAATCTCACCTCTAATAGACCAACTGCGACACTCATCGCAACACCAGTGCATCTCTGGGCACGTTTATCATTTGCCACAGGCCAAGGGTCCCGTTGCAGATTTTCCAAAATAGAAGTAAGCACAAACTCACAGTCTTTGACTGGAAGCAAAAATCTTGACCAACCCAGATTAGTCAACGCTAAACGCCCATTAAAAATTACCTATTAGCAGCCATGCTGGCTTGAGGAGGTTGGCCAGGGCGAGCAGCGGGTTGGCCAGGACGAACAGACGAGCCGCTTAAATCGAGCATCTCTTGGATTTGCTTCCCAGCATACTCCTTGGTTCCGCGGAATACATAAGACTTAGGACAGTCGCCGAAACCTAATTCATGGATTTGGGTCTAACAAGGGAGATACAGAGTGAGTGATTGATTCCACCACCAAAACCCTTACCATTGTACCGAAGGTGATCAAGCCAACCCAAGCATATGGCGGCAAAAGGCTCAAACTAACAATCAATGAATCTTTAAGAGCCTTCAGGTCTTCTTCATCGAGACACGTGTCGACCACGTAAAGGAAAATGGGAGGAATCTGAGCGACACGGTTCAAATTATACTCGATTGTCGTATATTTTGGTAGAAGTTCGGCAGGAAGATTGGTATTTGAAATATCCTTGTAATGAGGAGGGAAGGCATTTCTTTGAAGACAGAAAGGACAAATCCAGAGCTTTCCGCGTACATCAATCTGACTAGGATGCATTCTTTATCATCCTGGTTCCGTAATCCGAAGGCAAGCTTACCAGTATGGATTCAAGATGGCTCTGCAAGGAGCTTTGCAAGTAACTGGTTCGTACCAAATGGGGCTTTCAATGAAATCTTCGCGTTCTTTTAAAGGTGTGTACAAGCAAGCAATAGGTACCACGGCTTTGGTAGCTTCGATGCGTGATGATGGCCAGGCGTTCCAGGAAAAACGGATTCCGTCCTTAAATCAAATTGAAAAATTGGGTTCATTGTATTATAACTATAGTTTTCTATTTGTACCTGTTCTTCAATTTCGTCGAAATTCATGGTAACGCGGTTGGGAAAGTATCCGTTAGAGGAAGCGTTATGTCCCTGCGATGTGGCAAACTGATATTGATTCGGAACTTGAAATAGTAAAAGGCTGGTGTTGATATGACGTTGCAAATCCTGCACTGTCTGTCTGTTTGCACAAAATATACCATTCAGTGTTGCTCAGCGTGGTCCTTGTTTACAACTAAAACAGTCTAATATAGTAATGTATTATATTCCTATTGTCTGTCGTTCATATTTCAGTTCAAGTTAACATAAAGAAACAGTGCATAGGAGTGATTACGAGAATATTAGCGTTAGCTAAGTACGGATATGGTCAGAGTGTGCTTTAACATATCCTAATCTGATTATTAACGTTTGTTGCGAAGGTTTACTTATGGCACAGATCCCTTACTGCACAACAACACAGGACGTTTAGTTATCCGAACGTCAATGATTGGGAAAAAGGGTGACACACACTGTGTACTGTTTCCAGTCATGGAGTGTCTCTCTATTCCTTCCCGGCACAGTATTCTATCTCTCTATTAGTATACTGTATTTTCGAGTAATCTTTGCGTGCAAAAACATTTTGCCGGTATTACAACCAGTTTCGTGGAAGCTGGTTCGACGGTAGTACTCTTCAGTTGATATATAGAAGTCTTTATTTAGGAGAAAAGAATACGTACAGCAATGAAGTAGAGGAATAGATTCGTTAGAGATATTATCTGACACTTTCCAAGAAGGCCAAATCGTCGTGTTGTTCTCAGTAGCAATTTGGTATGTGTACGCAATTTTGATGTGTGGGTCAAGAGAGCTGAGCTGCAATTAGTGGGTAGAAGATATTACGAAGGACAGTTAAATAGGCTTTGTGTAAAAACTTCAGCAGTAATTAGAAGGGTCAAGTGCTTTGAAAGGTGCAGCGAGTAGTTCAATATATTGTCTAATTGACCTCCATCCGTTTTGTATACGATAAAAATGCTCAATGATAGGATCCTTTTATGGAGGACTATTGCTTGGTTCATCTAGGCATGTACCTTCAGTGAACACTGTCAATTTATCTCTGTTTCTTACGTATTCTATTACCAACAGAAATAACCATTCCTATGCTAACTTTGTCATTCGCTCTGTAAGTTTCTAGCGAAAGATCAAGGTCCATAAGCTACGTTATACGAGGCAGGTACCTAGGCTTCAAACATTCATTCTACTCTTCTTTTGCCTATCAGAAACTGCTGCCCACAAGCGATACTGGCTTATTTACGTTCTTATGTCTCCAGATCGTCTTTCGCGTTTTAGACTATTTATCTTACTTGGTGCATCTTTATTTCCCAACACCATATCTATCAGTCACTTACGTACACCTCTTGAATATCTTACACTGAAATGAGGACTTCATTTTCAGCAATATTTTCTGTTACGGTAAACGTATGCTAAAAATGGCCACAAATGCATTTACTGCAGCCGCACGCGGCTGTAACGGAAGGAGCGAAGCGAGTGCAGAAGGACTAGTCCTACATTTACTGTGTTTTTCCCATTTGTCTGCGTGTTTCTATTTTTTATTTGCGGACTGGGATTCCAGTTTTTGCGGAATCCAAAAAATGCTTTTGCATGATTGGATGAAAAATATTTGCGGTCAGACTACCCTTCTTTGCGTACAGTCGTGTCATTGCATTATCTATGACAAGATACTAAGCGTTCATTCCGTGGCAATCCAATCTTTTGTGATTGCCTAATAGAAAAAATTTAAGATATTATAGAAGAAAAGGAGAACACAACTACATTCAGGGAAAATAATAGTGGAATATAAGCCAATACAATTGAGCAGAACCGGAATTGGGTACCATTGCCCTGACAGCTTCTAATACCATAACTGATAGAAACGGATATGATATCATCAATGACGTACAGAAACGAACGAAGAGGGTATATTTCCTCTACAGATGTTCCATTCTGTTCAAGACCTTCTATCAGACTGAGTCCATTTTTTACTCTTGGGAGAATTGTTGTCATCCATAAGACATCCATCGATTTTCTTATCCATGGCTGTGATTTTTGGTTTCAGTAATCACGTACTACAGTATTTAAAAGTGAAGGGACAACATCTTTTCAATTCTTTGGCTCTGTTCTCCAAAAATATCCCCGGTATGTACTTCGCATTTGATCATATGTACAGAATGACTGATGTCCCTCTTCTGTAACCTTTAGCCTGCATGACCTCTTTCCCGAACCACCTTGGTTGTGTGAGTAAGCTCCCTGCACTCCACTCGGTAAGTGAAAAAGAAATCTTGTCTGTTTATGCACAGTGTTATTCATTATCTTCTGCTTCCAAGTCCTCGCCAGGTGTTGCATCGCTTCAAGTCCTCTGCAGTGCGTTACTTTCCACCGGCAACTCATAGAAGCCGTGACTCTCTCTCTCGCCGCCCCACCAATACAGGTGCGGGGCCGGTCGCTACCTTTGGGTAGGATTACCCTTAGGGGGTAAGTAAAAACGATGTCAAGCTATCCTTCCATTTACTAACCATGAACATTCTTTTACGCTGCTCGAATGAATTTTGTGTCCCCAGAAGGACCAAGTTGAGGTAAGCAAAACGTATTTCCCGCATAATCCATTTACTAATGACGCATATTTCTATCCCTTTTAGCGCAAACTTGATCCTTGCATGGACGCAAAATTTATTTAGAGTAGCGTAAAAGATTGTTCAATAAACAGTATTGTCGTATCCATAGCTATAATGGATACTCTCACTACTCCAATTATGTCTAAATAGGGAAGATGGACTTTAAACATGGACTTATATAATACAGGATTAAGCAATCTTAACTCAGTTCCTTAATACAATGAACAATGCCGAGCTTCTATGATCCGCTATGGAGAAGTCTCTCCATTATAGAAGGCAATTACAAATCACTTAATACAGAGCATAGTCCATAATCACAGTCCTGTCCATCTAGACCCACAGACATTTTAGTATAAAAGAGTAATGTTTTTATTTGAATAAACATCATCCTACATTGAGTCTCGCGTATATCGCTTGTCTCTTTTTTCTCATCAGATAAAACATTACAAGTATCTTTAATTTTCCCTATGCAATTGTAAGTCTTTGCATTTTAGATTATTCCGTATCTAATACTTATATTTGTTAGATAGCTATAATTACTAAAATCTTCTTGCCATTGGTAAAATACTTGTTTCTTCATTTTTTTGAATTACATAACAACTATTCAGTAGCATGTATAGTAATGATCTGACCGTGCATTATATCTATACGAAGAACTTAGGTACGTTATGCCGTTTATATCATTTGTTTTCCTTCTCTCAGGCAAAAAGTTTCTGTCATTAGTACCCAACCACAAATGGCATCTGTTATTTTAATCGGTTTCTATTATATATGTTCAGCTTAAAAAAGGTTCTTGCCCGAGAGCCAAAAGTTTTTTGCCCGAATCAATTCTCCCTTTTTAATGCAGGCTCAAAAAATCACACCGCAAATTTGTGATCCAAATTCAGCATTGCTTCAATTGTTGCTCCCCTCATTTCGCTTGATCCATTCTTCATGCCAGGACAGCACCTTGCTTTATCATTACTGATATTACTATTACCTTTCTCTTTAGCGCAAAGTTTTCAATATGCTACTCGCTTTCCACAAAGCAAACTATACAACTTGACGCCGAAATCAATAGGTCTTGGCGAATTGGAAGGGACGATTGCAGCCTTTGGCGACTTCAACGGCGACAAATTGTGAGTTATGATTTGCCATCCATCAATAAGCCATATTCAATTGATCGGATTCGTACTTGTACAGCACTGATTTATTTGTTCTTGGTCCCGATCAACATTCCGTATCAGTTTATCTGTGGAGCCATCGTAAGCGAAAGACATATTTTCGCTCTTTTGGCTGTCCAAACTTAATATACACATAATGCTTTAGAGACGTTTACTTTTTCCCCTCTCCCTAATGCTCCTCAAATACAGTTACGAGATTTTGTCATTACCAATATTGTGCCGGGCGATTTCGACTATGATGGCAAACTCGATCTACTGGTTATGGGCCAAGACAACCCGGCAAGAGACGATGAGATTAAAATGCGATTGTATATCGGGAACGGGAATGACACATTTGGTAACAATTCTGCAGTTAACATTATGTGGCAAGCGGATTAATCGCATAGTCGATAGCATCTGCATATCATTCATTCCCCCCTGCGAGAGGAGCGTTGCCAATGGTATTAGATATCAATGGTGATATGAAGTCAGATATACTTGGATATGCTTGGGACAATAAGGAGCCTACCGAGTTGAGCATGTGGATAAACACGATAGATCATTCAACACAAAATCAATCATCGTTTTATAATCTGTACGATGGAGATATTACTGTACCGCTAGTAACGAAGCATATAGGACATCCGCATCGCATCTATTTGAGAGAACCCATCTTGACGATTGTACCTGGGCACATCCGCATTCAAATGCATTCCTAGATCTAGACGGCGACTGTCTTGCAGGTATATCGAATAACGAGGACTCTTGAACAGACTCTCATATGGTATGGAAAGACTTGGTATTTGTATGCGAAAAAGCAAGTGGGGAAAAACATATTCAGCTTTGGACAAATCGACGAGAAGAGGGGTTTAAGATGGCTCATCAGATCACATTGCCTGTTGGGGCTGGTGCTATTAGTTTTGCTGATATGGGTGAGCAAGCTTACGTTAATTGCGCAATGTGTATTAAGCCGAATTATAGATGGGGACGGCTCTGTGGATATGGTCTTTCCAGTTTGCAATCAGCATAAATGCCAAATTCATATCGCATACAATCAGCAAATGAAACTATGCTCTGACTCGGAACAAACTGGGAACGGTCGCACATGTCGAAAAGCTCGAGATTTGTGCGTTAGCGATCCCAATTTCAAGTTCGATTTTAGTCAGACGCAAAACGAGGTGTGTTCTCTTGGCATTAGATTATTCTAAGACTAACATCCTGAACTTGGATAGAACTATGTAGTTTATAACGTCGGCAGCATTCTTGAAACAGGCGAATATATCAGAATGGAAGATACAACATTTAATGGGAAATTGCCTGTATTTGTTCATCCAGGTAATAACAAAGCAGCAAGGGGTTACGATCCATAACCCGGCTGTGTAGGTGACTATAATCTTGATGGTTATCCGGATTTGCTTGTCACCACAAACAGAAGGGTGATGCTACTGCAGTCCGTATTGTGTACTCCTCAATTGTGCACCAAAGAGGCCGTTAATGTGGCAAGAAGATCGTTTTCTCCAGTGCACAAAGGCGCAGAGTCTCTGACAGCTATTAAGAATCCGACACAAGCAGCATTTTTTGATGTGGATGAAGATGTAAGATATAGTTATGTTATGTCCAGTGAATAATACGTATGTATGTGTAGGGATCTCTAGATATCATAGTATTGCAATTAGCTACAGCATCGAAATCGGCTAATCGAACTCCAAACTTTGTGATCAACAATTATTTTAACGACGCTTTCTTTTTGAAAGGACTCGGTAACTAGGATACATTTCGGTTTATCTCATATTAATGGCACATGGTCTTTACAGTCTCAAATGGAGTCTGTCCTAGCTATTGTCCTACAGAACCTGCCTTTCCTAATCCAAAAGTAGGGATTGAGTCATTATAGTAATTTGTGCTTAAAGTTACTTCTGTAGCCATATGGTGTAAATTACCCCGGAGCGACGTTTAAGTTTACAGTATTAGATACATCGGGTGTAAAACACGCTCATCAAGGTACTTAATAAGTCTGCTGGATATATCTCTGAATGTTATTTTTCAGTTTCACAATTGTCACAGTCAGCATACTTGCCTTTGCAAACTCCCTACTGCTTGTTCGGGCTAGGAAGGACAAACAACTACGTAGAAGAAATGTTTGCCGGTACTACGCGACATCAGGTAACTAACGGTGAGAGGGATGCTTCAGCCAAAGACACTAAATTACTCTTAAGAAACAAAACTACTTTTTTTACGAGGGTGTCATCCCAAATTCCCAGCTCATTTTTATTCCATATCAACCGGATGATGTACAGGATAGTTCAACGTATGGAATAGTTCCGGATATTAGGTCTGTTAACGTGGTTTGTAGATGGAAGCTTGAGCTGTATATCCAACCAGCCGATTATGTACCATGGGTGTTAGTGGTATTGATTGCAGCTGCTATCATACTTGGCGTCGTTGTCGCTGTTTTGCACTGGATGGAGAAGAGAGAGGATGAAATGGAAAGAAGAAAAGCATTACATATTATAAACTTTGATGCCTTGTAAAATAACTAATGTATTCCTTTGCTATCATGACCATGTATCTTACCCGCTAATCAATACATGCAATTTCTGCATAAAACACCAAGCCATGGTAATAAAAACCGTGAAAATAACGATCTCAATCGGATCATGAGTTTTTAGTTTATGCTACTGCCTTCCGTTTGCGCTTTCTCTCCCTCCCTCTCTCTCTCTCTAGATCATGGAAACTTTCGGTGATCGACCACCATCACCACACTCAATATCTACACGCGTATGGTAGGTTCCGATAATGTGCGCGAAAAAAGAAAAAGGCAAGCAGTAACATGATCATTCAAGACTTTAAGCGGTTGGATAGTTTTACATCGTTGATTATATTGAAACAAAGTTGGCCAAAGATGTGGTCTATCTGAAGCGCGTTTTGTGTATAAGATACTGATACAAAAAGGAGGTCTATGCTTATTCTTTTTGCAGAAGTTGCTCTTTCGTTTGGACGGCGGTGAAGTCCCATTTCCTCTGTATGTTTAACATAAGCATTGTTTGCAATAGCCCGAGATCCAACTTACATCAGTCTTGAACGCCACATAAGTCAATGCTGCGGGAACGGCGACAAACCAAAGGAGAGTTGCTCTTGTGGTTCTCTTGGACCACTTGAAATGCAAGTGAGTGTTTTCACGAACGTGGGCCCAGCGTTCGATTGCGGGGTCGTGCTTGAGTCCTTCTCCCATGTTGCAGTTGTTAATAACGGAAAAAAAGTTACTGTGTGCCCCTAAGCCAGGGCCAAAACTGACCTCGGTTCGTGACTGGGAATTATTGTGCGGAATGAAATGGCGATGACATCGGAAGAATCTTTAAGCTCTCACTCTTCCCATCTTACTGTTTATCGCATAACAATTTGCGTTGTTTAGAGAAATAGTTTGCGTCAACTGGAAATGATATAGATAAAGGGCTTGTGAGAACATTGCTTTTCCAGGATAATAATTTCTTACTTACCCAGATGATATGCACAAGAAAAGGTTGGGCAAGGTGAAAAGACCAGTCGTTAGAAAAATGTGAATTTAAAGTATTGAACTTACCGTTCGAGACGTATAAATCTAAATCCTCGTTACGAGGAAACCACATTCGTAGTGGCGATATCGTTTTTAGCCGGACGACAGAATTCTATGGGGCGACCTTGTCCACGCCAAACCGAGTTTGCAATGTAAAACCTGTTTTTTGCCGAATTAATGTCCCGTTGCCATAGTGTACGGCAGTGTTTGCAAACAACTACACCATGGTGGGACACAGAATCGGATATGGTGACTTTCTCCAGCCCTTTCTGAAGGCAGCTGTTGCACACCTGTAGATAACCCATGAGGGTACATATGAAGCAAAAGACAATAAACCTAAGGCGTGTAAAATTCATCGACTGTTGTTGCAATCAATTCCACTCTCCTTTCTCTTCTCTCTAGCATTTTCCAACAGGTGTTGACTAACGCAGCACGCTTGCCCTTTCTTGACGCATGTCCACTCGCACCAAACATTGCTGATCCGAATACAATTAATGGTATTTTTTTGCTTGCTTGAAATGCCTTTGGATGCCATTTCTTTGTGCTTGGGTGCGGTTTATTTTGTGTTGATCTGATTCCAGACTCTTGTGGCCTAGGTTAGAAGATTTCGTTAATATCACTTATTTCAGTACTTTGCACTTAGTCTCTGACTCTGATCACCATTTCAGCTCCTTTGTTCTCGCCGTTTCAGAGTCTTTCTCTTCCTTTTTCGTCTATTCTTTCGAGTCTTTCTTCGCCGCTGCTTGCAGTACCTTTTCCACCGTTGATTAACACATTAACGAGCTCTTCACGAGCACGTTGTACTCCTTGGTAATTGTGGAAATGCTTCTCAGCCATGCCGGTCCCGTAAAAAGCTGTCAATACTGGAAAATTCTGGGCGAAGCACTCCACGAACTGATGATGTTGCTCTGATGATGCTGTGTTACAACTCTCTAAACCAGTCTCGATACGAGTGATACCAGCCGCATCCTTCTGTTTTTCGAGTTGCTTCGCTCTCCACGTAGAGCCAGTCATGGCATAATACTCTTTCGTCGACACACGGCGTACTTGATGCCTCTGTGAGCCACTACCGTCTGCAGCTGTGTATATTTGATTCAACCCCGGATCCACGGCCCACGGTTCGAATCACTGCTCGACTTCATCAATGGTAAAGTCCTCGAGGTCAATTTCCGTTGCCGGCACCTTTTCCTTTTGTTTCCTTGCGAAAACTAGATTTACTGCAAATCCATCAGAAAGAATTCTGCATGCGAAACGATGATTTCCATTCCCGGTAAAATCTCCCAAGCTGTACGTATATATTAACACAGAGTGAGTGTTTGAAATTAAAGGTAACTATCGCTATTTCCCATACCTATTAAATCCGAAACGAGTAAGATCAAGCGCTTCAAAAAATACTCGTGGGTATTCGCTCGGCTGTGTTGGTTCTCGAATGGATAACAGACTTGCCAAAAGTTTGGCGTTTATTGAAACAAAACGCAACTTGCAACTTGGTTTTCGTGAAATCGAGAAAAGACGAGGCAGCGTTGTATCACTAGAACTTTTTTCGGAAGCAGCAACAATCTCATGCTCTTCTTCATAGGAAGATAGAATGTATTTTAACGTTGGAATATACGCGCCAGGCGATGCCGATATGGCTTGCTGCGTTGCAGGCTTAGGCGTCAGTGCCTGTAAATTTTCACAAATCTTATCGACAATAGCCACTAAAGGCAAATCCGATTCAATCAGATTAGGCCATTGAGGGGATCCACCAGCGATGCGTTCGAAGGCATATTCCCATGCAATATTTTGTATCTCAGTTTTATTCATACTCTATATACGATGAAACTTAGTTCAGACATAACAAAACACGATACATAACGGAAACGCTACTGACAGCTTATGTTCAACAAATACACGCACCCGAGTTTCGAAATTTTCCACTATATTGTTTGAATAGCATGTGGCCAGCAATACACAAACTTCTTACAATACATCAGATGATCTTAGTTGTGTGTTGGGCGCTTGTTGCATCTGAGGGTGCTTGTCACGAAATTCTCTCCACGAGCTGCTAAGATCTGTTGGCATTTTATCCGTTTTAGTTGTCATTGACTTGTTGAGCACAAGTTGCGTGACCGAATAGAAGAAACTTTGAGTGAAACAGATGGGTGGGATTACTTGATGATCAAGTATATACTGGTTGACAAACAATTGAGTTCTTGCAATCACCTCTCTCGTATACTGTGAAAGCTCTTGGACTTTTCTTTGAAGCTGATCTCGATGTGCTTCAACGACAACGGAATGTAGAGGAGCTTTTCGAGTGAATGTTTTGAAACCTTTCCCGAGTTGATCTTCTATATCTCCTCGGTCGACTTAGTGTGTCGCGGGCAACTCTTCGCTCGGGTACTTCTGTGTTCAGTGGAACCACATGCAGGACATGGATTTGCTATAAAGGCCGTATTACTGGAACTTGCTTGCTTACTCGCTCGACCCGTTTTCTTCGCTTTTTTGAGCGCCACACTCTGAACTTCTGGCTGGCGCGTCCGCTTAGTACCAGCTATTGGGCATACTTTAAGCGTCGTACCCTATATAGCAATGTGCATTGCAAACATTTGACTTCTCTCATTGGACACAGTTTCGACTTCATGCTTTGATACCCCCAGAGTCCACAAGAGTTACACTGAGACTGATTTGCTGAGATTGGTTGCTGTCAGTTAACTTTCTTTTATGAGGATGTGTACGTACCTTTTTTTTTAACCTTTCCTCCTCTTGCAGCTGCTTCTGTAATTACATATCAGCGGCTTTCTTTTCTTTTTCATCTTGATGTAGTCTTTACCTGTCAAGGCGGTCAGAGACAACAAGAAAAAAGACCAGATAAGCGAACGCATATAATACGCAAAATCATCCATGATGAATTCAACAGTAAAAGACGAAATAACAAGGAAGAAAGGATGATAACGCTCAGGTGTACTAATATTAAACCATTTCTTTTTTTTTTCCTTGTAATGACAACATTTATCTTACAGGACAGTGTAAACTAACAGTCGCCCAAAGACAGGATTCACATAAAATTAGTAGATTATCATTGACCTTACCCAAGGCTAAAGTCAGATAAGGAACGATTTGCCCATCGACATGTTCATGATAGTTGTCTGTATAATACCGCGCCTTGCGTCGAAAGTTATGGATCATCTCATATACTATTTCATCCATTACGTTTGCTATAGTCCGTTACAATTTGTTGAATGTGCAATAGCAATGCTTCTATAAGCGTGCTTGCAAGCGACTCGCAACAAAATTTTCGACGGGCAATTAAAGTTCGTATTCGCAAAAATAAACGCGGTGCATACCGGAATTACACTGACGAATAGTTAGCCATGTGTTCTTTTAGTGGAGGCCGTAGGCCGATCACTTAACACCATTACCCGAGGATTGTGGATCCAGAGATTGTGTTACCATCTTTCCTTATTTATTGGAGAAAAAAATAAAACCGTATAGTGCTAAAGGAATAACTGTATCATCTGAAAGGAGAGAATGAGCGAAGACAGAAAAGAAAGGAAAAAGAAAAAGGGGGGAGGGAAGGGACAATCTCTGGATCCACTATCCTCGGATAATGGTGTTAAGTGATCGGCCTACAGCCTCCACTAAAAGAACACAATGTTTTGCTATGATCCAATTGGAAAAAAAGCTTGTGCTTTATTGGGCTTCTTCTGAAAAGTCATAACGTCTTCATTCATATTTAGTATTAGCCTTCTTGACTATTTCGTTCATATGCATGCGATTTCGATTCTCTGTTAACATAATCTTGACTGTGCAACTTAGGAAGAGTCCATATGCTTTAGAGTAATAAAGTGGTACACTTGTTGTGTCAAGCTGCATCTTATCAAGCAATCGGCACCACTTGCTACGTTTACCCCAAAAAGAAATACCTCGTACCTATCCCTAGCATTCAAGGAAACGTATCGACTTTTCCAATGTCATATGAATAACAATACATGATTTTGAGACAGATGATGTTCTCATGGCTTGGTAGGTTGATTCACGCTATTAATTGTAATGACGTTAGGTTTGATCTTTCAGAGTCATTGACTTTGTCAACGTACGGGCAACTACTGGTCAACTAGACGAATCCATATCTAGTAGCAGTCATTGTTCGAACGACATGTCCGGTTCCACCGAAATGGAGATATCGAATGACAACAATTTCCCCATCCGCGCGACTACTCCAGCGTTTATGCGTCATAACATGACGCGTCCCTTCATTGATAAGACGACGTGTTGTCCCTTTTCATCCTTTCTTTTGGCTTTATCTTTTACTGCAGTTTCCATCAAGCGATCTATTGATACCCGTGTCATCCAATGTATGACAAAAGCACATGGCAAGTCAAAGCGCACAGACATAACAAAGTTATCTATCGCATGATTCTAGTATACTAGACTAATCTTCCATGTATGAAATCAGAAGGATACAGAATGACATGCTGGACTCTCAACAGAAAAGTAATTTCCTACAATTATCATTTATTAACACTATTTCTTCCAGAAAATACACACACAACTATGAACAAAAAGAATGCACAAGGCATTTTTCAAGAGAAGCAATTGGGTGAAACAAGGTACGACAAGATTGAATGTTGTTATTATTATGCAGCCATCTAATCTCAAGGCACTATAGCTCTTGGACAACATATCACGAATGCCTTTCATTGTACACTCTGTTCTGGTCAATTGCAGCATGTATTCGTCTCGGACGGCAGGGACAACATACACTTCCGGACATTCAAGACAACCTGAAACATTGGGTGATTTCGGACAGATGAAATCCAACAAAGCGGTAAACAACAAACCAGACAAAATGCTATCATGATTCTTAACTTTAATTCTTTTGTAGTCTAATGGCGCAGGCAAGCAAAACATTCTCCACTGGTTGGGTGGGTGGGCTTTTCGTGCCGGACGACATATTCCCGGACTTCTTGTTCTCTTGCTCACACCCATCATGGATTTGGTGCGGCGTGGGCGCCCAGCCGGGTGCTGGGATACCCTTCGAGGGTAAGTAGAAGGCATCAATCACACCACTCCCATTTACTAACCATGAATTATATTTCACGCTACTCGAATGAATTTTGCGTCCACTGGAGGATCAAGTTGATGTAAGTAAAATGTACTGCCTACATAAGTCATTCGCTAATGATGCATATTGTTTTATCCTTTTGCGCAAACCTGATTCTTTCATCGACGCAAAATTTGTTTCAAAGTGGCGCAAAATATAATTCAATAAACTGTAGAACAGCAGATGCCGGGCCGCCCGGCTGCCACAATGCATTGCATAGCGCGAGTCAATCCGCGTTCGATGCTGTGTGAGCAAAGGTCGCCATGCTGCCACCCTTTCTTTTTTTTTTTCCAAGAAAGGCTGCGAGCATGTCCACGCTTTGTCACAGTTCCAGACGTTCACTAGATAATTCATCAGCACGAAGATAATTATTGACGGATCTTCAGGTAATGCAATTACAGAGTACTCGTATGTATTACGTCACAGAGTTGATAGCTTCTATATGATGAAGATTAACGAGATTCACATGGGACACATTCCTACCTCTTCAATGGCACTGTAATGAACCATTTAATTTCTGATCGCCAATGTGTTGTACTAGACGACTTTAGTATTTTTAACCGTTTTACACAATATACAAAAAAGTTTCAACTGTATCTATGAGGAAAAAGGAGACATGGTTTTTAATAGAAGTAATTCTATGACTCTTAACGTCAGACTACTTCGAGCCGATATATCCCGGAGATATTTATCCCATCCTAGGCAGTCTGCAAGCAGTGGAAGAAGTGAGTGTCCACATACTATGAACCATATTGTGCCGATTTGTTGGCGGCGGCGGGTGGGATCTGGGAACCGAATGTGGGAAGAGGTTGAGGCAGAAGGGCATTGGGTCGTCAGTTTGTTGGAGGGCGATGCCTAGGCGGCCATGCATACGGAGGCAGTCAATGGCATGCTTCTTGGTAAAGTTCACATAACCATAGGTAATGCAGGCCTTTTTCTTACCACGGGGAAGCCTACAAGTTATACTGTAATGAGTACATAATAAACTTGTGATTAAATTGCACTAGTGTACCAGCGCCTGTACACTTTTCATCCCCATTTCAGCCAATAGCATCGACAGAAAAGAGTGCTATGTAGTCGGAAAACAAGAATAGCATCCCGTAAATTTGGGAAACAAGTGTCCCAGAAAGTGAAAGTTCCTGCGAAGAGGCAATGCAGCCCCGAGAGGTTCAGTCGTTAATATTGTCGCGGCAGCTTCACGGTCACCTATTTGTAAAAGAAAAAATGAAGGACTATACTTATCTTTCATGTGGCAAATCACCCAGCGGGATCACAACGATTGCTTTAATTTCGTTCCAAGACGCAAAGGGGATCCACTTCGTACCACAAGATGAAGCATGCGGCTGAGTAATTGCGAGCCAGCCATGTAAATACCAATAAACTATCAATGCGATGGCATTGTTATGAAATCTATCCGCTACATTTGCAAACCCCAGAGTAAAACGTTATGCTCTTACACTATTTATTTAAAGCGAACCCTACGCTACAGGTTAGGCTTTTTGTTCTTGCAGTGTGGAAAGAACATCATAGCATGCCGGACCCATATTTGACAGCCAGATCTTGTTGCGTTATTCATTCAATCACATATTCGATCTGTAAGTTTATGATCAGCTTTCAATGCATTCCTCCTGCTTTTACCTTTCACCAAATTCTTCAGTGGAATCTAGACATGGAGAATATGCTGGTAGGTACACACATTTATAGCCGCTGCTCTCAATCAGATTGTGAAAAGTTGCTTGTGTCTATAATTGAGCATTGTTCATCACAATTTAACGGCTTTCATATCATGCTTATCCATATATAAGACGGGCAGTATTCCGTTCGTGTACCAACCCGACTATTAGCTGTCCCTGCTTCCTTTTCTTTAAGTTTTCTCTTTTTCGATACGGACACAGCCCGGGGCTTTCTTGTAGATATATCTATCACTCAAGCCTCAGATATGGCACGCAACATAATGATTGTAACTCGGTTTCCACTTGGTACAGTGCCTTTCAAAGAACGACTAAAATTTCGTTGAGTATGCAAGTTAAAACCAGCTTTATCAATGAAAACGCAATTTCTATTGAACTCCAAGCCTTCCATCTTTTCTCATTCTTCAACATCTCCTTTGGCAAAAGTTGTCACTCGATCGGTATTCATTGCTGCAGGAGGCTTTTCCAACTTTTCAATTTTACATGGCACTTATGGACTAAATATTTATACAATGCCGATTCTGAGATAACAGACCCCTCAAACGCCTCATATAAGCTTTTCTTTATATCCTTCAGTATAGCGGACGGATTGCTGTCAATGTAATCTACAAGGTATTGGACGTGAGCTTCAGTCAGCTTACCATAACATCTAGTATGACGCTTCCTTTAAACTCTAGGTAGACATCTTTCCTCATCACGATTGTACCTTTTGATATAATGTTGAGCAGCTCGGATAACAGCGCTGATTCCTTTGCTGTTCTTCCTTCTTCAATCACTAAATCAAACAGCTTTTCTGTTTGCTGAGGATATTGTCTGTAGTAACTTCTTGCTCTAGCTTTAGTCAGCTGTTCACCCTCTGCTTATGTGCATTGTCTGTTTGAAAAGTGAACAAGGTCTGCTAAGTCTTCCCTTCTCAGTACACTATACCTCGATGATTAGACAAGAAAAAAGTGTACTAGGGTGTACTTTGCTTTGAAACTTTGTCTATTATCTCAATTACTGTGTATGTCTATCCCATCTTTCGAGTAAATGTTTGTTTCTAGGCGTCATAATTAACCAAGTACCTTCCCTTCCTGTCCTGAGACCAGCATTCCAGTGCACACGTTTTTACGGCCCTTCATATATTCAGCCTGATGTGCATGTGCGGAAAATACCGCGTCAAGTGGTTCCATTCAATGGCAAAGAGCTCCTCAAATTCCTGATTAATAACACAGTCAGTCTCATGAGAGACATAT
The DNA here is from genome assembly GCA_002749535.1 of Apophysomyces variabilis. Taxonomy (NCBI): domain Eukaryota; kingdom Fungi; phylum Mucoromycota; class Mucoromycetes; order Mucorales; family Mucoraceae; genus Apophysomyces; species Apophysomyces variabilis. The sequence continues at coordinate 935,522 of MZZL01000390.1, read as the reverse complement.
TTGTTTATCTATATGACCTCACATTGCATCCATCCAAATGACCACCATAACCCCCACTAGATATCTTTTGATAAGTTGCAGGGCACTAATACAGATACTGGTTAGCTTGCGAAAGATGTCGCCTACTCATGATATCCTCGTGCAACAACTTAACTTGTTCTTTGTCTACCATGTACAAAATTAGTTGAATGCGCAAAATAGGGCCTAAAGAATACACAGGTCCTAAAAATGATAAAGTAAAGCGAAGCAATCTGTTCTTGAAGTTAAAAAGGTCAACGGGCTTCAACGTAATGGAGGTGTAAGCACTTCCAATTCCGTTATCTTACTGTATTTCTGTCCAATTTATCCAAATACGTAAAGAGGCTAATCACTTGCCCCTGACCTTGAAGTCAGTGGTAAGACTTACTACACAGGTAAAAATGCCTTACAATTTGACAGTACAGGTATTTTATCAATAGACAAAGGCCTGAATATCTCTCCCTTACATATGATCGAATTTAGACTCTGAAGAGTATGTCGGTCTTTCTGTTAAATGATACGGATTATTCTACATAAAGCGTTAACAAGGTTTAAGGTCTGACAACGATTATATCACTGATGTATGGCAGGACGCTATTACTAAATGTTTACAGTAGGGTCCATACATTACACAACATAAAATAGGTTATCGTTTCAGCAAACCTATGGGTCTTGCCGAGAGTTCACCCCGCTTGAGGCTAAACACTGCGATAGACAAGAGACAGGCTAGTTAGCTTGTAAGTATCAATTTTTGTTTATTTATAAGGGTAAGTGGTTTGATGTAATGCAGAGAGTAATTTATGAATAGAGAAACCAGAAAGTGACTTCAAGGGTAATGTGACTAACAACAAATTGCTTCGCAAGCATCTTCGGCGCAACAGCAACACAGTTCTTCCAGAGCACAGCAAGCAAGACAACCCAGTAAGAAACCTAGACAACCACCCTGGTTACGTTGAGGTGATGGCTGTTGCATGTAAACGGTATTTGGCGGTGGTTGAGGCTGGTAATAGCCTATTGCAGAGCGGATAAGGCATTAACGTTTTTCACTTGACTCAATACCCTACCTCCTTGTGGACCGTAATAAGCGGGCTGCGGTGGTGGAGGGCCGTAAGAAGGTTGGTTCATTATGATTTCGTTATTAAGTGAAGAAAGAAAGGAAAGGGACAGAAAAAAGAAGCTTTTATACGGAGGCTCTCTTTCTTTGTATATGCGCTTGTTAGCTTAACCTTTTAAAAAATTTCCCTTATAAGGAGAATAAGTACTTGGCATTGTCCGTGGCAAATTGTACTTACGCCACAGCTCAAATTTACTCAGCAGTTCCGCCACAAAGAACCCATCATCGACTGATGTCATACGAACTTTTCTTGGCAACCATGTGCGCAGGGTATCGTTTTTATTTTTGGACACTCACTGCATATCCCATCAAAAAGAAATACATAATATAATACACTTAAAAATAGAATTTACTTTTTCACCAATCCTCCATAGCCTGAAACTGGCAGTTTGATGACGAGTGAAGAAGATCAGTACGTACTTGGGCAGCCCAAGCAGCTGTCTTCAGAAAATCGTCCCCTTCCTGGCCTACTAAGTAATCCATGCGGGAAAGGATCGTCCAGTCCATAAAGATACGAGCATATGTCGATTTAAGCCGATCTTCCGCTGACATCAAGGTCCAGGCACTATTTGAAGACTTTGGCGCAGTGTCTAGTTCGGAAAAACCGTAGTGTTCAGCAACAGTGTGAACTTGTATCCGATGGTGATCCTTCAATTCCGGAAGAGATATTGCTTTACGGAGTCGATCTAACAATTCCGGTGACGTACTGGATAAAAAGATGTGGCATTCTTTTCCTAGATCTTCGGCTGTCGAACATAAACTTGCTATCCGCGAAGCAAAACATTCTGCACTGTCTTTTTGAGCTATATGGATACCGATGCGAAACCAATCCGAAATGGCTGGTGTGACCATATTTGCCGGATCCATGAAAGATAAAGATTCGGACCAAACCACATATCCACCCATCAAGTTGCGGTACGGAGCGAGACGCTTTGCAAGCCAACTACTTGGTTTAGCAAACAAGAGCCGACTAGCCACCCAAAACCATTCAGACTTGCAACTCAAGTTGTTAAGCTGATATTTGTCTCGAGAACGATTCATAAATGGGTTATTGCGCATTGCCATCCAATTATCCCATTGCGAGGTTTGAATTATTCTAATATTATCCGCTTTCAGCTGTGTCCTATAATCCTCAGTAGCCAGTGCGGTAGATTCCATCTGATCCATCCTCCGGATAGTTGCCGCATCTGCACGTCCTAAATACAGATCTGCATGATCAGTCGTCATGGCCATGTATCCAGGTATCGGTTCGAAGTACCACTCAAATTTTACTGGTACCCTCATATCCAATGCAAAAGCGGCACCATCCCAAAGCATAGAGAAAAAATAAGCACTCGTCACTGACAACAAACGGTTGTGCAAAGGACCACATCCAGACTCGGTGTTGTTGCAACTGTAAAGAACGAGTAATGGAGGTGTATCGTAAGGTGGTGTTCGATTCGCAACGTAGCCTGTTCGAATGTGAGCAAGCACTGATGTCAGCAGTCTCTGTCGCTTAAGATCTAGTCGGCTGAAGGGATTGTCTCGTCGAACTGAGGTGCCATTGCTGATGTATGCAGATGAGGTAAGATGCTGGCCAAGTCCTCGATCGGATTCCAGGGTCATCAACCATAAGTAAAAAATTACGAGTATGGTTATAACCGCAACCCAGCTTTTTGATCGCAGTATTCTTACTAGTCCCATGAGGAGAACCTGGGGGAAGCAAAGCTGTCAGCTAGGGATTCTCGCTCAGACTTAAAAAAGCCCGATTGTGGGACAAATATCCAATCATTCTTTGGCTTCTTGACATTGAATGAAATCTTTACGCTCTGTATTGAACTTGTCTCAGGATGATCTAGGGATACATCAGTGTACAAAGCCAATACAAACCTTTTGCCAATTACTCCACTGATGGCTGCATATATCCCTATCTTTACAGGCCAAGCTCCTCTTCCGTCCCGTCAGCCTCTCTTCCATTCATCGTCTGTGTGACATTGATCCCATGCATGGTGTCAATCACTCTCAAAGTTCAGAAAGAAGACACCAAAATACACTTTTATTTTCTAACCATGAGTGGATTATTACATTGCTCGAGTGAAATTTGCATTCACCGGAACTTTAAGTTTGCACAAGTATAATCTGGTCTTTTTAGCTACAACTGATCTATGAGTGGCGCGTATTTGAGACTGAGGACGATTTTCTGGCGGTGACTGTAGGTCCAACTTTCTCTCAAGGACCACAAGCGTCACTGATGCGCATTTGTTATTATGATTTGCTTGGCGTTGAGCGCAAAGCAACCGGTGACGAAATCAAAAAGGCATATAGAAAACAAGCATTAATATGGCATCCAGGTAAGATCGCGATTCGATCTGTCGCAGCTATCATAACAAATCTTGGATTCTCCAGATAAAAATTACGATAATGTCACCGAAGCAACGGAACGATTTGCGCTTATACAGGAAGCATATGAAGTACTGTCGGATCCACAAGAACGTGCATGGTAAATGAACGCAAAGAGAAACGATCAAAACCCGCTAATATGTCATTAGGTATGACGGGCATCGAGATGCCATATTGCGCGGGGATAATCACAAGGGGACCACAGACAGCAGTGCGGGCACTACCTCTGAAGACTTGATGCGCTATTTCAGCATGTCAGAGTTCCGTGGTTTTGGGGATAACGATACCGTGAGGAATCATATCTATACTGCAGAGCAGCTTAAACTGATGAGCTATATTAGGGATTTTTCGCTGTTTACCGTAGGCTCTTTCAAAAGCTCAGTGAGGAGGAGGAGAGTGCATACCACCAGGAACCTCCCGACGATGGTCGATCATTTACACCTTATCCTTCTTTTGGTGACTCCAAGACTCCGTTCGCCGACAATGATGGTTACCTAGGTTACGGGACATATGTCCGTGATTTTTATAGTTCATGGACAAACTTTAGCAGTGCGAAGTCTTTCCAGTGGATGGATAAGTGGCGACTATCAGAAGCACCGAATCGCTTGGTTCGAAGAGCGATGGAAAAAGAAAACAAAAAAGCCAGAGAAGCGGCGCGAAAAGAATACAATGACACTATTCGGGTAAATGCCAATGTCCGCAGATTCACATAGTAGCTCTAACACCATTTGTTAGAATTTAGCTGTATTTGTTCGTAAACGGGATCCTCGGTTCAAGGCGTTCCAGCAGGAGGAACAGAAACGAAAAGAGGCTGCGGCAGCTGAACAAAAGGCACGAGTTCAGCGTGAAAAGCAGGAAGCCCAGTCCCGGCTTGCAGCTTATCAAGAGCAGGATTGGGCAAAAGTAGAGCACTTCATATCAGACGAAGAAGATGATGAAAGGGCCGATGATGATGAGGAAATAGAGGAAAGTGAGTTCTACTGCGTTGTTTGCGACAGGTTTTACAAGAGCGAGCGACAATTTGTGAGCCATGAGAGTAGTCGTAGACACATCAAACTTGCACAGGCATTAAAGGAGGAAATGCTGGCAGATGAAGAAGATTTTGATTTTGGAAACAAAGCCGAAAGTGCTGATCGTCTTCACACTCAAGATGCGGGTGTCGTCGATGATTTTTCAGCAGCAAGCAGCAAAAAGAAAAAGAATAAAAACAAAAAGAAGATAGAGCCTCGCTGGGGCTTTGATGAGGAAACGGACCTGAATGACATAGATGAAGTAAGCGCGTTGACCGCCGCACTCGAACTGGAACAGTCAAGAAGAAGGAGAAAAGGAGGGAAAAGGGGAACAGATGGTAAAACGACGAATTCGTAAAGGCAAATCGATCTAACCCTGTTTAAAAAAGATATCACTATGACTGATAATATCAATAGCGAGAATGGACCGGAGAAGACAGGGACTCCTACAGATGCTAGCGAGGTGGAAGCGAGTGCACCTAAAGAGTCTGGTAAAACCAAACGCGAAAAACGAAAAGAGAAGAAGAAGCAAAAAGAGGACGCAGAGGGAGCGGTAATGATTCTATGAGTAAAGGGAAATTTGTCTAATGCCTATATAGCATAACTGCAATGTCTGTGGTGAGAGTTATCCAACTCGCAATCAGCTTTTCAATCACATCAAAGAAACTGGTCATGCACTTGCTGTACCTGCGCGAGGAAAACCCAAGCGGCGATGAAAATCTATATAATGACTTTATAAATGAATGGTAGATATGTTATATGTCATTGTCTTCTATAATATCGAGGCATCTTCAAACAGAACTCTTGGACGTAATGGCCATTGATCAAACTTGATAGCAACCTCATCTATCTGCTTCACAGTCATTTGACCAATAGCGATACTTGGATCAAAGGACAGACGTCCCAAGATTATATCAGCGCCAGGACCAAGTGTTCTGGATACCATTTCATCAGTAAAGAAGATCATACATAGAGACCTGTTGACCTACTTGATCATTTTTGACAATGGTTGTTTTTGCATGACAAACAAATGTTTCAACACGTACTCGAATACATCCCATTGAGCTATTGCCGAAGAAAATTAGTGCATACTTGTATCATCGCCTTTTAACTTACATTTGATGATTTTACTTGAAAATGGTGTGATGTGGACGAGATGATATTCATTCTGATATGAATGAGAAATTAAAAAGACTTGTCTAACTATACGATCTTACATTAGGATATACGCAGGTTTCCTTCGTCGTTGTGATGACTTTGACTTCAGCGCAAGCCTCTGTAACTGCTCCCATTTTACATCTGGCAGATGAGCCAGGCGGTGCCACGAATTTCTGATATTTCTTTGTCAGTTATGTAAAGTAAGAAATCAGAACTTAAGCCAAACCTTGTAAAGTGCATCAGGTATCCATAATGCCATCTGGATACGACCCATGGAATGGATGGCCATCTTATTTATGATACAGGTGGCAAATTGTGCAAGCAGTTGTTCACCCTTTGCCGCTTTTGGCAAAGTACCAGTAAACAGTATATTGGGATGAACTATCCGTCCGTTAGCAACAGCTATATTTAACTGTACAATGATGGCACTCACTGTCTGTCCAATCCGTATTTATCAATTGACCAAGATACTCGGGCCTTTTCAATTCAACGTACGTGTCCCAGTCATAGCCATCCTTCTTCAAAGCTTCTATCACTCCGTTTGATTGTTGCGCTATTTGCTAGAGGCTTGTTTTAATTCATACCCTTGCTAGTTGAACATGCCGGTCATTACCTCGACTTGTTGGAAATATTGCGCATGTGGCTCTAGGGTAATGATTCGTTTGAAGTTTGCATTAAATAGCGCGGCCGTCCATACTCCAAGACCTAAAGGCCATTAATATGACTTGTATGTAATTGCGTTGAAATTACCCGGATATAATTCGACGACTGTAGTTTCCTGAGGATTGCGAATATTCAGCTTCGCTAATGCCTGGGCTATTATAGTCCTAATTTAGTAACTTTTTCGTGTGGTGTCTATTGCCCGGTACCTGCGCCCGTTGGATTAGACAGTGTGCATCGAGGAACCTTTACGGATCCTCCCTTTAAACGAAAGGCTTTGTTCCATTCTGCCAGTTTCGGCACCTGTACTGAAATTCTACGTGCTGCAGACATTTACGAACTTTGAACAATAGGGGTTTTTTCCTCAAAGCTCGGCCTTTGAAAAGAAATCCCTGCCTTTCGGAGCACTAAGCCGCCGAGGAAACCAACCCTCGATTTCCCTCCATCTCAGAAGCACTACTTTAATGCATAAATAAGTCAAAGCACTGATCCTTATTTCATTCACCAAAGCTGTCGGCAAACCAACGTTTCTGTGTGTGATCATGATCTAGATTCATGATCCAGATATCGATTCGACGACTGTACAACTTCAGCTATTGTCTTCTTGACATAGTTAAGTGTCAAAATGCGGAAGTCGAAAATCAAAAAAGTCCCGGATACTAGAGAATACAATGAGGGTCCGTAACACATATTAAACCCGGTCAGTTAAAGCCATTTTAATACATAAACGCTCAATGGATTAGTTGTAAATTCTCTACCTCCGTCTTGTTAAAAAAGAGGGACAATTGTGCTGTTCACTCCTTTAACGACCCAACGATCTTGCGTCTTTTACATAAAAAACCAGCGTATTTCCAATTCATACCAACCGCTTATGGCTGCAAACCCTGTAAGTCTTGCACGAAGTCATAAACAGCTATCAGCTCAACAATCAACGCAATTTGTTAGCATTGCTGTAGCTAAAGATAGATCAATTTATTGCAGAATTGCTGCAGACTGCATTTGCTAACTACCTTTTTATTCGGATTAGTACTGGAATTTGAAGATGCTAATAGAAATCACAATTGTCATTGCCACAGGAAACCTGAGAATATTCCTTCTTCATATGCCACGAGCTCTTCTTCTTTGTCCGTTAAATCTGCTTTGCAGGAAACCTTCCTCCACTCTAAATCGTTACGGCTGCCACTCATTGACATATGTAACCCCGTGCTGCCCGACTCAGGAATTGCAAGCTCACTGGTAATAGATAGCTCCACAAACAAAATATCCATAACATTCTATTTGATAGACAAATCTTAAGGTCTCTTTTCCTTATTTCTCTCTTCATATGCAGCAAACAACTTCAGCTAACGTCATTTTCATCTTGTGCCTGAATTTTCAAGAGTGCAGCAAACTGTTTAAACAGCAATGAAGAAAAGGTTGTCAAACTACTTACGTTTCTGGCTTTTTTCGCTCAAAAATTAAAGCAGTGTGATCTGTGTGCTTTTTCTTCACCCATGAAAAAAATCACTGTATTCGCATAAAAACATACAGCTGAGACCGTCCTTGTCTATTTTGAAAAAAGAAAGAGATCCATGAGAATGTGGTTATAATGCTAGTGCAGTGCGAGTGGCGCCCCGAATGCTCATTGTGGACGCAAGTAAAGTGCAATATCTGTCATCTTGTTTTGTTTAACAAGTTGTAAAAATTTACAACAGTTACTGTGTGCTAAAGTCTTACATTCAATAGCACTAAATGGAGAATGGGGAGACTAACTACAGTTCGGCAGGGCGCGAAATAAGACCCCATGCTGACAATACTGAATTAAGCGTTCACCGTAGGGCTTGCTTTAAAAAAATAATCGAGCAAGTCTGCACTGGCGGCGTCAGTAGCACCCTCTGAAATCCGAAGACTCCGAGTGGGTTTGTTGTCATCTAATGATAATAGCATGCCAGTTTCAGAAACGAAACTGATGAATAGAACATATCTGAATTGCGCGTCCCTGTTCTTTCCAGTATCATCCTACAGTAAAGCACATCATTATCTTTCTTCATAGATGGATCATCTATTTCCATTTTGCATAAGCTATATTAATCATGAGTTAAAGGTGCACACTTGCCTTGCGCAAAGTAAAAAATGGATCCTTGAATGGATGATGCTGACCTGACTACATTGCTTAAAGGCAAACAGGGTGGTCTTCTTTTCTTGAAGGAATACATCCCGGTTAAAAAAGTGTTTAAGGTGATGAGAAAAAAAGGGACGACATTTATGCAAACCATGATTGATAAAGACATCTTTCTTATGAAACCAAAAAAGAAAAAAAAAGAGAAAAAGAAAAAAGAAGGCAACTGATTGTCCTAATGTCCCACATTTTTTTTGCGAGATAACGATATGTAAAAAAATGCTGTGACAAATGCAATGTAGTCTTTCTCGGCCTTTAAGATTGTTCTGCTTTTTATGATAGATAATTCATGTTTATTTGGCCTTTTTTTTTTTGCAGACCAAACCCTCTCTTGGTGCAAGAAGTTGTCTAAGCTGTTGTTCAATAAACAGCAAACAGATACAAATTTTGTGTTATCTATTCTGGTAATTAATTAGAAAAGTAAATACTCACAGCAAGTTAGGCCGAGTTTAACAAAAGAACACTTTAAGCAAGCGATATATTTCATGGATTATGAGGTCTCATGCAGACTTTTTCTGATTTGGATTGGTACGGTGCGTATTTACTTTCATAGCACATATAGGATAGTCCATCATAAGCAGAACGCCATATTCTCAAAAATACTAGCCAACTAACAGTAAATGGCTGATATCATGCTGATGTTGTAAGCTTGACCTTAAGTGAGAGGATCCCAATCTTGTCAATGAGAAGGCTCTTTCGATTACAGGTCGGTAACATTGCACATTCATCCTGTCGTGCCTGCAAAGTTGTAGTGACACAAACCTTTTGCTCAGATTGGCTTTGATCCAAAAACGGTAAACCTCTAACGCCTCGGCCTTCACTACAAAAGACCAACATCTCCAGGAGGACCATGCTCAGCAAAATCTTTACATAATCTCTCGTCCGTTTATTTTACTTATTTTGAATGCTCGACCGTATCAGCATTGTTACAATTAGATTTAGAAAAATATAAATATTCATAGATTTGTTTAGCAATAAAGATTATCATCCCTTTGTTCCCTATCTCTTTTGTTACCCTTGATCCCCAGTGGGTTTGACCTTTGCCAGGAAGAAAACCCAGATCAGGAAGAAAATACCGCGCACGACACGTACTTCTTTTCGGCTGATCCAATCAATGGCCACGGACGTGTAGTTGAATAGCGTCAGATAGAACAAAGGAAAATAAGAAAATAAACGAATGATGATTTTTATTGCTTTCCAGTTCCAAGATATTTATACTAAATGGTTTTCTACAGTTTTCTACATTTTGATCGTTAGTGAGTCATGGAGAGTTATGCCTTTGAGTAACAATAGTCATCCATGACTCACAGTGAAAGCATTTGAGGAACAGAGAGGAATGGTAGAACTAACATGTACCAAAAGCAGCAAAAAAGGTGATACAAGGAAGTATGCTACGATGTCGTACCAATCTCGATCTGAAATAGTCCGCACAAGATCTTCAAGGATGATCGACGAGTCCAATGAAGAAAATAAACGATAGATAAAAGTGATGATGTTTATTCGGTCTCGTCTGTCTAATATTTATATCTTTTGATTCTAGCTACATTATGTAATCCTTGTCGGAATGGGATGCAAAAGGAAACCAATTGAGAGCATTACGTCAAAGTCGATAACCGAGAGTACTTCTTGTAGTTCATGACATTTTTGGAAGAGGACCGAAGATTGCCATCTTAAGCTCTTGACCGTGTCGTTTTCGTAAAGTCGATTCACAGCTACTGTTTTGGGCGCGAGTTGCCAATCAAGCTGGAATATAGAAATCGTAAAGGAACAGAAGTAAAAGATAAAAGTGTGGGAGGGAATTCGATGATATTTATTCTTCACAAACTATCCAAAGTATTTATACGTATAATATTTCTATAGTTTTCTACGAAGCTGAAGATGCGAGAAGTATCTAGGAACTTCTTGGAAGGCTTCAGCAAAAAGAGTCTTTACGTTCATGTGTCGTATCAATCCTTGATCTGATATAATCGTGCAAGATCACTGAGGAAGATAGACGAGAGCGATAACAATAAAATAAAGACAAACAATGGATGTTGTTCATTTGTTTTGCTTTGCTCATATTTATACTGCCTAATTCTAATACAATTGTTCTCAACTTGACCTGAGGTGAGTCATGGAGTATTGCTTGCGTTACAATGTCGCGATGACTCACATTGAACAGGTCTGTGCTACTGAGAAGCATAGTCGTACAAAGGGACTTTAAAAGAGGTAAAATATATATGACACATGCGCCAATTCCGGCTCCGACAACCGTTGTCGTGCGCGGTATTTTCTTCCTGATCTGGGTTTTCTTCCTGGCAAAGGTCAAACCCACTGGGGATCAAGGGTAACAAAAGAGATAGGGAACAAAGGGATGATAATCTTTATTGCTAAACAAATCTATGAATATTTATATTTTTCTAAATCTAATTGTAACAATGCTGATACGGTCGAGCATTCAAAATAAGTAAAATAAACGGACGAGAGATTATGTAAAGATTTTGCTGAGCATGGTCCTCCTGGAGATGTTGGTCTTTTGTAGTGAAGGCCGAGGCGTTAGAGGTTTACCGTTTTTGGATCAAAGCCAATCTGAGCAAAAGGTTTGTGTCACTACAACTTTGCAGGCACAACACCGTGATTGGTGGGATAGTTTGTGTTACGACAACGACAGGCGGATACTAAAAATGGAGACGCCGGGGTTTGAACCCGGGGCCTTCTGCATGCGAAGCAGACGTGATACCACTACACCACATCCCCTTTTTTCTGAGAACGAATGACTCGTTCATATTATTCCAGATCAACAGCCTATTAAAAAAACAGAAAATGTGCTGAGAATCACAAGAAATGTTGAGAACATTTACATAGAAAATCTTTAGGTACACAAAATTTCAAATTAATGTAGTGTACCTAAGAGGGTTTGCCAGATCAAAAAGGTATATAAACGGAGTATTATTACAGTACTCCCTTTTCTCATTATTTTATATTCTTATATCTGCAACTTTTTTGCTTTTTTTTTTATACAATTGCTATACTTTGTGTTTTTAGTTTATTTTGGTTTACATATAAATTAAAATATATAATAAAGTTAAACAATAAGTTAAGTTGTTTAAATAAGAAATATAGGGCCAACGTTTTGATAGTAAATAGCTAATTATTAGTTGATATAATAGCAAATAGATAATATAGATAAGGTTCAAAGAATTAAAGTTTTTAATAAAGTTTTAACAGTGATCTTTTGCTTAAAATTAAATATTATAGACAGTCAAAACTCCTTACTATTGTATCTGTTGTCATATCTGACATAATTATATCACTATATTCAGTGGATAACACTGCGGTTGAAGGGTGATTCTACCACCTTTACACCACATGGTAGAATCTCTGGTTCTACCCACTTTCCACCCAGGTGGTAGAATTTCTTATATTACCACATTTTTCTCTCTACCTAAACGCTGTTACTTTAGCAGACATGCATACAAAATTAAGTTACCACAGCAAAACTAGTGCATTCACATTTCCCAGGAACTGCATAATTATTTATGTCACGCGCTTCTAACATGGTTTCTTTTTTTTTTACAGAGTTATCCGCGTTTTCCTTTTATTCATCCTTTTCTTTTGCAAACTTTTTCCTCTATACCATTTTTTGTTTCATAGTGTTTTACCACTTCTTCATCAGAAAACTCACTTTGAAAACGTTGCTAGTATATGATCCTAATAATATGCAACCTTGATCTAAAAGCATACCCTTTGCTGGTAAGCTTTTATCTTCATTTCATAGCATCTCATTCTTTTTTTCTTTTGATAGCTAGAATGATCACTACGTTATAGAAGAGCTTGCTTCTTACTTTTAATAAGGTATTTTGATTGATTGACCTAAATGTAACTAATCTTGACTTTTTGATTATTATATAGAGTAGCTTTCGTTTCTTAACAAAATGGAAACAGAGAAAGATGACATACTTTTTAATGGTACAGATACTTTTTTACGTCGTAATTTAATTACTTGGCAAGGTAACTTTTTGTAGGCCTATACGTAATGCTGCCATTCGTTATTGCATGCTGGCTTAGGTATGCTACTGTGTGTTAGCTTTTAGTACGTTTTACTAATTGTCATTTTTAAAAGCTATGCTTCTTTAACCTTCAGTAATTAGGTAAGATAATATAAAACTAAGCATAAAGTTAGCTATTTGTTAGTACATTACGCTACATAGCTCCAAGAAAATAAAAGTGTCTGTTTTTTTCCTATATATATAGCTAAAGAAGCTTCCTTGTATATGATAAAGAAGTGTATCTTAATGGCTAAAATAATGTACACAACGAAAAGAACATCCAATCGGATAGACTAGATAAAAATCAGTAGCTCCAATAGAATGTATCGTTGTAGGCAAGTTAATCCAATAAAAAGTGCTTGAATAAAGGAATATGGTCGAATGAAACTAAAACGTTAGCCTCTAATGCATACTACTTGATCCAATAACATCATTGTAATGGTCTCTATCATATAGCAGTTCATCCAATTGTTGAACTTGGAGGATGGTAGAAAGGTGGTGGAAAAGGTGGTGAAAAAGGTGGTGGAAGGTACATTCCACAAACCTTTGAAGAGATTCCACCGCATGGTGGAAAAGCGGTGGAAAGGTGGTGGAAAGGTGGTGGAATCTCAGATTCCACCAAGTTTCTACCGATGGTAGAATCTTTTTTTGACCGCAGTGTAAAACATCAGGTCTAGACTGTCAGTGAACATATTGGCTATAATGCCTGTATGGATCAGGTTACACTAACATCGTCATAATCTACTCATCTGTTGCTGGAACCCTAGCAGACACAGAATATCAAAAGACAGAAGATTAATATGTCATTACCGATCGTATGAATTTTACGAAAGTTATTAGTAACTACCCCAACCCGCTTTTACCTGCACGCGTTGTGGTATACGTCGCTGTCGTAGTGTGACTTCCTAGTACTTGTGTTCCATGAACAGGATGATTGGAATTAACGTGTTTCCATTTACAGTGAACTTCTCTAGTTTGGAACATCGACTGCACCTCTTCTCTAAATCAGAGATCTATCACCGAGGATGAAGACAAGGTGACACTGCTCTACCACAGTTATTACACTTAGCTAAATCATACACCTATCGCCGAGAAGAACGTTCACTAATTACAAATCCCGCATAAGAGCAAATAATTATAAATAGGCAGACAAGTTGAATGAAATAAAGAGATCCAACAGTCTCAAAGGATTCTATCCGTCCCCTTTTCTATCTACATATAACACACGCGTTTCTAAAGATATTTAAAGAGAACAATTATTTGTGAAATAAAAAACATCTTTTTTCAGTCTCGCTTATTCTGAGTATTCTGTTATTCCTTTTTATACATCAGTTTCAAATATATGAAAAGATTTATTCTTTAATNTTTCCATTTACAGTGAACTTCTCTAGTTTGGAACATCGACTGCACCTCTTCTCTAAATCAGAGATCTATCACCGAGGATGAAGACAAGGTGACACTGCTCTACCACAGTTATTACACTTAGCTAAATCATACACCTATCGCCGAGAAGAACGTTCACTAATTACAAATCCCGCATAAGAGCAAATAATTATAAATAGGCAGACAAGTTGAATGAAATAAAGAGATCCAACAGTCTCAAAGGATTCTATCCGTCCCCTTTTCTATCTACATATAACACACGCGTTTCTAAAGATATTTAAAGAGAACAATTATTTGTGAAATAAAAAACATCTTTTTTCAGTCTCGCTTATTCTGAGTATTCTGTTATTCCTTTTTATACATCAGTTTCAAATATATGAAAAGATTTATTCTTTAATCATTAGACATAGGTTCTTAGTTTGTGATCCTTCTTTCAGGAATAAACACCAGTCTCAACGTATTCTCTTATTTGAGTCTATATGTCTGATCCATTATCCATTCTAATACAACAATGTCACTAATCAAAAAAAAATTGATCGGAGACATTGTGTACCAGTAGTGGTATACCAACTCGTTGTTAGGCGTAAATTAAAGGGATATAAATTCTTTTCTAACCTTATAGCCAGCCTTGTGTTGCTGACACACTTGCATAATATCAATGCCTTGAATAATCCTTTGAGTTGCCGAAAAAATGCTTTCAGTGTCTCTATCGTTTAGATGTCTCTATCTCTTTCAGAAGAAAATAATAAAGGACTGCAACTACTTTTGTACAAAGTGATGAATCAGATTTTCTTAAAGGACGTCTCACTCATTATATGCTGCTTAAGGTAACTTTTGTAAAGCTGCAATCCCGTTATTAATAAACTGTCTGAGAAAGGTATATATCGTTTAAGGCAGTTGTTGATGACCGAAATATATGATGCTTGATTTTGTCTAGTATATTAAACACATAGTAGTTTTCTACTGCTAATGTTCTTCTAATATAATACATGAAGCTATATATATAACGAAGATACTGTAGTAATAAACTAAAGAAGATCTGAATGCCACAATGTACATTATATTGACGGATACGAGATTATCTATTCACTTAATTATGGACAGACGATAGAAGAGGAGGCAACAGAATAAACATTCAATTAGAGTATGGTCTATTTGTCGAAGTGACTTTACTAAATAGACTAACTTAATCCTGTGCATTCCATAACTGTTTTACTCTTTATATAGTACCTATTGACTATTACTATTAAGAAGGCAAGAAGCAACTAAGCTACTTAAAGTAACCTGGTGAATAAGACCCTCAGTCATTGCTCAGCTATTTCTTACAGTGGCTATGCCGCTAAAAATAGCCTTATATCAAGGAAAGAAACTGCTTAACATTTTTCTCACCAGCTATAGTAAGGCTAGTATACAATCACATCTCGTTCACGTGGATCAATTAGAAGTAAAGAAAGCAGCTACAAAAGAGGAAAAAAAGTAGACCCTATTCACTATCGCATGTTGCTGAGGCTACCACCAGAATTACTTCACTGTCTCCTGTCTTTGTTAGGCCGATCGGCCATTGCTCAGCTCTGCTTGACATGCCAGCGAGGGTACGAATTATGCTTACCTGTGCTGTACGCACATATTGAACTTGAGCTCCGGAGCCATTTTCAACAGTTTCTGGATGGATTACAACAGCACCTCCGGCTAAAGAATGCAGTAAAGCTATACACCAAGAAAATATCTTTAGTAGGTCGACAAAGCAATAGCCATTGGTTAGTTGCCGATTTCCGCTCTCTTCCCATTGAACTACCTAATGTCTCTACGGTTATTTTCCACCATTTCCGCACTTTGTCTGTAGAGACTGTGACGCAGCTGGCAACAGCGTTACCGAATGTCCAGAACCTGGTATTTCGTTACTGTAACCTCGTCAGCACAGACCTAGCGACGCTTCAATTTAAAAGCGCAGGCGGTCTAACGCTTTTTTGGACCGACTTCTCCGAACCTGCAGTGTCGCGTCTTCTTGCAGCACTGCCTCGTCTTGTTCAGGTGGACTTCGGTGCTAACCATAATCGTGACAGCACAGCCAATGGACTTGCAGTACGGGCTCTTCAAAATCACTGCAGTCATATCCAGGATCTGTCTATATCCCTTCAACAAGTGAGCGAGCCAACCTTATGTGATGCGATCGCATTTTACGGATCTCAGCTGCGCCGTTTGTCTATTCGCTGCGATGGCCCTCAAACGCTTACAGCGGTTGCAACCCACGCCAATAGCATTGAGTGTCTTATTATCCGTGCCACCACTTGGCCTTCCCAGACCCCCTTGGCAAGGGAAGCGGAAGAGGAAGAGGAAGCCTCTGATAATATAGTTAAGGGTAGTATGAAAGGCATTCTGCTGTGTTGTCAACGTCTTGAACATCTGGAACTGGCAAGTTGGATGACTGATGAGATTCCAAGTGTTGTATGGAGAGCGATAGAGACTGTGGCTCAACGACGAACTGACCCACAATCTATTCAAGCAAAGAAAATGATCGAAAGGAGGAATGCATCCCATCAATCTCAGAGAGATGCGGCAACTCGACCTCGAGGAGTGCGTCGTATTTCCAGAATATACGAGATCCATCCACCAACGAGTGCAAACGGTGGCCTGTGGTCGATCAGACAGCGTGATGAAAGACATCGCATGGAAATCAATCTTCCTCGACAAACGCTTGCACTTGATATTGAAGAATTGGAAGAAATACGACAGTTATTCAAAAGAACAAGTAATTAAGTCTCGACTGGATCATTCTGTTTTAATACGTGTCTCCTCCCAAGTCAACGTTCTGTTTAGATATATTAAAAGATATCTCACGCATGCAGATATAAAATTTTCATCTCTTTTCACCATGGAACGTCTAGTTTTGTATCAAAAGCAACAGAAATCAGGCGTTCATATCAGTACATGCTTTTTATATGGCAGACCAATGCCTCTTTCTGGAGGCCAAATTAAAGCATGTTATGTGGAATATCAACGAAATCTACTGGAAAACACGTGTATCACTCTAAGCCCAAATATGACTGCGTCTACTATAATTTCTTGCAACGAGCGTACCCAGCCTATGACTTCTCCTGCTATGCGTCGTCATTAATATAGTTTTCATAAAGTCCGTTACTCAACAGTAGAATCAGTGGTTTAATGGTAGAAAGAGAACATAGAGAAGGGGAAAATTCACTGCCTTCTAAGCTATGTTCGCGAGATAATCTCGCACTTCGTTTTGACTCAGCTTCCTAAACAAAGGCATACTTTTTCTTTCTCCACCATACACGCCTAGAGTGCTCGTTCCAATAATACCAATTTCTAAGCTCTCTTCTGTCATCTGTCCTTCAAATCCTTCCTTAAGCTACAAGTTTTTGTTACTACCATAACTTGAATACCGCTATTTTACTTACCGTCAGGATAGCAGTATGGACGGCATCTTCAAGTTCCATTTCTTCGTTGTATCTGATACAAAGAATAATTACTTTTCATTCGGTTAACTCGGTCTATTACCTTTTCTCCAAGAAGGTCTTTGCATTGACCATATTCTTCCCAATAGAACTTGCTTTCCATGCCCAGTAAGAGCCCGAGGGATCCACCTGGTAAAGAGATGGTCCGTTGACTTCATCATATCCTGCGATTAAAAGAGACACGCCGAAAGGTCGGACGCCACTGTAATAGAGTGATTAGTGTATAGGGCGCTACTTCTGTCAATTCCGACTCACCCACTCTGGGTAAATTCTTGCATAACGCTAGCTACTTCTTGCACAAGGATGCGGACAGGTGGTTCTTCCATGTATACTCGCTTATATTGCTGCGCTGCTTTACGTGCTTTGGTAACCAAGACACGGAAATCGGGTCCCATGCCAGAGTAGATCATGCCGATGTTGGCGCAGATAACTGCTACTTTTTCAACTGACGAATCGTCCACCAAGCTAGATGCCGACTTCTTTTCTGTAGCAATAACAATTCCATTTGTTGCTGAGAATAATATCAACAAAATGTCATCAGTACAAAATATATTTCTATTTTTCTCTCTCCCTCTTTCACAATGCACGTTTATCTCCCAAGAACAGGTACCTTTAATGCCTACACTAGTTGCACCTGCATTAACTGCATTCAAGGCATATTCAATTTGGACAAGCTTCCCTGAAGGCGAGAATGTGGTGAGTGAAAAGCTGTATCGGTCGGCCATGATAGATATAAGCGTTCAACGATCCCTTTCTGGTTCAAAAGTACGCGCGTTGCGGGACTTGCAATTTGTTAGCTAGCCGATTACTATTTTTGGAAGCTCCAGCTTTCCGCGAGTAACGAACTGACGTAATCCGGTTGAGCGTCTTTGCATTCTCACCATAAACCCGCAAAGATGCCTGTGAGCAAGTTAGTTGCCTAGATAGGACAGAGCTTTAACTGTATGAAAAATATCGCTCATTTTCCCAACGGGAAACGTATATGTAAATAACTGCCATTGAATCCATAGACGTGAAAGCAATCAGACTATGGTAACCTGTCTATAATCGAAGCGACTGAATATTTTAATACAATTTTGGCCCTGTCTTATGATGCTTAAGTGATTTCCGAATTTATTCTGTATTTGTTCGTTAATCATTTCTCTCTAAAGGCCGATAGCTATTTACCTGATAGAGCAAGGGCGACATAAACAAAAGTTATTGCCATGATTATAATAAAGGATTACTCTTTTTGCAACAAACTATTCGCTAAGCCCAGATTTGAATCCAGTTGAGAACCTTGGGACTAGATCCAGCGCCGTTTGGCAAAGCAGAGGCGCAATTTGTGAACCAAACGAGCTGCAAACTTCTCTGTCGTAAGAGTGGCATCATATTCTAAAAGTACCTGAATGAATCTGCTGGCGTCAATGCCATTAAATCCAAAATATTTGTTCAAGCGCGTAGTTACCACACCAGATATTAGATCGGTGTGAAATGAACGAATAATCATGTATTTAGTACTTTCTTGATACGTATCCCTAAACGCAGTATATCTGGAATCGCTCTGGTACTCTTCTCATCATGTGTAGAAGATCATTTCAACCTTACTGTATAGAAAATATATGCTTTAATCGGTACTCGTTTGGTTCAGTTATGTCTATATTATTATTGAGAAGGCAGTTGCTGCACAAGTTCCATCAATTGAGTGCGGGTTCCCTCAGTTAGCTGTTCCTCATCCGAGAGAACATGTGTGAAGATTTGACGGAATTGAGAGATATGGCTAAGAACCTATAAGTGATTGTGAGCAACATGGGAAGTTCAGTATCAATAACCACTTACAAATGAGTTGTTGGATCGGAACAGTTGGAATAGGCACTCAAAGACTGGTTCGTTTTCAGCAAAGTCTGCCTTAAGAGGTAAAGCATTTGCAAAGACGGGCAGGACTTGATCCAAAGGTACAGCCTCAGGATGAGCCAAAATAAGACGTGCAACAGCGCCTGTCGCATTGTCAGTTGTGTTTGGTAAAGATTGATCATGGAAAAGAGGATGCAATGCCGTTAGGATGGCAGGATACTGACTAAAAGAAGGCTTAGTACTGTGTGATTAAGCTAGTTATACCTCCACATACGAGCTGAGATCGATTTGAGAGTTAGCAACAAGCATACCGAGAGCATATGCTGCGTTACTCTTCACGCCTTGTTCTTCATCACCGCAAGCCTTAAGGAACAATTGTAATAAGCGCTCTGTATGAGGTGTCACAGCGGATTTAACACCAGTGATACATTCTCCAAGACAACCGATAGCCATGGACCGTTCGGAAGAAGACTTGGTCTTTTTCTGTTTTTGCATTACATAATGTTAGTTAGGCTTCCGGAGCAAGAACCGTGAAACATACGTAATATTTGGAGATGAGAGGTAAGAAAACATTGAAATAGGATGAAAACTGCTCGCCCAAGACTTCGCAAAACGCTGCAACCAGATCAGCAACCGCACCGATCAGAAGCGATTCCGATTCAGCCTCCTCATCTTCATCAACGTAATCCTCGTCGTCGTAGGCTTGCTGACAAATAGAGCGCTTTTCAAACACCTGAAGGATCATCTCCGCAATCTCATCGACATCTGGGGAATATCTGTTAGCTTTGACCATGCATAGAGATATGAAACTTACGATCAGCTACGATCGAAGGACCCATGAGTTTAAGTGCCTGAATCAGCTCAGAACAGATCTGAACAACAACCATTCTGTCATCCTCGTCTTTCCACATCGTCAATACGGTAGGAAGCACCATAGAAGTCATATTCTTAACATTTTCATTCACCGGGTATGAAACAGGAAGTCCAGGGTTCCATTTGTCTTGACCGGAAATAATGTAAAACGTCTTCAGGAAAGCGAACATACTGGATACAACAGCTTTGCGTACACCATCAAACAAGTGGAAGGATAATTTCGTAAGCTGCTCCACAGACTCCTCGATGTAAGGCATAAAGTGAGTCTTGGTATTTTCAAATAATTCACCCAGAGCATCTGCAGCAAATTCCTTTTCGTCCGCAATTGCAGAGTTATAGTTGAAAGCGCTCATATCGTCCTCATCATCATCTCCATCACCCAAGGTCAGATCAATCTCGGAATCCAAGTTCGGTTCGTCCTTCTCTTCTGCCTTGCAGGATGCCAGAATTGCTGGCATAATAGTAGGCAGGAAAGGAGCAAATTCTTCGCCAAAGACACGAGCAAGAATAGAAAAGAAGGCATATGAACATTCTCTTAGACGAGGAGAATCTAGTTGAAGTTGCTCAATAGCTAATGCCATCAGATCTTGGGTGTAAGGACGGAACAGATCAGCACCAGCGGCCTCAGCAATAGCACCAGCAGAGTCTGTTGCTACACCTCGAAGAAGGGCATCGTCAGCTCCAGTGCTTAAAGACATCAGCATGCGAATACGGGGAAGGACTTCACCAAAGTAAGGCTGGAAAGCTTCACCTGCAGAGTGAGCAGCACTACCGATGGCAGCGATGACTGTCGCCTTGGTTTCGGTCTGAGTTGCGTTATCCAAGATGAACAGGAGTTTCTCCATCAACATTGGGAGATAACGAAGAACTTCATCACCCAAGCCTTCCAAGATAGCATCCAATGCGTTACAAGCATGCTTTGTCACCTCAGGGCTGGTGTCGTTCATCAAGTTGAATACCAAAGGAAGGAGCACTTCGTGTTGAGCGGAGATTTCCGTTGCCAGTTCTTCAGCGAGACATCCCAAAGTCATACAGGCGGCACGACGAACCTTAATATCAGGATCTTGGAGACCTGTGCAAACGATAGGCAACAGCTGGTTCAGCTTAGGGCTCATGTATTCTGCGCAGCCTTCCACAATGACAGCAAACGCCATCATAGCAGCCTTTCGGAAGTTTGGATCGGGGTTCTGCATGTAGGTCTGAACAATAGGCATCACGATAGGGAAAACTTGTTGAGGTGGCATGTTTGTCGCAAGAGCGTTAAGCACCTTGAAGGCCAACTATAAGACTAGATGTCAGTACTATAGATACGATGAGTATCAGTGAACGTTAGATACAGACACGAGAAGGCGAATCTTCGTCAACGTCTTCGGGATCCTCTTCAGTGCCAATGGGCATCAAACTTTCCACGATGAAGCCAACGAGCTTCAGGCTTCTGATCTTGTTCTGTTTGCTAATATTGCAATTCAGAAAACTATCTATAAACATAAGAATGACTTACTAGACAGCAGCCCACATAAGGAAAGAAAGAGCCATCACGCGGAGAGAATCATCAAGCTCGCGGTTGGAGCCAACATTTAAAAAGAAGCGGATCAAATCAACAAGATGAGTGTTCAAGAGTGGAGCATCCTTCGCAAAGCAATTTTAGACACTCTTCAGCCATTCGCGATAGCCACTTACCAACATTAACAGTGTATCGAACACGTCAAAGATTTCCCGAGCATTTTCTTCGTCGTTCTCTTTCAGACATTGTTCCAATACGTTCACCATAGCAGGTATCATATCTTTAAACATTCTCTGAAAATTTAAGGTCAGAAGACATTGTCTGATGACAACCGAAAGAAGTACATACGATGTTTTCTTTATCCTCGTTGTCAATGAACTCGCCAAGCTTTCCCAGGACCCTTAACAAAGCAGTAAATACCTTCCTTCTATTCAGATTACCAATGATTGTTACTTACAAGACAGTTGTCACTCTCACGACTTTACTTTCAGGATCGACAATGGATTTGCTGAATAGTTGGAACAGCGGGGTCGTTTGTTCCATGAAGAAATCCGCAATGACCTCAAAGAGCGTGTACAGGCAATAGATACCGACTTCACGTTGAGCAGCGTTTGGACTGGCACACGACTCGTTTAAGAACACCATCAACTGGGGCCATTTATTCTCAGGCACGTCGATACGGGCAATGGACGAAATAACGCGCGCAGCAGAATGACGCACAAGTTCTCTGGGGAGCTCATAAGGTTAGTTTAAGACCAGTTGCTAAAGCTACACGTACTGTTGTTCATTAAGAGCCACCTGTAATAGTTGACCTCGAATGGCTTCCTTGGCGGGTTCCTGAACTTCAAGCCACCACTTGGAGATACGTTTGCGGAGCTCAACGGCGGCAAGCTGGCGAACTTGAAAGTGTGGCGATCTAGCAATGATCTCCACGAGGGCAGGTACACAATCAGATGTGGCATAAAATTGTGTGTTTAACGCGTTTGTTGCCTAGATAGAAATCTGTTTGAGTACTTCAAGTTCTAAGGTTCCTTTTGTTGCATATTACGGTTCTGATAGTTGCCGAATCCTGAGCTGATGCAAGTTTTGTCAACTGCTCGTCGAGGGCTGCTACGAATTGCTAGAAAAAGGAAGCTAAGTAAGCAAGAGTAAAAACGTACTTGTCCCATACCTCCATATCGCCTGAGCTAAAGAAGTGAAAGGAGAGAGTGTTCTTCGGTAAAATGTAAAATAAAAACTTTTTTCGTTCGAGCCCAGACACCTGGTTTCAGCAGCGCAATCGCTGTTTGAACCTCATACCACACTCCGTCCAAGTACCCTTCATACTCTGCAAGTCCCTTTCATCTTCTTTCGTTTGTACTCAACTACTTGGCCACTTTGTCTACACGCTCTCCACGCCAAATTTCACAATTCACAACATACTTAACCTCTACGTTGTGCTCTTCTTCCCTCGACCGACTATCTGTGTCACGCGCCCAAACATATCTTTTAAGACTCACCTTGAAGCCGTATGATGCATACCTTCATTCAATCCTTATAGTTCCATTGTCATACAAAATTTTTGACATAAATACGATTTGGATCTTGTATTTTCCTTCTAAAATAGATTATATTATAAGTGAATCCTTACTCAACATATCATCATAGCAGTCTCTTTTCTATCACAAGAACATTATCTTGTCACCAGCCATCTTTAGGATAATCTAAATCCTTGGCATACCCGAACTTACTTATTAACGGGTCTATGATATCAGCTAATGGTTGTTTCTGTCTTATTAAAGGTTACACCATGAATTCAATTTCCTTGTTATTGTTGTTTGAATAGAAATGCATCAGCTAACCATGACGGGATCCTACCGGAAAGGTAGGAATATAAACACACTAAAGTAACGTTTAGAGATACTTAAATCCAAATCGTTCCCATCAATAAGATCAAAACGTCAAAATTGTTCCGCAGCATGTACGCAAGACGTTACACAGTCAGTCATAGTTTTCGTCTTACCAAAGACAATACTCAGCTTCAGTCCGCAGATCAACGGCGATCGGCTGGCAAACCCAAAAATCCTTGCCTAACATACGGACGGTAAGCAGATACTGTTTATTGAATAGACTTTTACGCTACCTAGATAAATTTTAAGCTAACAATAAAAGAAACATGGGTCATTAGTAAAGAAGTTATGCTGCATGTATATTTTACATAAATGAGCTTGGGCCTTCAGTGGTCAAAAAATTTCATTCGAGTAGCATAAAAATACATTCTGGTTAATAAACGAGAAATATATTGATACCTTTTGCTTAACCCCCAAGGGTATTCCCATCCACTGAGGGGAGCCAGCCCGTCACGACTAACCATTGGGGGCGGCGAGGGGAGAAAACGGCATCGTTGAGCGGCCGTGTTATTGTTTAGTGTCCGTAGAGGACTTTGGAGCGATGCAGCATAAAACAGTAAAATCTAACTTGAAACACGTATATAGTGTGCTAAACTTTAGGAGAGCTTTGTTCTTGATAAACCCGTTTTTCTTTTCAGCTACACTCGTCCGTTTTCTTACTGTATTTATGCACCTGCAACCAAGATTACCTGTAGCGCTATGTTCACATTTCCTTTTATTGTGTGTTTGTTGTTACTTTCTAGTATCAATATGTTTTATTTCAGATTGTTTTAATACAAGCTACATATTGTCGATGTCTGCCTAACCTACCGCTTTATCGCGTCAACCAGAATTTCATTTCAACTCCGCTCTTGGGCAAAGTCGGTATAATGGATTGAACAGGCATTTGGCTCCAAGTTGAGCTTGAAGGAGAACATGGCGAGTTCAAGATCTATTATATGGTCACCTCACCAAGACCACAACCAGTTCCTAGTGAGCGGTGCCGAGTTGAAGCTATATGAATGGATATCAGAGGTAGAAGGAAACTTAGGTCTATTTCTTTAAACGGTGTTGTTGACTTAACTCTCATTAGACAGACGATATGCCTGCAAAAGCCCATTTCATTTCGAGCATTCCAAACATCACCTTAATGATGGTAAGATATGCTCGGTCAAAAGTTCCAGATTCAGAACTTGAAATAGTGCGCAGACTGGTCCCCCGATTCAAACTGCTCAGATCTGATCGCGGTTGGGCTTACAACTGGGAAAACTTTACTTGTCCGTATGCATGAGCACATGCCATTAGAATCGCCTTACCCAAGTTCAGAGAGTACGCCAACAGTAACCTATCGGCCTGCCTTAGGACGATCTCAACTGCGTCATAGTACGAGCAATGGTCAACAATATCCAACACTCGCGGTAAAGATGTCCCGACCATGCAACGTCGTGTCGTTCTCGAAAACGCATCCGCATTTACTAGCTGCAGGTCTTGACAAAGTCCGAAACGATCCGTGTCTTCTAGTATGGGACGTTTCTCAAGCGATCGATAACTATTCCGGCAGTCCAAGTGGCGTTCAAACGCCAACGACCAACTTCTCTACTCGTCCTGACCTGCGAACGTCAAATGCAGCGGGCTGGAAGACAACAGATGGTCGATATGGCGAATCAAATCTAACTGACAGTCTATATCTTGGTAACTCTAAAACGTATGCGGTTCTTCCGTCGAAGCTCATATACTGGCTTGTTGTACAGATCGAAAACACGTAACAATTGGCCCGGGCAGTGTATATGAGCAACCTACGACATTGTCTAACTCGACGTAGGTAAAAGCCGATTTATGTTTCATAAAATAACATGTCTTTTAATTATGATCTAGGTACCGTGAGCAGAAGCCAATTCAGCAGTATGGTTCGTCGGAGGCGATCGCTTCATGTGCATGGTCCATCCATGCAGGTTCCCCTCTTCTAATAGCCGGAATGGGTAATAAATATTTAAGAGTCTATGATATACGAGGTAAGTTGCTACAGAAATCAACAAGGTTAAGGATGATGCTAAATGTGAGAGTAAGTGGACGCAAACGTAAATCCTTTACAGTTTTCGACGAAAGCTGTGTATGGTGCAATGGTTGATCCATTTCATCCTTATCGGCTTGCGTCGTATACTGAGGAGGGCGTTATCAAGGTTTGGGATATCCGTAAAACGAACGATGCTATATCCTTTTTGGGTTTTTTGATAATATTTGACTGCAGCATAACATGTTATCCTTAACTAAAGCATGTACACATCTTAACACTCAATCCAGAAGGTGGTGTCAAGAATAACTTATCACGCTTGCAATTTTCTCCCTTACGATCAGGATTGCTTGCTTCGCTTTCGAAAGATTCTACCTATATTCATACATGGGATATACAGGAAACAAGCACCTTGCGAGTCGGAGTTAATTATTCTAGAAGCACTCCAACTATGACAACCACATCCACAACCCTTCGTCCATCCTCTAGAGCTAGCGCATCCGGATCTAGCCTTCAAACGCTCACAAGCGGCGGAGATGAGATAAGTTTGCCAGTTCTGTGGAAAAGCAGGAAAAGTAAGGTAGTGGATGGCATTGCACGTATTAATTATCTTCATATGGGTTAGCTGCACCAAGCAATAAGGTGTTATCGTCCTTCGCATTCATACCTAGATGTAGAGGAAATAGAAGCGCTGGAGCACCTGCGCATGGCATACTTGCAATGCACAAAGATGGACAATTTGAGAATATCAAACTGCAAGAGGCCTGTAAGATTTCCTGGCAAGCAGCTGGAGAGATCATGTTAGCAGGAGGAAATAATCTATGCACACTCGCTATCTCCGGTGAAGAAGGGCTAAGGAAAAAGTTGCCAAAGTTGCGGTTTGATGCCCTTGGTATTGCAAGTCATGCTAGCGCTGCCAGGTACAAAACCATCTATTTTCATATAGATAACATGCGATTCTTAACATTTGGGGATCTAGCGATGAAAAAGGAACTACAGCTCGAGATACTGTAGAATCAGATGGTGTGCGAATAACTGTTGATCAGGAGTTATCCAAGGAATTGGCAAAAGACATTTCTGTTATCATGAGGAAGAGAGTTACGAAAGGTTACTCAATGGATGCAAGTACTGCTGAGCAGATGTTTGTATTTTGTGTTAATTATGTATTAGTGCTCAAAAAATGTGGAAATTACGAAAGATGACCGAAGGCTTCAAGAGTTATGGTCCTGGATGGAGAGTAAGTGACCAGATCTGTTCTTGTTTGCAACTAAAGCAATGCGGTTTATCTGCAGGAGCTGAGCAAATGTCCAAGGACTCTGTCCTGATAAAAAACATTGACTACAGCTTTCAAGGTGTTTATGGAATATGGATGGGTCCTGGTAAGTCTTACTTGGTACTTACTAAGTTAGTATCAACCACTGCTTGTTGGGTTGCTTAGGATCACAAGGACGAAAATCGTCTCCAGCCAGTACTCCAAGGACAAGCAATGCTCCATCCCCTCATTCACGCCATTCGCAAAGCGGCAGGTCGTCCAAAGCATTGATAAAGGAAGCAAGCCCTCAAACCCCGGCTGCAGACGAAGACGATACAAATAAAGCAAATAATTCCTTGTCTATGGTACAGTCAAGCAAGACAGCCCAACGTAACTTGGCATTAGCTGTCTGTGGGTTCGGATTTACCGCTACACAGCTAGAAGAAGAATTGGTCAGGTATGCTTAATTACTTGTCACTGTCATGCTCTGAACAGCATAAAGATTGGAAGCTGGTGGGGAGTATGATAAAGCTGCTGGATGGGCATTGTTCTGTGGAATCCCCGAACGAGCTATAAGAGCCCTTGGGAGTGCCCGTGGATCGCGTGGAGCAGATGGTAAGGCAAAGAGCATCTAGGAATAAATAACTAACGTACTATTACAGATCAGCAACGCAAATTGATGTCGGCTGTGCTAGCTGGTTATCAACCAAATAGTACCAATGTAAATCCAATGTGGCAAGAACTATGCCTCTCATTGAGCAAAGATATGCTGGATAGGCCTTATTTACGGGCTATATTCGCATACATTGCCTCAAATGATTGGTATAAAATACTAAATGAGGCAGATTTGCCTCTACGAGAGCGAATGGCCGTCGCTTTGCGTGTTTTAAATGACGAAGAGGTAAAGTGAATGGATGTAGTTGGGAATCTGTTACATCGGGCCTTTGTTAGATGACGACTTTCTTGAACGCTACCGTTGAACAATTAATACGGGAAGGAAATATTGAAGGAGTCGTAGTGACTGGATTAACTAGTCGTGGCGTTGATCTTCTTGAACAAGCGCTAAATCGATATGGAGATGTTCAGACGGCGAGTTTAGTTATGAGTTTCGTTGTTCCACGTCGGTTCCAAGATAAACGGGTGGAGACCTGGGTAGAAAAGTTGGTTCTCACAAGATCATTGACCATATCAAAACTAATTCTATGCCTTCAGCTACCGGTTTCTCCTGGATCGATGGCAGCTCTGGCATGAAAGAGCAAAACTCGATATTGAACGAGGCAAACGCATGAATTCAAGCGAAATCGCTCCACCTCAAGTGTATGTTCGGTGCACCTATTGTGCGCAGTCTCTTGGTCACAGCTTGATGATACAAAACGTTCGAAATCGTGAAGGGAAGCGCATGAATGTTCAAACTAATATATCCCCCGCTTCAGGAGGACGAGTTTCAGGCAAACAGAAGGTAAATAAATGGAATAAAACGTATAGCAACGTTTATATAACCAACGTATTACAGTCCACTGTATGTCCCAGTTGTCGCAAGCCGTTACCAAGGTGTGCTTTGTGCTTGTTGCATATGGGAACACCGATTGACCCTTTGCGCCAGGCAATCGCGGCCAATGATACACATCACCGTAAGACAAGCTGAAGCAAAGCACACGACCGATACTGATATTTCGACATTAGGTGACCCTGCGGGTTTTGATCTTTGGTTCACGTGGTGTCAGACATGTCGGCATGGTGGACATACAATGCATATCTTTGACTGGTTTCAGAAGCATTCAACGTGTCCTGTGAGTAATTGTTCTTGTCGATGTCAATTTTAGACACTATCTAGTCGAAAGGAAAATAGGGTAATGTAATAAAAGAAAAATTTTATGTTATGCGATTCAGAAAAAGATGGATGCTGCTTCTAGCACGAATTATCCTGAATATGCTCTTGATCTTAGTGTGAGGTCAATGCAAGGAAAAAAAGATCAAGTGTTTGTTTATTAGCGCCATCTGGAGTCATCAATACCCCCGTAGGCGGGCCTTTCTTCAGATGAGATTTCTCTTGACTGATAGTATACAGGAGGCTCCTCAGACCTTTCTTCAGCCTCTCTGGCCCGTTCTTCAGCTTGTCTGGCCCGTTCTTCCGCTTCTCTCACTTGTTGTTCGGCCTGTCGTTGTATGGCAGCTTCTCGGCGGAGTTGTGCTTCGTGTTCACGAGCCGCTTCTTCCCTCGCTTCACGCTCCGCTTCTTCCTCGTTATGCTCCTTTACCTCGTGTGCAACCCATGTACCAAGACCAACTGCAGCAGCACCAGCAAGCGCTGCACCTCCATATTTCTACGCAAATTATTTTCCCCACTTTGTTAGCACCACATACACTTATTACTTCCAGCATCCGTCGTCTTACCATCCATTCAGGAATCTTTTTCTTTTGCTTTTCGGGTGATTCTGTAGTGGGGGTATAAGGGCTGCCGCTGGTTCCAGCTGGGCTTTGGGGTTGACCATAAGCCACTGGGGCGGGTGGTGAGAAGGGTGGAGGGGTACCCGATCCGTAATTGGGAGGAAGGGGTTGCTCAGGCCCAAGTGATGAATAAGAATGTCCTCGTTCAGGGTAGTGAGGCGGTGGCGCCTGCTTCTCTTGGGGATAGCCAGGTGGACCATCATACATCGGGGGAGGAGCGGCAGCTCCGGTAGCCACATGTAATCCAGCACCTCCTTCTCCCTACGACACGTTAATATAGTTCATTTTCTAAACGAAATACGGATACTTACGGCAAAAGTCAGATTAAGGTAAGCATGGCCTAATGGTTGACCATGAGGTGTGTTAATTTGCACCCATTGCTCGGCATGTCCCTGAGCAAAAACAGGGCCCAGTTCCACCTGACCACCACCAAGGATTCCTGGTCGGTTGGGATCTTCATTCACGATTTCGACGTGCAAGACCGATTGTCCCTCAGGAACAGTGCTATGAAATTCCAGTTTATTTCCTGCGCGGACCCTTACTCTCTCTTATTTTCCTTACCAGTGAAGGGTTTGATTCCACTGAGGCTCAGGACCAGGAGCAGAACGGGTGCGATGCTTCTCGGAAGGTGAGACGAAGCATCCGAAGAAAGTCATGGATTCTTTGATGAAGGTTTTTAGTGTTAGTGATATATACTTCGTATTTTGAGGATATAGGCAATATATACCCGTCAGACCGTGCTCGGCAAGACCGCGGATGGTAACTATGAAGGCTTTCGTTGAGCTTCTCCATTGTCAGAGACATGGTTGATTATACCTGCTGTCACTTGAAGGTTTCCGGTGGGCATGATTTAAGGGAAAAGAAGGAATATGGATACGTCGCGGTGGGGCACCGTGAATTCTACTGCTATTTATATTGTTCTTGTGCCAAGAGAAACCCTTATAAGGAAAGCGAACGTGGCTGTTGAGGTAAAAAATGGGTAAAACGGAAATATTCTGGCTATTGGCTTGCTCGAACCATTGTTTGCCAACAAAACACCTCGCGTGCATGTGAAGCATATCGATGTTTGGCTGTGAATGAATGTAAGGTTTGAAAAGGGATCGACCGCTCGTGATTCCTTTCTCTTATTTACTTATCCGGATACACTTCTTTCGTACAGGACTATAAGACACAGGTTCAATGTACCTGCGCCTATTATGTAAGTTGTCTTCAAAACATGCAATGTAGTCTAACAGTAACTTTGCAGATGCTGCTTGCTGGTCTGATGTCACACAGAGATTGATTGTGGCGTTCAAACAAGTTAGGAAATCGAACAAACTGCTAGAATGCAGTAGTCCAAATTCATTTGTTTGTTACGGTCTCATCTTAAATTATTTCCAATCTACAAAGTAACAATTGCGTGCAACGTTGTGAACTTTTCTTGTTCGGATGACACAATGTGCATGCAAGTATAGGTGCTGTACACTAGGTTTATACACAAATATTAATGGTTACAACAAGCACACATACAATTATGGCTTTGTTACTAACTGACAGATAATTTTTGCTTTGTTAGTTGCTTGGGATAGTACAGTTTTCTATCGCGCTACAGCAACTCCGCATTGGAAATTGTAAACGTCTCATTGACATGATAACGACGTCAATGCATTTCTGATAATCATTTAGTAGAAACTTCGCATCGTAACCCCTCAATGCTAGATGGATAAATGCATATGGACGAAAGGCGTGCAAGTAGATCCGCTTATAGTAATGTACTTTATTGTCTGAAATTATCCTGTGAAATTGCAGATATTTCAATCAATTGAAACTACTTTCAATATATTGTATCAATCTCTGCCCTGCTTTTTCTGTTTTTGCACCTCCTATCTCATTTTTATTTGCCTAAGATTTGCAATTCTTTCTAACTGTATGCAAATAAACTTTCCAGAAGATTAGAATATAGTCATATTATAAAAGCTTACTTGCTAAAATATACCTTGAGGAAATCTTCTATAAAATCTGTCGAACAAAGTTTTAATCCCCTAAACACGCCGTAAAATAGCAGCAGAAATCTCAGGTAAGGGACTTTGGATAAACACATACATGGTTTAATTTATGTGCTAAGCCCTGCCTGAATCCTTGTTATCTTCCACTGCTATAGGCAGTTAGATTTGAAGTATGTGATGTTCTAGAAGAACAAAGAAAGCAAAATCGCAGTTCTCAGGTCCGAGAGCGAAGAGGGAAACAATGGTGTAATTTCCCCATTTGTTGAGCCCACTTCGATTGTGAAGGTTGCTTGTGCTAGTTAGCATAATAAAAAGAATTATGGTGCGGTAAAAGCTTCGAAAAGCGATGCACGGTTTGAGTGACCGGAAGGTTTTATCAAGAAAATAGTGTTTTTGTAAGTATAAGATGTGTATAACATGTATACATTACTGCTTACCCTATGAGCATCTATTTTTCCTTAGGGTCCAAACATATTGTATAAGATTTTGTTGCTTGTATGCGAATTATTGCGGCAAAGACTTTCTGTATAAGTGGAATATGATCTTTCGGTCTGCAAATCTCAGTAATGCTCAGTAAATGTAGTGACTTAACCGAAATATGAGAGATTTCATCCTCATTGTTTAATGATATCTGATAAGGAGAGAACCGTATGAACGACTATTCTCCAACTGTTCTTAACAAAAGAAAGATCTTGGTTTATCAAACAGAAAGGCATAACCTCTGCCTGTTACACATATAAGCGCTATCTAACAATGCCGTGAACGTAAACGAGCCAAATGAGCATCGAATGTAATTGGTGTAGTACAAGTCTCGCTAAAACACAACATAATCTTTGGTTTCTTTCGCTGGAGGCGGTCACTCCAAAATAGTATGACCGGGATTTAATCTGTCATTTGACATTGGGAGGACGCTCTTGATGCGAATGACTGTTCTCGTCATAGCTCAGAACTTACTGTACAGTGGTACGGTTTCTGCAATTCACGCACAGAAATCTCTTTGTTCAGCCAATCAGAGCCGAAGCTGGCACATCACGCAAGGCCGTACATCAATAACGGCATTAAATCAGGAAACAAGTAATTGGACGAAAATATATCATTTTTTATACGGTACAAATCGTACTAATAGCTGTTAATGTGTTGCATTGCCTGCTGAGCTTTCAATGACCTTCAATAGCTTTGGGTCCTTCTCGACTACCAATGCCCTAAGCCATTTAGCTTCCATTTCTAACTCTTTCACTCTCATTTCTAAGTTCTCGGCCTTCGTCGTGATCTCCTTTGCCTTCTGCTCTAGTGCTTGCTCTCGCAACTTTTTCTTCATCCGGAAGCGGGCGGATGCAGCTGTGTTTCGTCGTCGCTTGTCTTCATCTGCTAGAAGCTTTTCTTTGCTGTCTCTACTCTCAGCCCGCTGCTTCTTGCTCGGATTTGCAAATGTTGGAGAGGTATTATTAATCGTTGTTTCGGTTTTTGGCAAAGCAGGTGCTAAACGTGGTAGACCAGAAAAGGAGCCTTCCGGCGAGGGGTGATGGGAGAGGCTGTGATGTGAGGGATTTTTCTCCAGAAATTCTTCTTTGCTTCGCGACTCTGTGGTATCGCAACTTTCATTGCCAGATATTTCCGTAGTAATAGTGTTCGTAAAAGAATTATTAGTATGAAAGGTGAACTGAGCATTTGCCCATAGTGTGAGCTCGTCCTTGAATGACTCCACATTTGCAACAGAATCAACAGACGAATCCGTATTGATAAGGTTCAGAGAGGAAATATAGGACATGGATAATATAAGAAAGAGCGACGTAATAAAGAAGAAGATGTGGAAGAGACAGGGTTACGGCGCCAATTTTCAAAATATAGCTTTATCTATTCACGTGCATTAGCACCTCTGTGTGCAATGCATGACACAGATGGACAGCAATGAGTTTAAAAAAGCTGACAAGCGTGACACAAATCCACTTAACCCATCCCTTATTTTGATGGGAGGACGACATGAAAATGTTGGAATAAAAAACCATTAGGGAAACCGCTCACGGCAAGTAATTGGAATAATTAGTTAGCTATCGAGGTCTATATCTGGTATTCAGTTTCGCAATAAAACATTTGCGCATAGATTCGTATATCACAAATAAAAAGGATTGGAACCTGTTGATTACTGTGAAAATTCGCTTATGAGGACTTGCTATCATGGAATCCCATTGCCCATAATCCATAGTTCGTCCGTGGAAAATGTTTCCAGGGACATTATCTTGGTAGTCTGTCTTTGCAAACTTAAAATTCCCGACAATCGACCATAACAGTACATGGCATATATATTTATTTGCCTCTAACATGTATGGAATCTACTCGGAACACTTTGAGTGGATACCAGGAGGAGAAGATAAGCTCCGTTCACGACGCGAAGATGACGATGCAATGTCGCTCTGTCTTTTTTTTTGTTGTTGTTTACGTTACTTAGCATACATAGTGCCATGTCGATGTTGTCGATTTAGTTTATGTTCGATGAAAGCTCCTTGAAGTCCAGTCGCAAAACTTATCATCTTTGCGTCTCGCCCACTTTTTAGACAGATCGGAAGTGGATAGCAAAATTACGTATCCCAGGATAATCTCAACTCACTTTCTGTTCTCTTTTCCCTGTTTATATACCCTTCCCGTCCCTTAGCTGTGGACCTGTTCTATTTTCTTACCTTGTTCTTGTAACTTCGTTTATATCTCTTTCATGTTTCTTACTCGCTACCAAGCCAAGGCATTTTTTCCTTTTTTTTTTCACTGATGAGAGCAAGTATGTTCCTGAAACCTAGTAACCACTATTGCCAAATAGAATATCATATCTCGCAAGTATTGTTTCGGAGTCCAAGGAAAATTGTGCCTTAGCTTTTTAACCAGCGGCGTAGCAGTTTCTCCTTGAGAAAATTACATATTATAACACCATATCCTGCCTAACTATGTAGCTAGAGAGTAAGGTACGCTATATAACTAATACATATGAGTTGATGATATGGATGTAATGATGCTTATTGGATTCTAACAATGCAGTATCGTTCACAATATTCTGCGAGTGATTAACGATATTAAATATCAGGAAAGAGCAATATGTCTAGCAGATAAAGCAAGGTTAATGAAAGGAGAAACTGAAGAAATGGCCAAGCTAATCAAGCAACTTTATTTGTTGAATTGAAATAGATAAGGAAAGAAAGCTTTCTTGTCTCTCATAGAAAGTTTCCATGCACTCAGATTGCATGTAGTCGTTATTAAATATTTTAACTCATGTAAACAAGTGTTTCTTTTCAAAACGTTTCATGAATATTTTTAAGCTGCACGAGTTTCCCATTCATCGAGGAACTTGGATTCTTGCAAGTTAGTACGAGTAGCCGAACTATCCGTTTGGAAGTCCGTTCAAATTCGTATTGCTGGCTCACCAAGGCTTTTCAATTTCCGACAGAAGGGATGATGCTGAAAAGGCTCAAAGGCGGGGCCACAGCACTTCCATTTCTTGATTCTCTTTTTCTCCGCCCAACGTCAGAAGGGAAGGTTATTGTTCCGTGGCCATGACTAGCAGACAGCTGAATCACCTTCCACCTTGGTCCCAGCTGTCGTTTGTTCTAGCTAAAGATATCTCGGAAAAGGGCATACACACCAGATTCTTGACGCCTTCCGAGACGCAGTATTTTGAAGCCGCTCTCGACACGTTTGCCAAATGGCTCGCATTTACAGCCGTATTACGAACAGATTCACCTACTACAGCGGAATATACCAGAACAGAACCTGAAATTGCTGCATTCCGCGTACGCACTATGTTGTTTGAACAGTTTATACCCCACTTATTTCATTCAGATCGCCCCTGTTGTCGCGAAAGTCGTATCGATCTGGATCGGCTATGTGAATCAGCATACGAATTACCGATGCCAAATAACTCTGAACTTGACAATCTTTCTCCACCACGTGCTCATCGACCACGAAGCGATGCAAAGCCGTCATCAACGCAATCGACGCCAGCATTGGAAGAAAATGAGTCTAGTTCAGCTGGTATACGACTTACTGATAAACAAGTCTTTTAACTAGAAGTTGTATACATATATGGATAGAACCCGACACATCTGCTGGAGTAGGTTTAGTGTCTGCCGAACAAATGGCACGAGCACCGTTGTGGGATGTCTATCATACGCTGGAATATGATCATAAAGTGATGATCGAACAGCAGAAATTGGAGGTAGAGATGTCGATGCCTTTTCTGTCTCTCTTATTAAATGGACGGATTAGGAATTCGAGACTCAGGCAGAATTGAATGAAGAGGAAAAAGATAATCTTAACAATCATTCGGTAAGAAAAGCCTAATTCAGCATATATCACTCACTCAGATCGGAAAGTTATCTATGTTCAATGCGAGCGGCAACTTCAATTTAAAGGTACCATACAAAAAGTTAATGCACAGTATATCTGATACCTCGAATTGCTATCTAGTATCTCTTACAAGGCATAGCAGCTAACCGGACGCAGACATCACTTACCGACAGGGAACTACAGAATTTACTGTCTGAATTTAAGCCACATCGTTCGAAATGGGTATATAGTTTCTGTTTGTGTTGTATATCTGGATAAGATTGTTAAGACCAATGAAATTTAGGCAAATGACGATAAAATCGGGCAAGAGGAATTATATGACGCATGTGAAAAGGTTTTGAACGATCTCAAAAATTTCACGGTAAGTCGAGGCGAACGAACAAAGAATGGTGGTTTACCTTTTTCGCAGGAGCATTCCACTCCATTTTTGAACAAGGTTACTAAACGTGAAGCTCCAGATTATTTTGACGGTTCGTATCAATTGTGAAAAATTTCAATGATTAACTGAATCTGTTATTTAGTGATCAAGCGACCAATGGATCTGGGAACAGTAACCAAAAAAATGAAACAGTTCCAATATAAGTCAAAGAAAGAATTCGCAGACGACCTTTATCTAATCTATCAAAATTGTCTTGTCTATAACTCTGAACCGGTATGTAACGGATGTATAAAGGCTTTATCAGTTGTGATAACTGGGACGCTTTAGACAAATCCTTTCCGTAAGCACGCAATAGCAATGCGCAAAAAAACGGATAGGTTATTGGCTCGTGTTCCGGATATTACAATCAAAGATCGGTCCGAGGTAGAGGCAGATGAGGAAGGAGATGATGCGAGTGAGGATGACGACACTGATGCGCCACGATTAAATCGAAAGGTAAAAATTGCTCAACCTGAAGTCAGCGGTTTATAGATGGGATTATAGGCTCCGGGAACACATAAACACCCTGTAAAAAGCGAGCGCATGGGATCACCAGCGGTAAACGCCGATCACAACTTATCACAACCTTCTCGCGAACGTTCTGTTACGCGGGGATCAAGCGTGGCACCGCCATCTAGCACAGATACTGTTGGGAATCAAGTGACAGTAAATGATAATGAAGGTGCACGTTTCGCATCGGAACGTGATATGTCACGTACGGCTTATAGCGGCAAACACGTGAACTCTTCGGATAGCAATGGACAGGCTGCCAATATTGACTTGGAACAAGAGGAAAAGGACATTAGCGCGGAAATAGATGCAGACCTGGGAGAGTTTCAGGATCAAGTCTGGCGAGAGATAACGAAGAAGACCAGAGCTAAGATGGGCGTAAGTCGTGGACTGATGTTAGTTGTTTTACATCTAAGCAATTATGAAGACTACTCTAGAAAAACAGGTGCAATTCCCGTTTGGCGAACGGCAAGCCCTATTGCGTAATTCGCTGGATATGGAACGATTTGCTATGATGGAGCATACTCATGCAGACGCAGAGGCGTCGCAAAAGTTAGTGCGTTGCACAAACGAAAAATTCTGTCAATGGACAGAGCGCAGAGGATTGAATGCAAGTCTCTATGACGAATTCGACCTAGAATCCAGTGACGAGGAGAACCTTGATGCTTTCTTCTCACGTCGAATGACTAAGCCTAAGACGGAAGAGGATGATGCATCGCGCACTGATTTGTTCTTGCCTGAGTATTCCTTAAGAAGCGGCATACCCGAAATAGCAGGAGTGCCGGAAGATGTGATGGATGGGGATGAGTTGGCAAAACGACGATGCATAAATCGGAGGTCATCATTAGATAGCATCGATCAAGATTCTGCGAATCGGCCAAAGAGGTAATGTGGTCCTGTTTAAGGTACGTACTAATGTGGTTTGATACTAGATATACAGAGTTCCCGTTAGACGTGTATCCATCTGTATCATTTCCAAACCATGGCCTGCATAGAATGGTGGAAAAAAACCTGCAAAAATTGAGAGCGATTCGGCATGTGTATGCGAAATGCAATGCTGTTCGTAATAATCTACCTGTATGTAGATGTGATATTTGAGAATCAAACCCTTACAAAGCTTATTCTTCTGTAGATATCAGCGCTTACATCCTCCATGCTAGCAGAGAACCCCGAAAACCAGCTCAGCGAAACCGATTCATCCTCCTTAGCGGTTGATGAGGCTGGACCCAGTATCACCGATACCGCTCCTATGTCTATCTCATCTTCATCCGCTACTAAACAGAATCCTATCCCCCCTTTGATCATTAATCCGACATCTGGCCAACAATTATTACAGAGGGTGCTGACGAAATTGCTTGCTCATGCTGGTTTTGAGGGAGCACAGACTGGCGCGTTGAACGTGCTGACAGAGCTTTTTATGGACTATATGCTTAACATGGGTAAGACACTGCGGTGTTATTGGGATGATTATGCGCGCGAAATGACGAGCGAAGTAAGTCTTGATACGGACCTTGATATGGCCAGATTGTAACGTTTTCGTAGGAGATTATCATGCACACACTATACGATAACGGGGTAATGGATCTTTCAGAACTGGAATCATACATTGTAGACGATGTGGAACGTTACGGTCATCGTTTGGAAGAATTACATCGTAAGCTAGAATCGTCGTATCAAGATATCTTATCTGTAAGTTTATTGTGGTATCTGCTTGCAAGACTGACTTGTTTGACAATTAAGGGTCCTGTGGAGAAGACTGTGCAAGATGAGGATGCACTTTTCGAGGATGAAGAAAATTTCACAACGTAAGTTGTTTTGATTTTTCAATAATGAGAACTTACTTTACAATAGGGGAGCATTTGGAGAAGATCTAGGCGAAGATTTCTTTGGATTTAAAGAGCTTGGTCTCGACAAAGAGTACAATGTAACTGCTTTCTCGGTAAGTGCGGGATTCGTTTAACAAAGGACAAACCCGCGAATGGTAACTGCTTAGATTCCTTCCCGGTTATGGTTTGGCAAAAGTAAACAAAAAGAAGAGAGCATTAAAACGTAAGAAAATACAGCTCTATAGTAAGTGATGCACTAACTTTCTTATGTTCCCGATAAATCTAGCGAGAACAAAGGTAAGGTCGCCGACTAGCGAAGCGGATAGACCATCTCACCAGTTAGATGTAGAGCCTCTGTACAAATACCCTCCTCCAGCGGCATTCACACCAATTGCTTCCGAGCGTGATGTAATAGGACTTCTACGACCATTTTTTCGAAAGAAATTGGGTGAATCACCTCAAGGCTTAATCGAGGATGAATATTTACCTAACCGCTATCGTAATCGACCTCGGTATCCGCCAGCCAACAAAACTAGTGCTGCTGGAAGAAGAAGAACGGGGAGAGATGGTGCTGCTAGTGGTGGCAGTGGATTACCTGGCAGTGAGAAAAAGTCGAAGAGGAAACGGCCGTTAGAAGAGATAAAGGCGGAAAAAGAAGAGAGGGATTTAAAACGACGACAGAAAATTGAGGAAAGAGCGCAAAAGCAGGCAGAGAAAGATAGAAAAAAAGAGCTTCGTGAGAAACAAAAGCAACAGGAACGACAAGCGAAAATGGAAGCTAAAGAGAAGAAGGTAATAAAACGATAAATTGATCGTTTTACTAAGCGAAAGAATGGCAGGCTTTGGCCAAAAAAGCTAAACAGTCGTCAGTACAATCTTCGGTCGGGTCTTCAGTACGACGTCAGGAAGATGATAATTAAGATGTATTCACTTAACAACCTTTGTACATATGCGAAAATTTATTCTTTAAAATTACTGAATCAACGATCTATGCATGCATAAAAAAGAACAAAAGAAGCAAGGATCAGGCAACCATAGGCTTTGGCTTGACCCATGAAACAGATTCCTTCGCTTATTGCGACTGTTAGGTTCAAGCGCCTACAGAAGAACGTCGGCTACATTGAATATATCTGATGACGGTCTCGTTCCTTTCTATTGGAGTCCCGTAGCTTCGATCGTATGATCTCCGCCAGTAACTTACAAGGTTGTATTCATCGAAATGGGGAAAGCCATCCCAAAGTCATGGCTGTTTGGCCTATATTTAGGGACCTCGTTAGCCTTTTCTGCCATAGTCGTGGTCTTGGCTCTGTGGCCAACCACATGGTCTGATTTGTATAATGCACGACCACTTCGCGGTGAAATGGGTTTAGGTCGGTTCGTCATTCGGGGTACCCGTATTATGGACGGTAAAGCATTCGTGACGAAACCTCTCTGTGCGAAGCTAAGCTATGCTTAGGAAAATCGACGCCGTTTGCATATCCCTGGCGGCGAGTGGATGCTTCATTAGTAGGTCGCATGGTGGCATGGGGAGGTTACATGTTGCATCAACTAGGGCAATGGTGGATTTTGAGTCGGATACAACAATTAGGCATATCAAAATGGAGCAATTCCTATCAATGGTGGAATTGGCAAATGATCTATTTGAACGGATTCATGCTTGTCTACAAAGTTTTACAGACGCATCTAACTTACGATGGTTTGGCCATGGATGTTGCCGAAGCGTCTGCCCAAGGCTCAGTCATCTCTATCTTAGTAATTGCACTGATATTAGCCATTCCAAAGTAAACATACAGCAATCTGTCCTGACGAATAATTTAAACCCTTTCTTCTGTTATTTAGTCGTGGAATTATTTTCGGCTTCGGGAGAAGGCCACAATCAGAATTGATAAAAGACGTAATACAATTTACTAAAAGATATCATGGTTACCTCGTAAGCTTCGGGACCGTGTACAACTTCCACTATCATCCTGCGGTAAGGATTAATTAAAAAGCAACAGGTTCGTATCCTTTGATTTCTTATCCTCGTGGACAAAACCGAATGATAGGAGGGAACAATAGGTCACTTGTTAGGCTTCACTTATCAATGTCTGCTACTGTGGCAATCCGCTACTTTCCTGCATACGGTAACCTTTTCTTTTCTATTGATCTCACCTGACATCTTCGTCTTTCTAGAGTCACCGTGACAAATCATGGGTACTGCTTTTGGAAACCTGGGTATTTCTTCATGGAACACTTACCGCGTTCTGTCAACCGGGAACCACATGGCAGATCTTTTCTTATGGATTTCTCGTTATCTTTTTGGTCAACCAAGTTTATGGACTAGCTTTGGTTCGCCGCAGTTGGACCATAGCCCTGTTGTATG
Organism: Apophysomyces variabilis; assembly: GCA_002749535.1. Classification (NCBI taxonomy): domain Eukaryota; kingdom Fungi; phylum Mucoromycota; class Mucoromycetes; order Mucorales; family Mucoraceae; genus Apophysomyces; species Apophysomyces variabilis. The sequence goes on along the minus strand of MZZL01000390.1, from coordinate 894,922 downwards.
CTCTATTTGCATACGTCGCATACCTTGGATTTCACGAGGACAAGCGTTATTACCGGATGCTTTTCGTACCGGTGACCGAGTATGTTTGCGCAGGTTTCTGCATGATCGTCGGAGTGACGACGGCCGCCATCGTCCGGTCCTCCATGGTCGCACCCAGGTGGAAACCAGTTGTAGTTGGAACAGCTTATGTCGTGGTTGCTGTAGGTCTGACGGTTGGTTTAGCCTACATTTTAGCTGGCGATTTACGTGTCTACAACGACTACTGACAAAGGGAAAAAAAATATACACGATGCTATTATCATACCCCCTTTTCTTTCATCTACCCATCATGCTACGAAAATGATTTTAGTTTATCTTACATTGTTATGCATCGCTTTTTGTACTTTTCTTTTGGTTAAGATTATATAATAACTTTGTTAAACCATCGTGCGGTTAACAGTAGCCGATATGCAGAAGAAAATAACGTTTAAATTTCGCACAGAACTTTTTCCGCTCTGAGTTTCTGAATGTCCTTGCATCCATTTGCAAAAAAGGAAAGAAAAGCAAACCGTCAGCTTATGTAAAAAGGTATCTTTAAACAGACTGTGCAGCTAATGCAGTCGGCTGACATCGATGTATTTACTACACAGAGTTCTGCTTTTTTAAACGAACAGTATTATAGGATATTTTGGACGGGCTCCGCACTACGTTGATAAACTGAAGGTATAACTATTCGGATTACAGGATAAGACACTTGAGTTTCTTCTTGTGTTTGTCTTTTGGCGGCATTTGCCTGTTGATCTGCCTTACGAGATCATAAAAGACCTCATCGACATTGATTTTGTATCTTGCTGATGTTTCGTAAAACGGCCTTTCTCCCCATTGCTGCGATAACATCATCCCTTGTTCTCTCGATACCATTCTCTCATCCTCGAGATCGCATTTGTTACCTACAAGTACCATGGGTACCTTTCAAAGATAAAGAAAAATAAATAAGGAACGCTGAAACAACCCCTTTTGTTGGATTATGACGATGTACATTTTCCGTGTCTTTCACTCGTATAATCTGTTCTCTCAGTTCTTGCAGATCTGTCAGGGTCACCATACTTGTGATCGAGAAGACCAGAAGAAAACCTTGACCGTTTTTCATGTACAGATCCCGCATTGCTGTAAATTGTTCTGTGCCTGCTGTATCCAGAATTTCCAACATGCATTGCTGTCCATCCACTTCGACCTGTTTACGATATGAGTCCTCGATCGTTGGGTCATATTTTTCGACGAAAATGGATTGTACAAATTGGACGGTCTGTGAACACGTGTAGATGGGTGAGTCAAAAGATAAGGCAACAAAAAAAAAAAAACAATAGTATGTTAACAGACGAACTACTTTACCAAAGCTGATTTGCCGACACCTCCGGAGCCTAACACCACAATTTTGTATTCTCTCATTGGTCAAAGTATAACAAGGTATGGTAAGGTATGAATTTACGTACGCGTCTAAATGAGAAAGAGAGAAACAGAAGAACAAGAAAAAGAAAGAAGAAGGAAAAAAAAAGAAAAAGAGAGATGGAGCATGAGTTTAGGGGCGTTTTTTTGGGTAACCCCTTTCCAAGAAAGAGGTGAACAGTGGCTTACCGATTAAGCAATAAAGCGCGAGGATCGCTAAATAAGAGGAAGTAGCTAAGATGATGAAGGTGGGAAAAGGGAAAAGGGAAGAAGTGTGACAAAAAGAGAGAAGACTATAATATTGGCACATAATGGCACCACCAACTTGGAAATCAAAATTCATCAGCCGCTTCAACCTAGTATGCCTATCTGCCTCTCTCTCTCTCTCGCGCGCGCGCGCTCTGTCTCTCACACACTCAAACTCTCAATAAGAGTCCCGTATTGAAAATGGCGTGCCCGTACCATCTCATCTCTTCTTAAACATTCGAATGGCCACAAACTCATTAATAACACCAATCGTCTTTGTCCATTTCAGGAGAGTTGTTAAGCTTTGTACTACATCATTCATTCGGATCTACTGGTATACATAGTGCTTATCACATACTCTTATATCGATGGTACATGTTAAAACAGTCAGAAATCAATTCGTGCGTTAAACCGCCTTTAGTCCTCCCACGGGGCATATTCTTCTCAAAAAAGCCGATTTTCTTGCTAGTCTATTCAGTTCTCTAGCTCATAGTTCCGGCTAAAGCTTTGCCTTTGATTAGCTAGAATTAACCCTCGGGACTTTCCTCTAGTAAACATCGCAACAAAGCGTCCTTAACCGCTTGATGACGCCTGAATAAAATCTTGGGTCCACTGAAGAAGAAAAGTTTTCGTAGCTTGTAAAATGACATATAAATGATGTACATATTCGTTTCTTGTTTGCTGGCAACTGGAGCCTGTTTTTATGGACTTAAAGTTTGTTTAGAACAGCTTAAGCTTCATATTTAATGAACACTATATGTACATATCTCATCTACGCAAGATATGAAGATACACCAGGTTCCCCACACTGCGTTGCTGTGCTCGTTAGGATACGATGTGCCTGTGTCATTTTTTCTTTGATTTTATACCAAATCGACACCTGTATAGGCTAGTAAATTACGGCTACCTTGAACATTGCTAAGAATATCGGGAGTGGCTATCGCAGTCAACGCATTATAGACCTCGTGCACTGTTCGAAAATTGTATTTTGCCATGAGCAAGGCTGCAATTCCGCTAACATGAGGATTGGCCATACTGTAACATCAATAAAAAAGAAAAAGCGTTTCGTCAGGTTCCAATTTCTTTTTGGCACGATGAGTGTCCTTTTTTCATTTCATGCTTACTTACCTTGTTCCATCCATGGTCATGCTGCTATCCTTCAACCAACTACTTGTGATGTTTGCACCTGGAGCATAAAGTCGGACACATTTTCCATAAGATGAAAAGGAAGCAACTCGATCGCGATGGTCAGATGCACCAACGGAAAAAACATTGGGATTCGCTGAAGGTGAGTAAGCGCAGGCATCATCTCCAGTATTTCCAGCCGAAGCAATGATGGGGATACGGTGTTCCTCTGCTGCGGCAGTCAACGCATCATCCATGGCTTGCGAACGAGGACCACTCAATGATAAATTAATAATCGTCTTGCCCGGTGTAGCCACATTAATCACATGGGATATAGCTAATAGACGAGAAAAAGTGTTACTCATCTCTTTACGCTGCCTAATTTTTCTTTCTAATTCACTGTTTTACCACGCATCATGCCAACAATGCTTCCATCACCGTTTTCATCCAATATCTTGACGCCATGTAATATTGCGCTCTTAGCAATACCGTACGTTTTGCCACCAATGGTTCCGGCTACATGTGTACCTGTATTGAATTGATTGAATAAAAATATTTTTTTCTGGATGAAAAACTTTGAGTTTCTTGTTACCATGGCCGGAGTAATCATTGTTATCTTCATAACTAACAAAACTAGGTTCCATGACAGCACGCCCTTCGAAATCGGGATGTTGAACATTAATTCCTGTATCAAAGATGTATACGTGCACACCGTTTCTAAGTTTGAAAAATGGTGAGAAAGACCGAAGCATTGCTGCTGAGCGCCCTTTGTTTGTCAGTTTCTTTACCCTGCCAAATCGTCGCCAATGTATTTTGACAAGTCAGCATTTTTCCGTTGGCTGACTCTCGCTAAACCCCAGCTGGGAACATTATCTTGTACTTTTTTTCGCCAACCTGCGACCTTGTATATGTGATTTGGTTCGACATATTCCACCGCGTCCAGCTCATGAAGATAATCCGCAAACGACGGATGAAAAGATCCTACGACTGCGGAAAAGCTTTGACTGACATGGATCTGATCCAAAACAACCACTTCGTCGCGTACTGCCACTGAAGCAAGATGATCTGGTTTTCTCCGTCGTTGTTGAAATTCGGTGTAGTGTTGGTGAATAAATACAGTTGGTTCGAAACCTAAGAACAATAACCATAAAACGAATTTGCCTCTCTTGTCAACAATGACCGTTATCCCTAGCTTACCAAAATCCGTATCATTATGCAACGTCTTGAGCTTAATAATATGCGTGGGATGGTGTCGTTCTCCTCGTAAGACTGCATTATCACCGAAAACAACATAGTTCCCGAAAAGATAAACGAGCGTAATTGAAATAGACAGCTTCATTTTAGCAGGAAAAGGTCCATCAAGGAATGGTTTATTTCTCTTTCTTAAAGCGATGGCTCATCCTTCAAACAAACAACCAATACGCATTTGTTTATTTGTCCTGCTTATTTTTTACCCTCGGATACTTTCTACTGCAATGCGTATGACTCAGTCTATTCAATGAAAGATACACCCAATAGTAGCATCTATTATACGCTGAGGAATTAATAATGAACTTCTTGGTCACCTAGAAAGAGCTCATTACGTGATATGGTTACGATGCACTCTTCGGAAATGAGCCAAACAAAGTCGGTATATTGAGGCAAGGTCTTACATGGCCAGATATGGTAAGCTTGCAAACAGGCCACGATTCCCTTTCCGAACTTCCTGCTATCCATATTATACCTTGCTTTTGACATGATTGATCTTAGCTAACATTCAGCTATAACGATCGATTTCATGATCTCGAAATTGTTAGTTTGAGTCACATCACTGATCCTTCACATTAAAATCTTTGCATTGTGTGACAAGGCTTCCTAAGCAGAGGATGTAAAAATAGTGTAAACAGCAATTAGAAGAGAAAAAGCCAAGTGGCGTGCGATAAAAGCTTTTCTATTATTGTAATTGATATGTACAAGAATTCGATCTTTCTAACGCTACATTAGTATTACTTGTCGTTTCTTTTTTTGCAAATGTTTTTTGTACAAGGGTATTTAACGCAATTAATCTTCGTCTTCAGAAAAAGTATCCTTTTCATTAACCATCATGATTGCTTTAAATTTGTCATAGGCATCTCTTGCCGAGGAAGCTGTCATTTTTCCTGTGCGAATGTAGGCCAAATTTGCGGACCAATCCACAACACCGGTCATGTCCAAGTTTCTTAGAATAGGCTTGGATTTATTTCGTTCGTTAGGTTCATAGTCTTGTATTTCTCTGTTAGCTTGTGTAAGTATTCTCTTCATGTAAACTCTACAAGAGATGAATTACCTTTCATGGATACTATAGATATCCATCAACGTCGATTTTGCATAAAGAAGAATATACAATGCAGCAGATGCCGTTGCTGCAGTCTCATAATCTGGATCGACGATATTCATGTCATTTTCGCCATTCTCTTCAGAATCGAGATCCATCATGCCGATTATTCCCCGTTCTTCTAGGAATTGAAGGTAGGATAAAACGTCTGCACCGGTGCTCATTTGTACGCGATTAATCAAATACAACACACATAGAACCTCTTCTGACGAGGTGAACTCCAGTGTTAGCATGTTGTCAGCTATAAATCGGAAAAAATGGATATCCAGCTTATGCAATGTATTAGTGTCCATATAGATTGGCATATCAAACTCACTTCATCGACCTTTGTGGTTTTCAGATCAAACTCAAAAGGTTTCACTAAAGTCTCTAGGAAGTGCAACTTGATCTTTTTCTTTGACTTCAATATGTCATAGGTTGGACCCAAAAGCGCATCTGTTTTGGTATCTTTTCCCAATCCATAGCCTAGCGAAAAATGTCACTAAAATGCCAATCGTTTTCCTTTGACATGGTACCTTTCAGATGATTGCCGAAAAGTATCCGCTGGTATTCGAACGCAGCTTGCAAATATTCGATCAAATTGCTATACAGGACGGCGCCATATTTATCGTGTGCAAATTTATGCAAATAGTATGCCTTGTTCCGTAATACTAGGTCAGGACTGGTATCTGCTGCAACAATACAAGGCATGCACTGCGGAAAATGACATGGTTAAGTTTCTATCGTCATGAGGACACTGCTTACCAGCACCGGATGGGCCAGGCCTTGGTGAATAACAGCAGCAATAACTTCGAATGCGGCATAACGAAGCTGCATATTCTTGCCCAAGGCACACTTTAAAACCTTGCCAAGGTATCTCTGCATAATTGAACCATTGACACTATCATATCCATGTGAGAAACCAAACAAAATAATTTAATTGTCAAGCTATACCCTAATTCTGCAAATTCTGCAGTATTCCCAAGCAATGTATCTACATCAATGACCTTTTCGAAGAGAGAAGCACCTGCGACTGATTTTTCCATCCATTCTTAAGTACACTATTTTAACTTTAATGCAACTTACTTTTTTCCTGCTTTTTAAGTCGTGTTTCTTCAGCGGCCAAGAACTGCTTGAAGACTTTCATCAATTCTATCTTCATGCTGTCATCCTCCAGTTGGAATATCTGGTCAAGTAGGCTAGTATTTGCTTCCGATATCATAAACGTTGGATAGGTCGTAAAAAGATAACCTAGACTGCGCAAGGCCATTGTCCGAATTTGACCGCTTGAGTCGATTGTATTTATCTCGTCACTTGCAAAATAATGCAATAACCCAAACACTGATCCAGCAACATTATCCTATCAAAGGCACTAATTTAGTCTTCGCTTAATATTTGTTATCTTACGTGATGTGTCAGTCCTGCATCTTCAAGGTTTTCGTTGTTTTGCTGTGTTTTCGCGTCGAAATCGAAATTTTGGCAAAGAGAGCCACAGCTCAGCAACATCTTTGAGATAATGTTTGGCATTCTAATCGTTACGTCTCTAGTCATAATGCTCTTCTGATCGTCCTTGAGTTTTTCTACACTTAGTGTCAGATAATTTGCATACAAAAGGTGTCTCAATACCAAGACAAGACGTAAGCATCTTTGCAAGCAGATGGTCCCGGTGCGTGATATGATCAACTGTAGAACAAAGGCAGGATATGACGCCGTTCATAAGCTAGTAAATGTGAGATATGCTGACGGCGGTGTGTGCCGTATTAAGGTAAGCGTTACCTCTAGTGGACCCCGCATCCACAGCTGCATTAATGCCTTTTCCATTAATCCCATAAATTCCCGATCATGAGTTCTCATGTTTGGCAAAATATCTCGGTAAATCGTCAGCACATGCCGCGCCATTCTTAAATCACTCTGGTAACAACGTTATATGGTATGGACAAGCAATCTTCAGATGCCACTATTACCTCATCCGTAACTGTTAGATATGGTTGAAGCATCGAAATTTGGCTCTCACGCAACAGGTTTGGACATGTTTTTGTGAAAGAGTAGACTGTCGTCAAGCAATGAATGAAGCTCTCTCTTTCTCCACTTTCGTCCAGAGCCAACATCCGCTCAAATAGACAATCAATAATCCACTGAAATATCTTCTCATACCGTAATCGCGTTTTGTCATCACATGTCTTCATGGTCTAGCATGCGATCATCAGCATATAACGAGTCCGTTCACTAAAGCCTACCTTTTCAACGATTTGTGCCAGTGAGGTGTCTGATTCCGAATCCGCTAAAGCAGACTTAGCGACAGCCACAGTAATGATTCCTGTCAGCTCTACAATGCGTCGCTTGCGCTCTTTTGGCGCGTTCGCGTAAGAATATCCAAAATAGTCACTATCGTCTTTCTCAATGTCTTGAAACGGAAGAAAAAGAACTTCTTGAGTAGCTTTGAGAGCAAGTTCGCTAATAATGATATCATCATCACCAATGCGTTGGATTAATTTTGATGCTATATCAATTTTGATATTTCGGTCGTCGCATTTAACGTATATTTCACGGAAAAGCTTGACGACGCGCTTACGGACGTTCTCGGCTGTGTCCTAGTGAAGCAGGCATTTATTCAATACTGCCGTTTTGATACAATGGCGTTGCACAACTCACCGTAATGCGGGTATTAATGGCTTTGTACACATTTACTGGCACGTGCAGCTGACGTCCCAGGTATTTCGCAATGACCTCTACTGCAGCATCGCGTACGGATGAAGAATTATCTTGAACGTGTCGCAGGATGGTATTACGTACATGAATCTGTCGTACGTGAACATGTTAACGCATAGGTATATAAATAGTAGGTTACGCTCCATACCTCTTCGAGAATTTCAGGAACTTCAGCTGCTATTTGTCCAAGGGACTTTAAAGCTTTGGCTCTAAAAGTAACCACAGTATGATCCAAGCATCCAGTAATATGCGATAGAAGCAATTTGTAACTGTTATACAGCGATCCACGGGCAGCCAACAACTCGGTCAATAGCTTGATGTCTTCTCGGTTGAAATCTGATGTATCAATGACACTATCGGCTTATTCAGCGCATTGGGAAATATACATTATCTCATGACTAACCTCTTTTCTTTCCAAGAGTCACTAGCCATGCTTAAGCAAAGATGCCATATCTCTTTGGCCATATCCCGTACGGTCATAGCAAACTCTTCTGGCCAAACAGTATCTTCACCTTGTCCTTGTGTTTTGCTCCAGAGCAACGCGTTCGCATATCCCCAGTTAGATAGATAAAACTAAGTTACGCGTAAGTGTACATGGCTGATAGTGATTTCAAGTCTTATACATACTTGGCTTATGGACACGTCTGTATCGGCAATAACAATTTGTAGTAGACTTAACTGGCATTGATACATTGTTCGCAACGAATCTACCGAGGTATCGTGATTCATCTGTTCATGATGAGTATTTGACTTTCTCCACATTCTATACGTACTTGAAAAGGTATTTTTGAATTCAACTCATATGTCCATTCCGGAGTGAAATTCATATGTCCACCAGATAACCGATTCAAACCAGATTTGATTCTGGCAACAATGACGCCCAACCAATGAATTGCTAAAGATTTGAGGTATCCGTCTGATTTTTCACTTTCGATTTGACTTATCTGTTGCGGGCATTAGAGACGTTTTATGTTATACGATTTTGCCTACCAAAATCTTAGTGAATACCCTCATAATCAGTTCTGCAACTGGCCATTCGGGATAATTCAGCACTACGAGCACATCCTCCATCATACTTTCCATGATGGCTCTATATTCTGTCACTGAATAAGCATCCCGTTTTCGTGATCGGCACCTACAATATGCTGTAAGTACAGATGAGCGGTGTTTTCGCTCAGTGTTTACTTGGATAGCAGAAATTCCAGAAAGAAGGAAGCACTTTGTGTTGCTGATTCGATACCAGCCTTCCAAATGTCAGACGCATGCTGCACTAGCTTATTCTCGTGCTCAGCTAATTGTTTCTGGTCGTCATCCTTTCGCAATCTTTGTTGCCTAAGTGCCCATTTGCGCAGAGTATGCTGTTCGGTAGCACTCTTTACCATACAACAACACTGAATCAAATGCATAAATAGCGCAGTCGTTACATGGATCGTAGCGTTATCTTTCAACCGGAATCGCTTTACTGATCGTTCTATCGTCGTAAAACTGCTAAGACTAGTTAAAAGTTCCTCTAATATCCATAGTCGATGATGTGGGTATGCACTAAATAACGTTTTAAGCATGTCCAAGGCGCCAAATTTCAGTTGCTCATAAGCGTTTGCAGCTGTTGTATCGTCCGTTACGTTGAGAAGACAGGAAGTATTTTTCTGCGCGTACTCATGGAAAAAAGGACCCATACTAGTATAAGCAATCAAGATGATGGCATTATCGTCAATCTCGTCTTGTTGTAAAAGTAAGGATGCTCGTCGAAGAAACCGTATAATCAATGGGAGTAGTCCAGATAGGTATTTTTTAGCATCAGGTATTGATTCCGCCAGAGCCAGGAATGAGCGTACGTCATTATTTACTGTTATTCATGGATAAATAAGACAATGAGGACTTCGGTTATAAGCAAAAGGAATCTGAAACTTACAGTTTGTTACATCATCTTCAAAACTCCTCAAGTCAATAAGAGGGTAGATGGTGTTCTCTAGTTGCATGCGCACCAGCCTTAAGGAAGATAAAATGACATTGTCAGAAAGAATCTAATAATGTTATTGTATTTAGTTTGTTGCCGATATGGTTCAATCTTTCCCTAATACCTGTTTATTCAGTTTGCACGCGGTTAGAATATCGAATACCATCCCACCCGTCTCAAGCGCCGCTGATATCTGTTCTAGCATCTTCGTTACGTTTTCTGCAATGATCATTGTGTTGGTATGTTGTTTTAACAGCTCGCAGTATTGCTCTAGTATGTCCATGTTGACGGTATCAGCGACAATTTTCTCCATATATCTCAACACACGACTAAACTTCGACATATCCACATCTTGAATACATTTGTATTGCGCAGCTTTCAAAGCCAGGGATGTAAATTTCCTAAGTGAAGGCATTCTTGTTACTCGTACATTTATATTATTGACCGTGTCGTTGTCGTCGTCACTGCTCTTGTTGTCGACTTCCTCATCCAAGAAATAACACATATTATCCATGCACTGGACGAATTTGTTGAGTATCACTAATTTGTAGCTTTTTATAAGCATACTATTTGTTTATTCGAGCTGATTAAATCGTACCTTGACTCTGTTCCTGAAATGTCTCTACCGTTACTTCTGTATCATTCACGGACGCTTCGATTTCCGATTCTGTCCTAAGATTCAGCGTATCTTTATTTATTGCTGCTCGACGTTGATTGAGCGGTATATCATCCTCTTCTTCGTCTTCTTCTGAAGAGCATTCCATCAAAGTATTGTGTATATCGGTTTTAGCTTTTGTGATATGGTTCCTGGTCTGTACTGCATGCTCCGCCTTATTTGTCATGATCTTTGGTCGATGATGTCGGTCACGATTAGCGTGCATAGCTTTCTTTATTCGACTAGAAGCTCCAGTCGGATGTTTAGCATTTCCTGAGAACAACCTTTTTTCATGCTGTGTAATTGATTTCGATGTCATGGACTTCTGTTATGGTATGGTAACAGCGGAGTAAAAACGCGCTCTTTTAGACGCGTGCCAAATTTCGGACAAAAAAGGCACACGCGTCAGTGACTCGGGAAAATGTTACTAGATCATCGGCGAGCCAATCGCACATCCCTCGGCTACCGGGTTGCTATGCTGATAATGACGAATAGTTGGAAGACAGAAAGGAAACACAGAGAAGTAGGTAATAGTGCGTAGGGCCACTATATCCGTACACTGTGGAAGCAGAGTGTGAACGCAAAATGGTAAGACAGACAAAGATTAAACACTTCTTGCTAAGGCAAATTGATTATTATTCGAATTAAATTTGTTTTCATTTGTACAACTGGTCCTCTACTATTTCCTCTGGTAAGCCATGGTTCCGTCTCCATTCCAGAAAGTCATCGTAGGTCTTGATTTGTCCATTACTCTCTCGAACTGTTTGCCTAAATACTTGAAGAGCAGTTTGGAATCTTCTCTTATGGTTTGAGAACCAGTAGGTAATGTTTCTTGGTTTTAGTCCTGTGTGCCGTTGCACCCGCAGTCGTTGTTCCTTTGTCAATTTATCCTGTTTGCTGTAGATATTGAAGAATACAGACTTCAGATAATGTGTAGTCTCACTATCATATGACGTGGCCGTACGTCGACGTCGCTGCCCGCTTGTTTTCTTGGATGGATACAAGAATGAACGGTAAGATCTCTTCTTCTTCTTGGTGCTTTTGCATATGAAATCCTCGCTTTCGTCACCATCTTCCATTTCCTCCTCCTCCTCCTCCTCTTCTTCTTCACTGCTTTCTTCGTAATCTCTGTCCCTTTGGTCGTCATCCGTGAGTACAGCATCTTCCTTCTCGTCATCGCTATTGGCCATATCTTCGGATCTCTTTTCAGAAATGTCTGAATCGTGAGTATAAGAAGAAGAAATAGGTGAGATAGAAGAAGTGAAATTATTGTCATCAGCCACGGAATTGGAAGTTGTTGGATTGTCAAGAATACGTTCGGTAGGGACAGCCCATGGTGGTGAGCAAACTAGCGCCATCGAGGTACTTGGCTGTTCCGGGTAGCAAGACGGCATATGTCCGGACATGTCCGAAGGAATGAATGGTGCCGTTGGTAAACAATCCTGGAATGGCTGATAGCACAGCTCAGGTAAACCAATTGGTATCCGTTGCTGTCTGCTTGACCAGGAAACCATAGGCGGTCCATAATAGGTGTTGGATTGCTCAGATTTGAGAGTGTCTAAATGCAGTAACTTTTGTTCGTGCGCGTTTGATGGCGGTACCACACTTTGACGCGTCTTGTTGAGGGTCTCACCCAATGGAGCAGTCGCGCCATGAAAATCTCGACCAGGCCAGAGGCTACGGAATTCAGAAGTTTTCAGGACCTCACGCATGCAAGTCATACGACCCTTGAGTTTCACCAATGCGGCCGCTATACACGAAGTAGATGCTTCTACTTCTTGCTCACTGGGGTTTATACGGTCAAGTCGATATTGGATACCGTCTAATGCCTCTCCAAGCCAAGTATATACCGACAATCTCCACTTTGGATCTTTAGCGAGAAGAAGCTGGCACTGGTAATTTAACCAAAGTCGAGCGAAAAAAGGGAAATCGGCATGGAAGACAAATCTGGGTAGATCGCCAAAGTGCCGAAGAAGTTGATCGAGCAAGATACGTGGTTTGCTCACGGGGCTAGCTGGTCTCATGTCTTCGGGTGCGAGTGACCATTCATTTTCGTTAGGTGGCCTGTGCACCACAGGATACATTGGAGAATGAAACATGAAGACTGAAAGCAGTGCTGCTAAAGAAACCAGAAAGGAAGAAAGAAGGCGCGTAATAAACATGTGTTAATATAGCTCACAGTTCCCTGACACGTTTTTTCTAATTGTGAGGCAGACCCCAATACGATGATAATAGGCATCTCTGCATCGCGTACTCTCTCCAATTTCAGAAAACTAGAAAGGGTTTAGGTTATTTACCGTGAAAGAAATGTAAACCTGTTGGTTACAAGCCGTCAGGATGCGTATGGAAAACAACACATTTGCAGAAACAAACTTGTTTTCTTTTGAACCTTCACAAAGCACACTATACTATTTTCGTCGAACAAAAAGGAAGCAGCCGAACGAAACCACACAAAGACACATGCTTTAGCAAAAAGAGCAAGTCTTTTTTTTTTAAAAAAAAATGAAGATGATTTTCAATTTGTAATGTACACATACACATGATTGTGATGCCTCTATGAAGAGACTTTCTTCTTTATCCGAATTTGATGCAGTAGACAGAAGCGGCATCCCGTCTTTTTGGCGTTGCAAGAAGACAACGAATATTTTGATAATTCACGCCATTACACTGTCGTCGACTTTTCGCAAGGGAGTGAAGCGTGGTCCCCGCCGAGAGCTAAATAGGCTGGACACATTGCTGAACGCGTTCGAGTTTCGTCTTTTTCTGATTCCTACTACAATACCAAGGCACACCAGCCCGACTAAGCTGAACATTAAGTAAGAGTGCCCAACTGATGACTTAATGTCTTTGTCTTCCTCTACTGCTGTTGATTGCTGTTGTGATGTGTTTTTAGCATTCTTTTTCGCAGCGTTTACTTCGTCGGAAAGTCTACTTATCAGGCCAGTGTTGGGCGGTGAAATATAATTCTTCGCGCGATAAGGCGAGTTTTTGTCATCAATCAATCCTTGGACTTCCTCCGATTTCACCCATGTAGAAGCAGTATAGGATGCTGCTGAAAGGATGCTGTTGGCAATCTTCTCATGGACTCCGCCTGTCAGGTGCGTCTGGTCCCACCAGACATACTCGTTCATATTCTCCTCAGCACATTGGCCCTGACAGTTGTCCCAGAAAGGAGTTGTAGCATCTGTAAAGTTGAACATCGCTGGATCGGCTATAATATCGGAAAGAAGAGTATATACATCCACTATATCCAATTCCAACGCATGATGGTATTTGTTCATTCTATTGGCCTCCTGTAATAACAGTTTGTTGAGATCCGCTGCTGCTTTGCCACGATTTTCTTCCATGTCTGTTCCGGAAAAATAAGGTAAGTGTTGAAGAGGAAGTACATTAAGCAACAAAAGTCGGTTTGCACCAGACACACGTCGAAAATCGCGCTACAACCACGGAGAGAAAAGATGACAAAAGTTAAGCTACATATATATGACAAGACAAAGATTCTTATCTTACCATCTGTTTTATGATGCAGGTGGCTATGTCCCTGACATCCAAATCCCCATTATGTTCACCTTATGATATGCAGTGTGAGAAATGAATTACAGAAGCTGGCGTAAAGTCTTCCTATACCTTGTAATTTGAAAGCATTTTGGATATCAGTTGCACCGACCCAGAATGCGAAGACAGTTTCGTTTACGGTATGATTCAGTGACAATGAGTAATAGTGCTCCACTTGGTCCTTTACACTTGAGGTGGTTTCTAAATCCGTGAGGTTGCTGAAGGGAGCGTTGTCGCACATTGCGCCACTGGTGGCAAAACTATGGAGGGAAGCGTTCCAGCCGACAGCAAGATGTTCACTCCAAAGGGGACCATTCGTCCATCGTTGGAAGTTTCCAGCATCTGTGGCTACTGTTAAGAAGGGAGATAAAGAGAAAGAGAATGAACTGTGTACCTGAATAGGAATCACCAAAAACAACCAAGTTTTTGATAGTCTGAGACCATACCACAGGTAACAATGAGAGTGCAAGTAGTGATCTCATAGCAGAAGTTGGGGAAAAGAGTTAGGGCTTTATTTTATTGCTTCGTAGTAACACTACTTATTTATTGAACCTTAAGGGGCGATATTATTTTTATCCACGTCACCAAAAGAAATGATAGTTGCTTTAATGAAACGATGCGACGATCACTGGTCAAGATGACCGATCTAGCTTACACAAACGAATATAAGGACGGGTATAGCATTCTCCACAGAAAATTGACCTATCGGGAATGAGATATTCGATATTATTTATGGGATTGAGGGATCACAAAAAAGCATGGACGATCTTGTTGAGGTCACACAAACCGCAATAATCTAGAAAAAAGGGAATTCAGTCTCTAAAATAGACATGCGATACTCAATTCTCGTTATTCATTTCATTTCGTTTCCTAGAAAGTGTCAAATAAAAATCAAGCGTAGCAATCCATCGTTTGATGAAGCTATGAACATATCTACGTGATCTTACTATCATAACAATGGGTTGACCAGGTAAAGGCAACAGCAGGTTAATCGGCTGAAAATGGGTTTTTAAAAAGTTTTTTTTTTCCTCTTTTCTGGTTGGCATACAACCTCCGCTCCATTCACTGCAGCAAACGGCAACGGTCAATGGCAGATTTTGCTCGAATGGGCGGACGTGCGGCTTAGGAACCAAACCGATCCCTCTCCTTGATGTCTTTCCGATTTGCCGTTTAAACCAAAAAAAGAGAAAAACATCGAACACATAATCCTGTACCTCTTTTTCTTCCTTTTATCTTGCCATTTTCTAGATGACTATACCTCCAAAACGAGAGGAAAAGTCTAAACATGATGAATTATCATTCGTTCAAGATATAATTTCTACATCGTCTCATAAAAGCAATTACACTTCTTCCGAAGAAGACCTCTTCCAAAAGACATCATGGCAGCTGAAACTCTCTATCTTGGCTTTGATGCTTGCTTTACCAGGTAAAACATTGGTTTCAGTTGCTTTGTCGTGTATTAACCCCTACGGCTTGTTTTTCCGTCGAAAATAATAGTGGGCTGTCATTACCTAGAAGCTACCATGGGTACGTTGAAGACAACCCTTAAAAAGGTAATTTTCGGTTTAGCTGGTTTATGGAGACCTTAAGTAAGATTATGTTGGTTAGTCGATGCAAATCAACAACACCCAATTTAGTATCCTGTTATCCTCTGTAACTCTTGTCAATACGGTCCTACCGCTTTTAGCCGGTATTTTTGTGGATGACCTGTCCAGTCTTGGATCCATTCGAGGTACTACGCTCGTAAGCACTATTATCTTTATTGGTAGTGCCATGGTATCCATCGCCGCCAATGCAAACAGTTACCCTCTTATGGTCACGGGTCAGATCATTATTGGGCTTGGAGGAGGCATGATTGTTACTATGCAGGAAGGTCAGTCACATATCCATTATCTCTTGCATTTCTCCCTTGCTTTATCTCTATGCTTGTTCTTATCTACTTTTAACAGGAATTTTATCGCGCTGGTTCCGTGATAAGCAGCTAGCTATCATCGTTGGTATTCTTCTCTGCATTGCTCGCCTGACCAAGTGGGCAGCCAAGATGGTGTGTTATCCCATTGTGAATAAAACTGGGTCACACACTTGGCCTATCCACATCGCTACAGGTTTCTGTGCCTTGGGTCTTTTTACAAATACTGTTTACTGGTTGGTTATGTATCAAAAAGGTTGGGCCACTCTCGCTGGCCGGGAAGTCGTCCATCCTAAGGCACAGTATCATAACCAATTCCAACAACGGCAATCATTTAAATGGTCTACCCGGCTTTTACTGCACCTGCCCGCCACGTTTTGGATGGTGCCTTGGACGCAGCTGATCATGTCCAGTGTGTTTAGTAGTTTTGACGATATTGCAACGTATGTTTGCTAACTCTAATCCGAAGGAAAGTCGAAGCTAAAATCCGCGATTTATTTAGAGAGTTTATCCAGTTCAGATTCCAGACGACAAGTGTTATGGCCGGCGTAAGACGTGATGGATATATAAGAAAATGCTTATTTTCTGACATTTGCCTTATTTTAGTACCAAAGTAGTCTTACACAAGCAGCACCAATCGTGATTGCTCCCGTGATGGGTATCCTGGTCCATCGATATGGCAAACGCCTGACAAGTCGTAAAGTGTTTTAGAATTGTTTAATATGATGACACGCATAGAAGAGGCACTGACTAACATAACATCTGTATTCTCTAGTCTTTATTGCCACATTGATTCTCCTGATCTCCTTGATCTTGCTGGCCTACACATGGACGGTACCTGCTGTTGGTATGATTTTGTTTTCCATAGCCCTGGCGCTCGGGCCCGTCTCCGTCCTGACGTCTACCTCGTTGCTCTTACCGCATGAGCTGGCAGGCACAGGCATGGCTTTGAAAAAATGTTCCAATAATATCGGGACTACCATTGTTTCGGTGTTGGTAGGCTATGTTCAAGATCTAACCTACCATGACGGCGATCCTCATGACAATGCGGAGGATCTCCAACAGGAGTACGATGGAGTCATGATTCTTTATCTCGTTTTGGCCGTTGGTTCCTCGGTACTAGTGGGCGTATTTTGGTACATGG
Organism: Apophysomyces variabilis; assembly: GCA_002749535.1. Classification (NCBI taxonomy): domain Eukaryota; kingdom Fungi; phylum Mucoromycota; class Mucoromycetes; order Mucorales; family Mucoraceae; genus Apophysomyces; species Apophysomyces variabilis. Next base: position 877,865 of record MZZL01000390.1, on the reverse strand, counting down.
ATCATACTTTGTTGAATGGCTGGCTCCAAGCTGACAAGAAGGAAAGAGAGAAGAGGTTAGAAAATGTGGTCCAACAGCAGAAAGAGGGAACGGTGGATAAGACAGAGAGAGTCAAGGCACTTCAACGTATCGGTAGTTATCTACTACCAGACAAGTCTTATGTTTATACTTCTTTCTATTGCTTTTGGCTTGTTGTTTCGTGGATTGTATTCCTTGTGTTTGCACTGATGCCGTTGTACTATAACTACGATTTGGAATTTGCTTAAAGTGGGTAGATACCTGCAATATCCAGAAATAGAAATGCAAAAGGGTCTTGCAAATGATCAAGATAGAGACCAGCGGAGTCTGTTTTATTTTCTCCCAAAAAAGGATCTCTCCCTTCCCATTGCTTCGGAGCCTTTTTGTTGCGTTTCGTCCTTCTTCGCTTCTCGACCCTTTTTAAGGCTCAGCACATACAATTATAAAAGGAACCCCCTTCTGCCGCTCTTTCCTTCCTTCTTCTTATTCTTCTCTTTTATTAGTTGCTTTTTCACACTTATTTCATGTCATCACCATTACCAGTGAATGCAAAGAACTATAGACCTTCCGGGGCAGACGATCGAAACCTTTCAGTTGCCAATGAAGACATTCTCTCCACTTCATTCGATAGAGCTTCTTCAACTGCTCGATTGAGCTCTTCACCCATTCCTCCTCATATCTATGGTACCTCTCCCTCCCGCAGCATCAGTGGCATGTCAAGCCGAACTTATGGAAGCACCGGTAACCATTACGCTCCCACTACTGGTATGGACCTGGACCGTGTACCGACAAACTCCAGTGCCAACTTATTCCGGGTCGCATCCAATCAGCCCTATGGTGATAATCTAGAATTACCGGAGGATCAAGTGGTTAAAGCTGTCAAGCGGCACTTGGTAGATACATCCCCAGCTGCATCTTACCGAAGTGGAAACTCCGTTCGTCCTATGGAAGACGAAAATGACGCCGAGGATGGCTATTCTACAGGCGAAGAAGGTCGCTCGACATCAGGTGTCACCAGCGTACATCAACTTCCTGGTGGTGCGATCACTCATGGGATCTACAAGTGGACGGAAGCTTCGGAAAATGAAATGGCCAGAAGACAACGTTCAAGATCAGTAGTCTATCCTCGTAGCACGCCGGATGACCCTTCGTTGGCTAGATTAAAGGATCCCGGAGGTTTCCGTCGGCACTTTGTGTTTAAAAGGGCGGCACAACGCGGAATAGCCCCCCCTCATTGGGTAACCCGTACTTTTGTGGATTTTTTGGCCCTTTATGGACATTTTGGCGGTGAAGATTTGAGTGATGATGAAGATGAAGAGGACGAAGAAGAACAGGAACGAAGAAGAAGACGTCGTCATCGAAGAGCTTCGCTACTTTCGCAAGAAAGACAAGATGAAGAAGCTCCCCTCATTCCCCCACCTGAAGATGCTGTCCAGGGCACAGCAACCCCCTCCAAAGCTGTGTTTCTGTTATTGAAATCTTTTATCGGAACAGGTACATCTCACCTTCAATCTAGTTTTTCCTTATATTCTAATATGCGTCTTTGTTTCTGATTTACCATGCATTTTAGGCGTTATGTTTCTTCCGAAAGCGTAAGTTCATATTTCCATCGTGGTTACATGAAGGATGAAACGAAAGACTTGAGGTTAATAATCCAACCTTGTTACTATCTTAGGTTTTACAATGGCGGTATGATTTTCTCTTCCGCTCTCCTGACGTTTATTGCCGTTGTGTCATTGTACAGTTTCCTCTTACTAGTCGAGACGCGAAATAAGGTACCTGTATCCTTTGGTGATATCGGTGGTGTGCTCTTCGGCCCTGTCATGCGCATGATGGTGTTGTTTGCGATTGCAGTATCCCAGGTATGCCGTAATCATGCTATTTCTTTATTTTCTAACTGGAAGGTTACGCGACAGATTGGTTTTGTTTGTGCCTATATGGTATTTGTTGCTCAAAACTTGCAAGCTTTGATCGAGGCAGTCTCGAACTGCCAAGCACACATATCACTGGCATATCTGATACTTGTGCAAATCATTGTGTTCGTTCCATTGGCGATGATCCGTAAAATACAAAAGCTTTCAGTATTTGCTCTCATTGCCGATGTGTTTATCCTAGTCGGTCTTGTCTATTTGTATTACTATGATTTCAAGACTCTAAGCCTTCAGGGCCTTGGAAACATCGAGTGGGTAATCAATCCGACATCTTTCCCTATGTTTATTGGTACAGCCGTGTTTACTTTTGAAGGTGTTGGCCTGGGTAAGTTAGACAGGATATGTATGGTTAGATCTTTATGTTTACATGATTTCGACCAGTCATTCCTATCACCGAATCCATGCGAGAACCCGAGAAGTTCCCCAAGGTACTTTCTGGAACGATGATCTTCATCACCCTGCTATTTCTGTCTGTGGGTGCCATCTCCTACTTGGCGTTTGGTTCTGAAGTCCAGACGGTCATCTTGCTGAACTTGCCCCCGAGTCCAATCGTTAATAGTGTCCAGGCACTTTATGCATTAGCTATCTGTCTCTCAATTCCTCTTCAGCTTTTCCCTGCCATCCGTATTGTCGAAACCGGCTTGTTCACTCGTTCGGGCAAGCACAATCCCGTTGTGAAATGGCAAAAGAATGCCTTCCGATTTTTAACCGTCTTGGCCTGTGCAGCTATCGCCATTGGTGGTTCGGGTGATCTGGACAAGTTTGTGTCTTTGATCGGATCTTTGTGCTGCGTTCCCTTGTGCTTCCTTTTCCCACCCCTGTTTCACCTTAAAGCCATAGCACGAACTTGGCGACAAAAGGTGTTGGATATCGCCATCATTATATTTGGCGTTGTTTCCATGACCTACACCACATTCATTACAATTTCGTTATGGACAGCCTCAGGTGAACCGGAAGCACCCATCTCGCGTTGCATTCCCAATGGCTATTAAGATGCTACTACGTTCTTTTTTTGTTTGTGTTCTTTGCAATTATTATACCAGTTTTGTTTCGTACAATGAATAATCGCATCCATGTATTAAAGCTTTTAAAGTAACATTCTATTGGTTTCTAATTGATGTTGTCAACGGCAATGATCTTGATATAGATAGTTAAGAGGTTTCATCAATCCGTTTTGATCTTTGGTATCCTTCATGGCTTTGGTGGCAATTCTCTTCCAGCTTTGGCCCATTCTTTCAGTATATCGCCGGGTTGTCCTAGGACATCCACCGCTCGTATGCGTTTATGGTGTTCATGCTCACATTCTTCCCCACTCTTACCGACCACTATCCGGTCGGCATCCACATCTTGCTGGCCTTGTTTCATGAAGGCACGTACCCCATCGATCATGACCGGGCCGTCGGGTTGAAAGTGCGTTTTGGTCTTTGTTGTGTAACCGTGGACGACGTCGTAGCATTTGATCCTGCCACATGTGCTATGAAACTGGGCTGCACAGCTGGCACAGCATATCATCAGCAGGTTGCAGGCTGAGTGAGCGCAGTTCTGGTAACGGTTGCATGGTTCACCACAAAGATGGCAACGGCCTAGTTTTTCGTCTGTGATCGGCTCACCCAAGCGGGCATCGAATGTAAAATTATGGCCACGAAAGAGCGATGGTTGGTTGCTTTCTTTGATCCACTGACCATAGGCTGTGATACCGCCGGCCACCAAATGGACCGTCTTAAATCCGGAAGCGGATTGCAAAATGGCGCCGGCCTTGGAACATCGAATGCCACCTGTACAGTACATAAACACTTCTTGATCGCGTGGCAAGTCTTTGCATATATCGTTCATTGCCTTGATACTTCCCCGGAAAGTATCCACGTTCGGTTTGACAGCGCCATGAAAATAACCGATCTCACTTATAAAGTAAAAGACCTATCAGATCTTTTCTTCTTTCCTTTTCGTCTGAATACACTTTACCTTTCATAATGATTTCTCATGTCGATCAAAACAGGATCCTTGCCATGTTTCTGTTTGTAATTCTTCAACTTCTCATGCCAAGCAGAGGGGGACAAGTGTGAAGGTTGATTGGTGAGATCGTAGGAACGTGGGTCCAGACCGTCCGCTACCAACTGGAATAAGAAATGAATAACATTGCACAAAGGAATAAAAAAACCTCTTCGTTTCCATTTCGGCGATTTATTACCTGTTTCCGGATCCGAACATGCAGTGCACGAAATGCACGTTTACCATGCTCGGTTCCAAAGTTAAAATCCATTAAGCTACCTCCCAAGAGTGGCTTAAGCGTCTTTTCGCAATAAGCTGCTAATTGATCCAAATTGTGTTCGGGACAAGACAGCTGAGCATTAAACCCTTCCTTTGATATGTAAATGCGTCCAACAATCTGCCACTGAGAAAGATCGGCCAAAATACGTTCGCGTAGTGCCGGTAACTGATCTTCTGGCAAAGGGTGAAACTTGTAAAAAGCAAGGGTTTTGTACGACGAGGACGGCAACGATCGTGGCATCGATGAGGTACTTGACATTCGGACGATCCATGGTATGGTCATTCGGTTGCCCATGGTGGAAATGGTCGGCTGACATGCTGAAATGACAGGTGTTGGACGATAGGCAACCGATCTAGACGGCCATGTGCGTAAGACATACTGAATGTGTCTAAGCATGGGAGTAGTTAATGTCAACACTTATGGGAAAACCCAGAAAGGGCCCTGAACACAGGATCGTATGATACAAAATTTTCTTGGTTTAGCCGGGGAAACATCACCCGAATCAAAAAATTCCTCTTGGTCGGAAAAGCTGACAGATGGACCCATTCTTCATGCACTGAATATTCCCTCCAAATAGTGCTCGCCCTCAAGGTCCAATTTAACATGCTTTTACACATCGAAGAGTATCCATAAGCTTGATATTCCTTTTAATTGGCATGTTTGCTTATCAGGCTAGAGAACAACTACATTCACATACAGATGTCGGAACCAGTCGTAGTATGGTTATCCGCTTAGCAAAACGAATAGAGCCTATTCTACACATCAACAATATTTAATCCGCTGATTACTCTAAATCATTAACAATGAAAAGTCTTCATTGTTAATGATGATCTCCAAAGTAGATTTTCTCTACCATCCTCGCACAGGTACCCAAACGTCTGTGATTGTATCCTTTCCATCGTCTACAACAAGGTAGTATAGATGGCAAGCAGCAGTCAAGCAACAGTGATTTGGCACGACTCGAACAACTTGTCCAAGACGATAGCTGGTGGAAGGATTACTCAGAATTCCGTGCTCTTGAGAGACCTTCGTCAGTGTATCACCAGTCCCTAACACCATACCAAATCCACCTTGGGGCGCGGTGTCCTTTGAGAAGGCAAGAGCACCACCATCAAGTAACACTCGATCGGCATAAACGCTAGCCACACGACATGCTACGGTCACGGCCACGTCTTCCACATTGCAGAGACCGGTAGCCATTTGCTGCCGATCTAGTAACGTGTAAGCGCCACAATGAACCTCGTCGATCCCTTCAAGAAGAGTAGCCGCATCCGATGCTTGCAGGATCGCCTGTACGGTTGGCGTTGCACCGATCGATACACATCGAACTTCAACTCCATGCGACTGTAGTAGATCACGGAAGGCTCGGGCCATATCGCATTCCGTCTTTAGATACTGAGTTGCCTCCTGAGGATTATTCGACGAATAAGAATGACCGGCATGAGAATAAAGACCTTCTAAAATCACATGAGGAGAAGAAGCAAGGCGTTTGGCTAACTGAATGGTCTCATCTCCTTCCAGTGGGGTCCCTGCGCGACTGGTCCATTGTTATTCGCTAATCCTGCCGCCTTCCTTCTTTTTTCTTCAAATAGCACTTACTGATAACCACAGTCGACCTTAATAAAGACACGAAATTTTGATGTCACTGGATGATCATTACAATAGGCTTCCAGAGCGTCCAAAGCTTCCAGTCCATCTGTAATCGTGACAGAAACCATCTTTTTAGTCTGTAGCAGTGCTCATATCTCGGTTTGTTTGCGTACCAATGAATATTTGAAATGCTTCGACTGTCTGGGCTAATTCTTGGACTTCTCCGAATTTGTCGGACGTAATAGGAAAACCCAACAAGATCTGAATCAATGCTTTTAACCACTAGGGATCCGAGCAGCTACTTTTCTGCTTTACCTGCTTAAGCTTTTTTTGTCTAGCAAGCTCAGAGTAAGCCATGGCCCGTGCTTCAGCCAACGTTGACACGATAATCGCATTCGTATTGGCACCCTCAAGTTGCAGGGCTGTTGCTTCAACGGTCTTAGACGGACAGGGGTAAGTGCAAGGTCAGCAATCATGTCAGTCCCGACATCAAACAGGAAAAAAAGGGATAACATTGTACCTTGTGTGTTTTGACATGAACTCGCGCTTTCACGTCGAGGTTTTTCAACGCACTTAATTTCCTGCAATTACGTTCGAGGATGGCACGGTCAATGACCAAAGTAGGTGTTCGGACTTCATCTAGACGCTTGCCGACGAAGTTCTTAACAAGTTCTGCTTTCCAGGAGTCTGAGCGACCCGAGGACGTTGTAACTGTTTGGCTAACCATGATGGAAAAAAGTGGGAAATGGCGGTAAAGGAACCAATCAGATCGTATCGATAGCCCTTTGTTCAAAAAAATCTGCAAAACGAGGGACCTAATGTCGATTCTGTGAAACCCCACCTTTGATATACGCTGCAAAAGGGCAAGGGTATATCAATTTTCTGGACATATTTAAGTAGCAGTAAAGCATCGAAAACAAAGAAACAGAGAATAAATTAGCGTGGGTGAACTTTCTGACAAGGGAGGATAAATTTTCTTTCTTATGCCAAGATGCTCTATCTTACTATTGACTTTTTCCCTATTTTTGTGCCTCTAGGCGTTATTGGATTCTACCGCTATCTGATCTTGTTCATTAAATTGCTTGCATGGGGTGTCTATCGTCCTATCAGACCGTTGGCTCAGCCATTATATCGTCCGGAAGAGGATGTAACCATCGTGGTCCCCACGATCGATGCTGGTGAGGAATGTCGTGAAGCAACACAATCCTGGTTGGCGTGTCACCCACGCGAGATCTTGATTGTGACAGAAGAAAGCATGGTAGAGTCCATCCAGTCTAGTCTGGGAGCCATGGATCCATCAATTAAGGTACTTTCCGTACCAAAAGCGAACAAGCGGGAACAGATGGTACAAGGTATTCGTCACACAAAGACAGATATACTTGTGTTTGCGGATGATGATGCCATTTGGCAACCGACGATGCTTGAGTATATGTTGGCCTGTTTCGAGGATGAATCGGTCGGAGGGGTGGGCACTTCGCAGGCTGTGAAACCCCAGAAGCATCGCATGTCCATATGGGAAATCTTAGCTGGCTTCCGATTAACCATACGTAACATTGAGATGGCAGCCTCGACACATATCGACGGTGGCGCTTCTTGCCTCAGTGGCCGAACTGCTGCTTACCGCACTGTGATCCTGAAAGATCCCACATTTCAAAACGAATTTGTTCACGACTACTGGCGGTCAAAGTATAGACTAAACTCAGGCGACGATAAGTTTCTCACGCGTTGGATGCTTTCACGAGGATGGTCCACCTATATCCAGGTTTGTCCCGAGGCTCAACTGCTGTCCACCTTTAAGAACAATTGGCGATTCCTCAAACAAGTGCTCAGATGGACGCGTAACACTTGGCGATCTGATCTTCGATCATTATTCGTCGAGCGACATATCTGGTTTCGTTACCCGTTCGTAACCTACACCATGATCGACAATTGTCTGAAACCACTTACTTTACTGAGTGGACCAGCATCTGTCGCGGTCCTATGCTTCCAGCAATTTCATCTACCGGGATGGAATGTTGTGGCTTCCTATCTCGTCTGGCTGCTTGCTGTACGGTTCCTCAAGCTTTTACCTCACTTAATTCGACGCCCTCAAGACATTACCGGATTACCAGCCTTTTTATTGTTTAATTTTTATTTTGCCTTTATGAAAATTTATGCGCTTTGTACCCTTCACAAAGTTGGATGGGGCACGCGGGCAGGAGTTACCGAATAAATGAAATATGAGATATCAGGTCATTAAGTTGAAACGACCTCGTGGTGAAATAAGTCTTAAAAGCGTGAAGCTACAGAGGAGAGCAACGATGTCCAGGCACGCTCGTTTTAATTGATTGACATTGCTAGTCAAAGCAAAGTAATATCCCGTCATAGCATGGATAATAGGTAGCAATATGGAAGGTAACAGATCAAAAAGCCAGCAAGAAATGGAGCATGCTCGAGGTTCATTCCAATCTATAAACATCTAGCAAAAGTTCTTGTGAAACTTCTTCCTCCGCATTTATTTCTTCTTTACGGTGTTTATTATGCTAAACTCGAAAGCACAAAATATGCAAAAACTATCTTTTGAGGTGACGGATTTAATATAACTAACCCTTTTTTCTTTTATTCAGTCAATGTTTTCATACCGCTCCACGGACTGACCGTAATTGGAATATACGATTTGGCATATTGTCGCGACTAGGATTGCTTGCCAAAACGCGGCAGATACAGAAATGTCGCACTCATTTGCAATCGGTAAATGCAGTTTCAGTCGTAAAGCGCGTATCGTCTAGCGAATTCTCTGAATTTTTAGCTCCTGCTGCAAAACTTTATACTCACAGTGTACTGCCGAGGAAGGATTAGCTTTGTCTGTTGCACTAGCTTCTTTATTGTCTCATCAAAAATTATAATAAGCTCTTACTGTGAAGCTGTGATCACCGTGCTGAAAGGGGCATTGCTACGCGAAAGTGAATCTTCGGATGTCTATGTTCTGAAATACGTCTCACTCTGGCTGTTATAAATATTGAGTACAGCATGACATAATATATATGTATATATACCCGTCAAAAATCAATAAATGGAGCATTGCTTTGTCTTTACGTAGAAATCATTTCAATATGTTTTACAAGCGAACTTGCAATCCCAGCGCATATGGGCTGGTACCCGTGCGTGTCCTGTCCGGGGCAGCACGGGGTTGTATATAACAAGTGAACGGCAATGCTAGCCGATTTAAATGAATGCCGGCCAAAGAGCTGAAAGTAAAAAAAAAATTCTTAGTCAATAAACTGCTTGCTTCAGCTACACAATATTTGTCATTTACAGGCATCATAACCCCGCCTAAGATATTGTTGGCACCTTAAAATGGGGAATAATGATGGGCTCACTTGAAGACCTTGCAGAGAAAGGCTAGGAGGTCAAAAAAAGATAATGACCTCCCACCTTGGCATCATTTCCTATTCCAAATGAGTCAATGATGAATGCATCTATACGTATAGGTTTGATATGAGATATTGGAGTAGGAAAAAGTGGAAGCAATCAATGAATCCCTTATGCCATTGATATTATGTACACTCAGCAAGGAAAGGAAAACGTATAAACGTGATTCCATCAATGACAAAGGACGTATATGAAAAATCAGAAAGCCAATAGTGGTCGTGTGCTATAAAACAACCGCATCGTCAGTATGGAATCATGAAATGCTATCAATCAAACACTTACAGACATCATACCCCATCCAGGGTGAACACACTCCTTTCGGAGACGCTGATGCTCAACGGGACGAGCCGTTGAGGGAAAGACAGAAAACCAAAACCGGAAATCGAAAGAAGGCAAAGGACTTCCTCGAGAGTTTATCCGTAGCAGAACTACGTGGTACAGTGCTAATCTATGTTCAAAACTAGATGGGATTATGGTACTTGACCTGAGAAGAAGGAGATGTGTTAATTGAAGAAAAACTCCCACACTCTTTATAAACAACAACATGACCATGGCTTCTGTTCCAAAGGCCCATCCGATGTTGTCAATGCAAAAAAAAAGCTGTATGGATGGGAGAGCAGTAATAGTAACTCAGCAGATATGATTGTTTCGTATCTGAATTCACATTACCGCCATGATTTGCGGACCTCATGCTTGTCTTTGTGCTTCAACAGCCCCCGCTCAACCTGTAAATAATTCTAATAAGTAACAACTCCTATTTGGCAGTATAATTTACTATAAATGCGAAAAAATGTAATATCCCTCAACAGGATCTCTTGGACAATGATCAAGTTGAACACTTCGGAGACGGAAAAGCAAAATCATCGTTATACGTCTGGATGTTGGTACTGAATGCTTTCCAGCTTCTGTAACCGCAATAAGCAATTAACTTGAAGGTTGTGGGGTGGTCATAGAAGAAATAATTTTATTTAACTCTGCAGAAAACAAAGGGTGAACATAGTATTATTAGGTATAAATTTAAAGGACTTTTCCGTAATTGCATGATGGCAAGGTATGTCAACTGTCACTGCTGTCATGTTCATGCATATTAAGTTGGAAGAACAGGAATCTTCCGGACGCATCTAAGTTACATACAAACCAGAAGAGGATATATCAACTAAAGAAGAGATATCATTAGGTTCTATATAAGGATGAACATTATCATTCTGGTTGGCATCTTCGCCTTGAGGAAAAGTAATCCCTATGACAGGCACTTAGTAAAATGCACACCCGTGATTTCGGGACATCATTCACTGAGAGCACAGGAAACAATGGGCTGGTGAGGCGAGAATGAGTTGTTCCATGCACTATGAACAACATCAGGTATTGTAACAACATGATGTTTGCTATGGTGGACAAATGATTGCTAGAGCAAAGGGAAAACTAAATAATATTGTAACACATGTAATGCGGTAGAATCTCTTTTTGACCGCAATGTTGTGTGGTCAAACTCCCAAACTGAGAAATTCTTGACATGGATATTTTTGGGGAAACTGAATTGCAATCAACTTACATTGATCCCCTGTTGACAACCTTTCTCTTGAACCCTCAACAGAAGGTCTTCTTGCGCTAGGCAAACAAGAATGAAATCGCATATGATATCCGTCCTGACGCAGTCATCTTCACTATCATGCAATCAAAGTATGACCACCATTTAGGCTTTGGCGAGTTGAATCCAGGTAACTCTTCAACAAACAAGCACTCACTCCGCACGGACACCCTTCGCCCAGCAACATTATCCAAAGACACGATTGATTGTTACAGCCAGGACATTTGATTTGCCTTCCAAGTCAACGCTATGCACCGGCAACAAAAGAAAAAACTGACCATGGATTTATGTTACCGGATATCCTTTTTCATGGTATACAGGCGGCACCAAGGTCTGTATATCATGCTGGAAGTAGCTACGTTAGTCTTCCCTAGCTCTTTGGATAACCTTGATGCATTGACAAGAAGAATCTGTGCACATTGGTGCGGGTCAGCTCTTCGGTTTGTAACAACAGTGCGATCCCATCTAAATCACCTATGACCCCCTCGCTTCGCGTGTCCATCTCCATTACGTATCAAATAAAACATTAAACTAAAGAAGATTCGTACGAACTTTGCAAATCAAAAATAGAAACCCGCAGACAAATAGGAAAAACACAGTAAATGCAAAGAAAACTTGTGAAAGGGTAATGATGAGGAATGAACGTTGACGAGATGCTCAATATGATCAATAGTGCGCTAATGAAAGGGAGTGGTCATTATGGTTGCTTTCTTAGACGTTTCGCTTACTGACAGGTCTTTTTTCTCCTTTTCCCTTTTCTGCTGGTTCGAAAAGTCTGGTTCCTCAATAATTGCGCTTTTTTTTTTATTAATGACAAAAAGAATATGTTTGAACTTCTTCAAGCAGACCAGCAAAAGAAACAAAAGAGCAGTTGAAACATTGGACGTTGCAGATCAAATAACTGAACTGGTATGTTTGAATAAGCCGGCTCATTTCGAAATGTGTGAGGGGTACGCCGGACAGTACTCCGGAAATCCGGTGGGAATCTCCGGTACAGATAACTGACGGTAATTTCAGTCCCGCATAGTTAATAGAGCGCGCCGCAAACCTCCCTATCCTTTTCTACAGCTCCATTTTCACGCACGCACTTTTCCCAATATACACTCGTGCACACCATTAAAAAAGAAACAAAAGCGTAACATATTCATACTGTTTTTTCAGCCTTGTATAAAAACATGTCATTGGACCCTTCATCAAGACCTTCCTCGTCAACTTCGGATCCGCATAGTAAAACGCCTGATACAGAAAGTACAAAGATCACCGAGAATGACCAACCGCAGCATACACGACCACTACAAAAGCGCAAACCAAAAAAAACGAAGAAGAGATTGAACAGGAAGGAACCTCAACTAGCCCATCTGGAAGTTATCCAAGAGCGGTTAGACTCACTTAAAGAAGACTTGGTATTTTGACTTTTACATTCTATGTCTTAATTCTAGAGTACTGAAACATTTGGCTGACGCGTTCGGCATCTTTTCCTTTTTGTGTAGCAAAAAGCAGACGATCTTCAAGCCAGAGTAGATAATGGTAATACAGAAGAATTAACTGAAGATGAGAAAGCATTACTGGCAAAACGATCGGTCCTGCCAACTATGATCCATCAGTTGGAAGAGCTCAATTCGGAATTGGTAAGAAATAAGCGATTCGCTTTTATGGAGCACGGAATTCTCATTCTTCGGCGATAGAGCACGCCTACCATGATAGCAAAGTCTACAAGTCCACCTTCTTATAAAGGAAACAAGCAGCAGACATTGACATTGCTCCATTTCTTTTATCTGGTTCGCCTAGCACAACAAGGGTTTTTTTCTGTCATTGGCAGCGTCTATCCTGGACTGGAGCCAAAGGCTTTGGCATATCTGTGTGATCGATTGGTAGGGGGATCATTGTTTGTCGCCAAAAGCCCGAGCAAGCAGGTCCGTAGCGACAAACGTACAGAAGTTTTTGAACTCTTACAGAAACTGCAAAATGGAGAAGACGAACCAGTGGGAGAGGGCTTCACCACTACTTTCCAACAAATCCGCAACCTTATTCATCAGTTGATCGGCCAGAAGGGTAAGGATCATTTGGCTAATGGTGGAGGTATGTATATCCTATCGGATACAACCAACGTGCCTTCTACTTCAAACGGACCGATGCAGCCAGTGTGGATTGTCATGCCTTATAACGGAATGATGGATATCCCATCTTATGTCGCGCCAACGGCATCACATGGTCAAAACGGAAGCACAAGCGACAGTTTGCCAACAATTAAACATACTCCATCACACGATAATGTGCCTGCAACATCTCAATCAAAACAACAGCAATCCCAACCACAAGAGATCCCGTTTTCAGAAGTTGCAGAAGAAGCACAGAAAGCGGAGGAAGACTCAGATACTGCCGCTGAGGTTGTAGCGTCAGAGGAAACCCAGCCAGAGCAGACCGAGGAGAAAGCAGAGACAAAGGCAGTAGCTCCCACTTCTACCGCAGACAGTGAACCCTCAGCTGATGAAGAAGGTTGGCATGTCACCGAACCGAGTCGAGGACGAGGAAGAGGTCGAGGACGAGGTCGTGGACGCGGATGGGGTAGAGGACGTGGAGGACCGTTTCAGCCAAGTGGTGGATACAGAGGCCGTGGGTACTTTGGGCGTGGAGGTATGTTCTGATTCCCTGATGTGTTCTTTCTTCCTTTTTCTTATGTTTATTTATTATTTCAAGGTTGGCGTCAATCCTATCCTCCCCCTGCAACATCAAACTTCAAATAATTAAAGATAAAAAAAAAGCAAAACTGCTAGGTCGCTTTGTTGTTGCGTTGCCTTTACTCAAAGAATGATGCTGTTCTTTTTGTTTTGTAGCTACATTAGTTGAGATCTATCGTGGTGGAATAACAAACTAAGAAAAAGAGCAATCAACAACTCTTTAATGTCGCCATTGCCTCCAAATCTCCCATTGTGCGTCCGATCCTTCAAAGACAAAGTTAATCTTTTTTATCTCATCAAAGCCTTCTGATAGTTGGGGTTCTTGAAGCTTTGATTTGAACGTCCTGAACGCTATATCGCTTAAAACTTCGCGTGCTGTGGGAGAAGACTGCACCGCTCGGTACATATTATTGTGACGCGCGAGATGTTCATCTGCTGTAAAATAGAAGCATCGTACGGGTACACTCGCCAATTGTGCAAGCTTGATGTAAAGGGCACGGGTCGATGCTTCCGGATTGGTATTATCTAGCATTGTTTCCTTCAATATAAACTCTCTTATTCCGACGCATGGATGGCAATCGAAGCCTATTTCTTGTTTCTTGTTACCTATAACCACAGATTTGTCCGCTGCCAAGGCATTCTTGCAGGCTTTGACACATTTATCTCGTGATTTCAAGGTATCCTTAACAATGGTGAAGGACCATTGATTCAATATACCATAGAGAGCAACAATGTCCGATTCCCTTGCTTTACCTGATTGACATACTCATAGCCTTCCGGAACAAGGTACTTCTGAGCGAAGTATGACTTACCACTGGATGGATATCCTACAAAAACAATAACCTCCTTTTGTTTCGAAGCGATAGGTGACAATGATTGGTCGGTAAGTGGTACTAATGATGGAAAAACTAGTTAACATCCACGTCTAAGAGGATGTGGATACACATACATGTCCTGGGATATTCTTGCGGGTTGAATGCACCCCAGGAAAAGGGGGCTTCATCTTCATTAAGGAAAAAGCCCTCAGGCGTATGGAATTTTAAACCAATATTAGCAGCAAATTTTCTAGGAAAGATACGGATGATGAGAACATAGCCTACACAGAATATAAACCAGGTAAATGTGATGTACCTGTCAACACAGGAATGATCCTTTTTCATTGTTAGTTTCCAGCCAGCTTCGCGCCCCGCAGCGTCGCCAACGTAAAAGCTTCGACTTCTATCTATAAATAACCAAAATCAAATTTCAGTGTTGCCACGGCCTAGATCATGCCGTAAACTTACCGATAGGAACGCCTTCGTTCTCTTTTTCCTCAAGAAAATCCCACATCCCTGTCATTGGTTTCCTGTACTGATCCTTATTCATTGCTGCCAGAATCCATACCGGTACTGCTAACTAATCCATATAAACACGCTGGTAAGCCCTGCTACCTTCATTTTACTCGTCTCTTTCTTACATGCTCTGCAAGGTCTTCGACTTTCCTTTTAAACGATTCTCTTCGCTCTTCCGACTTCAAGCCATTTTGATTAGAAAATATCACGATCTTATAGCTGATTGATCCATCCAAGAACATTAGTCCGTAGGTCAACTTGTTCTAAGTACATACCCTTCTTTATGCAAATATTTTATTTTATCGGGTACACATGCATGCCACCATTTCCAATCATGCCGATCTTTTGGGTGTACTCTTCCACTTTTTGGGGTAATCAAGGTCCCGTCCTATGAGCGACAGCCTTTAACGAAACCTTCTCATTTCTCTAATTAGGCTGTGCCTGCTTTTACCAAGTCAAAAGCAGCTACTTTGGCTCTTCCGGCTTCCGAATCACGCGTTCTGGCGACAAGAATCGATTCGATGCCACTTAGCCATTTGAGCGTTGTACGGGTCATGGCTTTGTTAAAGAATGGGTGAATGGCTGTGAGAAACGGAAAACAGCGCTTTAGCGAACCCGACGTGCACTCTCCATGAGAAATTATGCTTATTCTTCTTTTTCTCTGCTAGTTACATTCTTCTTTCTGCTTTTTTGCTACTGATATATCGCCTTCCGATAATTTCCGTTTCATTGACTCTGGAAACAAGAGAGAACAACAAAGGACGATGCAAAGCTATCTGGTCCGACACTGAAGCTAACTGCGTAGAAATTGAAGACACGCCTGCTTTGCAGGCTGGTCGGGGCAATTTGGACTGTTCTCAGTGTTTCAGATCGCCTGACATTAAGCATTTGACAGTTGCATACCTTGCTGTTCTCCTCAGACCTAAGCGCTTTTTGTAAAAGCATACACCATGTAAGTTAAGAAAACATTGAATAAAAAATGAGCGCGTATGTTTAGCAGGACGAAGAAACAAATACAGTAAGGATTTCAATTTAAGGGACTACACTTATCCTAAGGTTGAAAGCGTTGCCCACAGAGCATTCTAGTCTAGAAGCACGGGGAAGCCTATAGCATCGCATAATAAACGTTATCAAACCATAGAGAAGAATTGTTTATTTGGTAATTGCTCGACGTGGTATTCAGGTGGTGTAAGAGGTTTGCTTGCTTTAACAACGGGAATTGGATGGAAGAAGGGAGGCAGAAAAAGTGGGTTAGAAGAGTCATAGAAAAACTCCTGTTTGTTCATCCTTTGATCCTGCTAAAAATAGTCGGTGGCGTGTTTGCGTCCGGTTGATATTCTCTTGCCTTGGCCTTGATACCTTCCATAATCTCTTTTAATTCTCCTTTATCCAAGTCGTCACGTTTCCTTAAGATATCTTCAACGAACGCCAGTGGCACGTCAGGATAAGCTTGCCGCAAAGAATAATAGTCCACAAAGATCATTCGACGGTTGCTTTCTAATAAGATATGCACCTTCTCAATCACATCAAATTTATCCTCCAACTCTTGGACATTCATGTACTTTGCGAAAAAGTTGAAGGACAGACGAACATCTTCTTGAATCTTGGTGAGACACGTATCCATCAAGAATTTGGTATTCTTATGCCGCATTGCCTCCAGATACAGCATAAGAAATCGATCAAGCATATCATTGACTAGCTTTTCGAAAAGGAATTCGTTCAGATGGGCGAAATCACCACAATAATCTTTCAGCGTCTCAATGACAGATGCCATCAGGGGTTGTTGATACCATATGGACGTGAATAAACCGTCAAAGGCGAACTTAATGTCGTTAAAAGTGACTTCTAGTAAAGCTTCCCGTGCACTCGCTGCCACCTGAAGATATCCATCCACACAAGTTGAGAGTTTCTCTTCCACTTGTGCCTTGTACCTTGATTCAACCAACGGCATTACACGTCTTAGAATTTCCTCTGCGGAATCGGAGCAGCGGATCTGATCGTTCGCCAAAGCCATGACATATTCCACAAAACCTCTTGGTACATCATTAGGCTGTTCAATTTGCTTGCGTAGTTCCGAATTCAATAATTTCTTCCAGAATGTCTGCGAGTCCTTCATTACTTTGTGGCATTCACATATGACGAGATATAATAGTTTTCCTTGGTTGGCTTCCTCTGCGACGTCTATCTGTTGATTGATAATGCGGAACATGTGAATCGCACCCTCCATACAGTACTGGCCATCCGAAATTTCTGGTGGTTTTTCGCGGGTAACAAAGTCCCGTGATTCAGACGACATCAAGTTGGAAGTCCATTGCGCTAGTCTGCTCTTCACCAGCTTCAGGCATTCATCCACAAGATTCTGCTCTTGGCCATCCAACAATTGTGGACCAAGCAATTCTTCTGTCACTCCGAGACGCGTGCTCATCGTGGTGTAATAATCACGTACAAACCGGAGAAGCCGTAGGATCGTTCCGACATCCAGATCATGATCAACCATTTGATTCAGAAAGTGATATGTATGCCGATGATACGCCAGCACAAACACTGGAAATATTTTGTATTTCTTTGGAAACGCAGGCACTAAGTGGTTGAACACGAGCTCAAGATCATTGAAGATAAAATCCGTATCGTCTAGTGCGGCAACCCATTCGCCTCTTTCTTTATATCCAGCAAATCGTTGTTCGAACGTTTCCGCTATCGAATGCTGCAATTGCTCAAAAAATTCCACACGACACGATTTTATTGTTCGAGGATTGCCCTCTGCTAATCGCCATTTTTTGTGTCCTTGCATATCCTGATGGCTTGTCTGCGCTTGTCGAGCAGCTAAAGCCTTTTCATCCGCTCTCTCTTCGCACTCTATGATCTTTGCCAGCTTGACTATGGTTGGTATACACCCTTCATCCACTAATGCTAATAGATTGCGGGTCAATCTCCATAAGTGCTGTGTAAAATCATCCGATAGAACATCCACTCGGCGAAAGTACGTTTTTAGGGTGATGAGCACGTCGTGCGGAGAGTCTCTGGCCTGGTGCATAGTCTGATCTCGAAATTCTTCCAGATCAAAAAGATGATAATGTACGCGGAGGAGATCATCATGAGGAGCAAAAATGTCTTCTTCCATTGGTTTCAGCATCTGTTCAATCACCTGGAGCCGTTGATACAAGGCCTGAAAGGCCTGTACCTTTTCTTGAGTGGCAACAAAATTTCTGTGTACTTGCGAGATCTAATGATGATGGTAAGATTTTAACTGGAAAGAATCCAGCTGCGAATGAAGTCTTGCCTTATTAATGCGAGGGAAGTCGTGAATCATGGATTGGGCATCGCAACATAACTTGTCAATGAACCGCATGTTATCCTTGACTATGTCATTATCCTTGCGGGACAATGCCAGCGTCTCCAGTCCTTCTTGTACATTGTCGAGCTGTGTCTGGACTCCTGTATTGAGTTGCGCGTCGATAGAGGCTTTTTCTTTTGCTAATTTTCGAGCTAAAGGTCCAACTTTGGTAGCCAAGTCATCAGGATGTTTTAGTAATTCCGCTAATCTTGCCACTGCAATTTCTCTCGCATCTTCCATCTTCCGGAATGTGCACAACCTGAACGTGCCATACGCCCTTTCGCTTTCTGTGATACGGTCAACTCCGTTTAATTTTTAACCTCCGTTTCCATGCCCGCTGCGAGTAATGATTGAGACGGCTGAGTAACCAAGAACAATGCAACGTTTCTATTCCCGACATCTCGCCTTTTTGATGTCCACGCCTCGAACAACAAACACGACTATGAACATATTGGTCAATCTACTAGCATTAGACGCAAGGCTTTATATAGAAAAACAATAAAGTTAAAATTCTATTGCAATGATTTGAAATTGTTTTAAAATCGTTGCAAACGTATAGCGTCTCTTGGAAGGTGATTGAATGACGCAGGCGAAGGCGCAGATGGTAAAGGCTGTAAAATCTGATAGTGTTGTTGGATTGGTGGGTGTTCTAGCGGTCTAGAGGTCACTGATGTATGCATGGGTCGATCACCATAGGGTGACCTCACAGGCAAGGGTGAAGGAGGAGAATTGGAATACTTCACAAGGTGCTGATTTCTGCTACTTTGACTGCCTGGAAGCAACACCGCAGTTATTCTTCTAAGTTGTCTAAGAATCTTACGAGTAAGCATTCCTAACATGGAATCTAAAACAATAAACATCAATGAATTAAAGATATGCGAAATACAAAAAATGCACGCTTCACCAGACCTTTTATCCCTTTCTTTAACGAGCTGTGAACGATACACGCTTCCGGAAGTGACGGATTAGCGAGCGGCTCCCGTTCAAGGCTGGTAAAAACGTCCTCTGGCGTGCTCTGCAAAGAATAAACAGGTAATGCCCATTCGCTGAATAACACGCGTGGTCCAAGTTCAGCTGCAGGATCATTAGTGTCTGGTCTCCATTGATGTTTTGCTGTAATAATACGAAGTATGCAGTCTAAGACACAGGCCATTGAACACATGCTGCTTCGAATAGGAACCACAGTCCTGTTTTCACAAAGGCGGGAAAGATAGCCTAGTTTGACTGGTGAGTAGGTATACCAGCCGTTACAGCTGTCGCATTGTCGTGCTCTCTTATGCATATCATGTTGAAGCACTCTTGGTATTGTTTCAGGGATCATTTCGTCCAAGAACTGCTCTCGAAGGTCTGGATATATGTCTAATCGGCCAATGCATTTTGATTCGCTTAAAGTGCCTTTCCGCGCCTTCAGCACCCATACATTGTATGCACCGTTTAAAAAGGCCCGCGTAGCGAGCTCGCGCAAGGACGGTACCTGTGTGGCCACTGCACAAGCTTGTTGTTGTAGGTATCTCGTCCGTTTATCTCGAGTTTCATTGGCCAAAGAGAGAACCTTCTTCAGTAAGATATCTCTTGGTAAATAGCTGGTTCTTAGATGTTGGGCGAATCCCTCGATATCGATAAGCTGGACATCGACAACGCCTTCCTCTGTTTCTACTTGGCAGTAGACGCCATCCGTGTATTCCATCTTTTTGTTTTCGCAAAGAACGAGCGTCCGCAGCAACCCTCCTGCTTCGCATCCTTTGTAATGTTGACCGTTTACTTGTTCTGTGTTTGAATCTGGGGATATGTATGCTGGAAATATGGTGCGTGGAATAGCTAGATCATGGCTTTCATTGACTTCGCGCATTGGCGCCAATGAAATGATGGATGGTGGCAAGTACCTAAGTTGGTTTCGCCGAAGATCGAGCTTGCTAAGCTTGCGAAGATGATGAAATATGTGTTCAGGCAGCTCGCAAAGCTTATTCTCTACTATTCCAAGTTTTACAAGGCTTGTTAAATTGGCGAAACTTGCTGGTAATGTTTCGATGTCGTTGTCGTTCAAATTGAGCCACTGTACGCTTCGCAACAGTCCAATCTCAGGCGGTAGTTCAACAAGACCATTGATTGCAAGGTTCAGTCGTTTCAGATTTTGGCAGCGCATCGCTAGAGATCTGAAGAAGCATCCAGGTATTTTTTTCAGAGCACAAGTATGTAAATCCAGACTAGTCAGGTATTCGTAGCCTATGTGCAAGAACTCGGTAGGAATATGCCCAAGTAAATTAGCGGATAAATTGAGATACGTTAAAAGTGGCGGTGGATGCAGAATAAGAGTCGATGGAAACTGTGTCAGTCGGTTATAGGATAGGTTGAGCGTCCGTATCTTTGATGGCAATGGATCTGGCTCCAGTTGACAAATGACGTTGTTTAACAGAAGCAAGGTGTCCAATCTTGCAAGTTGATAAATCACCTTGGGAACATCTAGAGGAAAAAGATAAAGCATGTTAGCGAGTCTTGTTATATATATAGTGGTAAGACTCGCGTACGTTCAAGCCAGTTGTTCTCTAGGTCAATCCCCCGGAGATACCGGCACTGCGCCAAATCTTCTGGTAAGTCTTTCAGTCTATTATGCGCCAGCGACAACCATTGTAACATCTGTAGACGAGACAACGTATTCATCGGAATCTCATGGAATTGATTGTGGGCAAATGAAAGCGAGGTTAGATTCTTGAGCACAAGGATTTCTTTTGGAAACTGATGCAGTAAGTTGTCACGAAGTGAAAGCTCGCGTAGCTCGTGTTTCATCTTTGTGAGTGCTTTAGCGTATACGTGCAATGACGTGATTTCGTTGCCGCGAAGTAGAAGCTGTTCAATAGGATCTTGTTTCTGGTTATGTAGACGTTTATCAACAAGTTGAGGTGGACTTGAAAACAAAATACAGCGTTAATGTTATTGTAGAATCTAACGCGATAGACGTACGGAGAGCTAATCCCTGTCAAGTCTAACCTCCACAATGCCTTGTAACATGCAACAACCGTTCTGTTGTCAGTCATTGATGTGTGTTTGAAAAGAATAAGCAACCGGTTGACGATTTTTTAAAAATAAAGTGAGTAAGAAATCACTTCTGTTTGTTATATCATTGAGATAAAGCTTTACGAAACTGTCTCCGTTTCTTAATTTTTGAAATCACCATGTTTGTTATTATTTCCGACGAACGTACTAAGTTTCACTTTCGTATAGGCAAGTGTCTGCACATTTATACACCGATAAAGTAGAGACCTCCATGCTGTATCTGGAAAGAAGTGTCGGCTAAATTAAATACTGATGTCCAGTAGAGAGACTCTTAGCACTCTACTGTAGCTCACCAGCCGATCATAGCCATTAGCTTCACTTGGATTTAGCTGTTTTAATGAACATATTCGAATCTCTTGGAATAAAGTGTAAATGGAGAATACGTAATACGCACTAAAATGCATTATAAGACCTTCTTCAGTACTGTTTGCTTCACGTTTTGCACATTAATAACCCTTTTGCTCACAAACTGTGAGTTTGAGCAAAGTGTTTTTAGCCGCTTTGGATTAGATATAAGCCAAATTTCAATTAAAGCCAAATCATAGGCAAATTGCAATATCCTACACTATGGGATACAGAATGCGATCGTTTATGGTAGTAACATTAAGCGATTGTGGCAAGAAAATGAAGCAAAGAGGCAACTCCTTTCTATTACGCGGATAAACAGAACACAAAAACTTCAATCGACGTCTTCCGAAAACTTTGTCTTTACAAATTCCGTCATTCGAGTTACTGTGTCTTCATCAATATAACGTAATAAACTAACTGTGCAGCTATCATCATGGAAATCTTCAAAGAAAAATGCAAATCAGTTTAAAAATGGACACTTGAAAAGCAGTTACCGTAATTATCTTCCAATGTGCAGCTGCATTTTTGTAGAAAGTCCGAGTCGAATGGGCAATGACTTGCGACTGAGTGACTATATCCGATTTGATTGAAAAAGTGGATCCGATTACGTGGAAGAAACATAGCTGCAGCCATAGTCCGTACAGGAGCATCCCCCCATCTGTATTTGCACTTAAACCATTGTAGGTGAAAAAAAAAACCACTTACCTCTCGTAAAAAAAGCCTCCTGTTCGATCCAGATGCTCAAAATAAGCGCTATAAGAAGGAGATTTCAAGAAAGACATATCCACAATCTCAAAATTGTTCCATATATGACACATATTGTATTTCTCTTCGTCATCAGTAATCCAAGGCATGATAGTATCATTTGCGGAAAGGACAACTTCTTGCTGCTTGCTCATAAAATCAAGCGTTGCGCTCCAGAGATTGGGGATCGCGTTCGGGTACTCTCTCATTGTCAAAGTGAATCCTATATTTCTCCATTATGCACTTGAACAAACTTGTTCACTTTACCAAGTGTCTTATTGTTTTCTTTCATATAACGGAACGGGTCAAAATCCATATCACACGTATATGTTGCACCGGATTCTACTCGCCATACATAGTCGACATGTTTGAAAAGAGAGTGCCAGAAAAACAGACCAGACTGGTATCTTAGCATTTGATGGTACGATAAACTCCCTCCTTTGTATACTTCATCCACCTCCATTTCCAACATCTTAAGTTCAGCGAGAGGAACGTCAATCCAGCTGGGATAATTCCATGCATCCATGTCAATTTTTCCATAGAAAATGGGAGACTGAGTGATCTTTGCAACATATCGGCGAAACTCGTTGGTGAAATACTGGTTGTTGAGAAGGATCCAAGGATAATGGAACTTGTGATTGAATCGATCCTCGATACTTCTCATCACGGATCGAGCCTCCTGAATATTTTCATTTCTCACTAACATGTAAAACGCACCTCGTGTGGGTAGATTGTTCCAGACGTCCAATGGTATATCTCGGTCAAGAGTAAAATCTGGTCCAAGGTATTTTATCTGTCTGTGTTCTGGGAGCGTTGAAGAGGACGAAGCGATTGACGAATCGCTGTTGCTATCGGTATGGTTCGTTTCCTTGTAAAGTGAACGAATTAAATCCATGTCGCGGGGATCCATCGTCCAGCTTTGCGTTGAAGAAGACCACAGCAGATTGCGCCCATAGACCAAGATGAGGGTAATAGAACAAACGAGCAAGCTTATCTTTGTGCATTTACGAAGTAAAACGCGGCGTGAAAGAGGTTTCTTTGGTAGAAGGGAACTTGGTGAATAGACTTGATCGCCTTCCAAATGAAGCATACTGTTTGAGTGCAAAGAAGAAAAAAGAGAAATGTGTAATTGCCCATTCTTTAATTTACTTCGGCATGCATTTCTTTCATTTACTATTAGGCATTTCAGCTGAATATAATAACAATAAGCAACATTACCTTTATCTCTGCTATTTTTCTGTTACCTCGTATACGCCCAACTTCATGTACTCCAGTTCTGCAGAAAGCATGCCACCTTTGTCTGTGATCTACGTAGAAGAAACTTCAATACGATAAGAAATGTTTTATCAAACTGTTTGTATGCTTCCATGAATGTGGATTCTGTGAAAGGCAGCGATCTTTCAACACCAACACACTGGGTGGCTATTGATGTCTATGTGCATTTGCAAATTGGGGCCAATTGATAACCAACCATTCCCATATTCGTTCTGTCCTCATAGCACAGGATCAAGGTCTTCAATTTACATTATATGAAGCATACTTGGCCCTTTAATCTTTATTCTGCTCCCTTTCTTCTTATTTACCCATGTGAACTTGCTTCCCATATGCTATACTGTCTTACCCATTTCCTTGTATCTCTCCGCATGCTCTTTCAGTTTTTATACTATTGACCTAGTTGATGCAACTCTATTTGTCAAACGCGTTATCCTGTTAGCCACATATATACACTTCTTGAATGGCCCACATAAGGTGAGGCTTTTTCTCACCTGTATGCTTGTTGTACGAAGTTGAGTACGTTTTGTCACCTTCAATACATGCTATCCTATTTTCCAATCAGCAAAGAGGTAATTTATTCGCTGGCGCAAAAGTACCTTTTAAAGTGACGGCAAAAACCACGTAAAAACCGAACTCATAGATCGAGTGACTTTCTATCTTTTTATGCCTCGTCTAGAACTTGTAGCGACATTAGAAGGTATGGTTCCGAATAGGACAAAATAAACAGAATCAGTGGACAGATAACGGGGCTTGTAGGTCATCAGGACCGCGTCTGGCAAGCGTCATGGCATCCCTCCAAAACTATCCTTGCTACTTGTTCAGGCGACAAAACAGTACGATTGTGGGCTCCAGCTTCACACTCGGATTTCTCGCATTGGCAATGCATTGATACTCTGGACGGCGCTCATAAACGCACGATACGTAGTGTCGCATGGTCTCCCACAGGTAACGAACTAGCAACTGCCAGCTTCGATGCCACGACAGGAATTTGGGAAAGCGATGGTCAAGGGAGAGACTGGGAATGCGTCGCAACACTGGAAGGTCATGAAAATGAGATCAAGTCTGTGGCATGGTCTGGTTCAGGATCGTTGCTTGCCACTTGCAGCAGAGACAAGAGCGTTTGGATTTGGGAAGGTAAACAATAGAATAATAACACAAATGCTTGGATTGACCCGATAATGTATTTAGTGGAAGCGGACAATGATTTTGAGTGTTTGAGCGTCTTACAGGAGCATTCACAGGACGTGAAAATGGTAGCATGGCATCCTCAACAAGAGATTCTCGCTTCCGCTAGCTATGATGATACTATTAAGATTTGGAAAGAAGACGAAGATGATTGGTATTGCGCGGATACCCTAGAGGGACACACCTCTACAGTATGGGCTTTGGATTTTGATGCTACAGGGGATCACATAGGTAACGGCTGTTGAAATCAAGATTGGCGCTGAGAAATGCGATTGTATAGTCTCGGCTTCTGACGATCAAACTCTACGGATCTGGAAGATGTATAAACC
Organism: Apophysomyces variabilis; assembly: GCA_002749535.1. Taxonomy (NCBI): domain Eukaryota; kingdom Fungi; phylum Mucoromycota; class Mucoromycetes; order Mucorales; family Mucoraceae; genus Apophysomyces; species Apophysomyces variabilis. The sequence goes on along the minus strand of MZZL01000390.1, from coordinate 852,783 downwards.
AAATAATTCGGAAGGTGTGGCCACGCCTAACGGAGAAGCAGTCTGGAAAACTATTTGTACATTATCAGGATACCATGAACGGTGCATTTATTCCGTCTCATGGTCAAAAGTCAACGGATTTATTGCCAGTGCCAGTGGTGATAATGCCATTCGCGTATTTGCAAAGGTGAGAAAAAAAGCAGAGCGGTTGATAGTATCAGATCTTTTGTCTCTGACAGTCATACACCGTAGGATGAAAGCTCCCAGGATCCCAATGCACCAATGTACACGTCTATTGCCGATGTTCAAGATGCCCATGGGGTACATGACATCAATGGTGTCGCATGGTTTCCAACATCTGCTCACGGTGATTGGCTGGCTTCAGTGGGTGATGACGGTTTAGTGCGTATATGGCGTCTCGTACTGGACGATTAAAGGATACAAAAATTGTGGAAAAGCAAGTCTATACATTCATTTCAGCCCATAGATCGTTCAACCATCCGGAAATATCATTCATTCGTTGTTCCAATCGCTTGTATTCTCTCTCTGTTGACTGAACTTTTCGAAGTACTTTTTGCACGAACTTGTCTGGATGGTATCGTAGCTGTTCTTTCCGTACTCTCTTTTTGTTCGCTTCAGATGACTGAGCAGGATCAAGTAAGAAATCGCGGATACTCTGAGGTGAAAACTGGCCATGCTGCAGTATTGGCCATGGGATATCCTTTTTGTTTAGTGTATCCGCTGTCTCCACATGAGCCCACCGTTTCTCATATTCCTGCCAGCTCAGACTCCTGCTCTGAAGTTTATGCAACCTCTCCTGGACCGCTCTGTAACGCTCCTCTTCCTCTTTCATTTTCTCCCGAGCCTTTCTCGCTTCTTCCCGTTTTCGCTTGGCTTCTGCCCTTGCTGCTTCTTTCTGGGCTATCTTTTCCGCATTGCGCTTGCGGTACATGCCCGTCTCAATGTAATCACGGTATTCTTCATCCGTCATGCGATCTATCTCGGATCTTGTTCCATTGTAGTCATAATGGCTATATTGTGAGTAAAAGGCATCCGAACCCTCATCTTCTGCCATGGCATGGAATAATCGCTCTCGCCATTCAGTTTCATCATCCTTCTGCGCCTGATTTGGAGGAATCCAGCCCTCCTCTTCTTCATACAGCGTAGGCGGACGATACCGCTTACTGGAGGGTGAGCGAGAGCGAGAATGCTTGTTTTTCTTCCTCGTTTTCTTTTTATCACTGTCCTTGTCTTTAAACCGTAGTTTTGGCATGACAAAGAAAGAAGATGCAGGTGTTTGGAGACGAGGCTTTTTGCAGTAGAATTGCATTCATTTCATTTCAAAAAAGTGAAGTCGCTGTTTCAAAATTGTGCTGTTGTCCAAAATTCCAACAATGGTTCCAATGGATTTGAGGGGTAGGTTACAAGAGAGCTACTTGCGTCACGCCTACCATAGACGGGCTATACTTAAGCAACCAGTGCATGAAGGGTACCGCGACTTATCATCTGTTTATGAGGGGTACCGGAATTTGAATGTCTAACAATATTGGCCTGTCAAAATCATCTTTCCTCCGTTAAGTTATTTTATGGAACACTTGATTCAAGAAACTTTAAAGTAAAAGAAAAAAAGTTATAAAAGTTATAAAAAAGATTCTCTCTAATAGTAATGCTTCAAAGGCAACTTTTGTACAAAACAAAGCTGGTACCTGCAACTTTTCCAGTTAGCTTCTTCATGCTTTGCGTATAAGAATTTGTGATCCGATATAGCTTTGGCTGCATGTCAATCTCAAGAGGTCGCCATCATCTCTATAGTAGGCTTTAAAACGTCCTCCGTCACATCGTGTAGAGACAGCACGGCTGCAGATCTCATAGGTTTCTAGTCCAACTTTAAAAGTTTTTGAGCAGTCTACTTCGAGCACCATAATATTCAAACTATTTTTTTTTCTATCATTTCAAGTTGAAGATCGCAAAGCGATTACAGAAAGTATGTGGGCAATAGCAGAAATCAAGATGATACAGTATATTCGGATAACGGATCAAAACATGATAATACAACATGTATAAAGTGAGTATCTTCATAGCCATTATAGAATAAGGTTGTATCGTTGCGAAAAATGCCTTTGGACCAAGAAAACTCCATAGCCTGCAAACATAGTCTAGTGCGGGTCGAAATCATTCAAATTTCTAGTTTCATAGAAGATAAGTGGTCAGTACTAAATTCTATTAGTTGCTCACAAATTTTCCTGGCATCTGTTTGGGAACTTATCTGGTTTAATTTAAAGATTCCACGAGTCAAATGAGTTGTGCTTGCTAGTCCAAGTGTGAAGGTATCTTAATACAAATTATCCAGAAACCCATTCCAATGCTTAGGTCATAGGCCAAAAGGGACAAAAGGAAGACCCAATGCTAATGTTTAAGACAAAGGAACAGTAGAATGGTCGTTCAGATGGCTTACAACCAACTTACTGAACACAAACATTCCGGAAACAAAAGCGAACTCATTCCAATGCTTAGATCATAGGCCAAAGGAACAAAAGGAAGACCCAATGCTAATGTTTAAGACAAAGGAACAGTAGAATGGTCATTCACATGGTATAAAAAACCCCATGCTCGACACAAACATCACTTTTATCACTCGTACGTTTGAAAGAAATAAAAGGTAATGGAAGAAAACTGCGGTAATCAAAAGGGCTTGTCCACGCGCACCAGTTAACCACAAGCGGTCACGTATGTGCTCCCATTACGATTGCCCACGGCTTTTGAACAGTCTGGCTACACGTGACCTACAGATACAGTAATCTTCGCATGACCCAGTCTGTCGAAAAAGACTGCTCTCTAGCTGTCCGAAGAACAGCCCGTTCCGGTTCGGTTCTAGGAAAGAATTGAACTGACATTTTCGGTTTGGTTCCGGTTCGGTTTCCGTTCTTCGGTTCTTTTACGGAACCCTATTCAACTCAACGCAACTCAAGGGAAACGATCAATACAAATAGAACTGGTCTCAAAATTTGCCATTACAATAAAAAGAATACGGGTGCAGATGTCCGTTCTTGTATTTCAAATTCTAGAGCAGATAGGCCGAATGGGTGCAAGTGCTCATTGGCGTTCTAATAAAATCCGAATTTTCAACTGTATTTCAAAAACAGTGGCAAACTAAAGATACCCTTGTTTTTGTTGAGATTTTCATCAGCCTTGCTTTCTATTTATTGGGTTCGTTATTCCTAGTTGTATCTCTTTAAATGGCAAGACCGCTTGCGATCCTGCAAAGTTGAAAAGATGCTATCGAAACTGGACACAGGGACAGTTGGACGGTGGCATGAGGGTTGAAAGGGATTGACAGTGCGCGGATGCAGAGTGGATGGAAGACATCAAGAACAAGCAAACCAAGCGGCATATCCATCAGCAGTTTGCGTAAATCGCCCAAGGTATTCTGGAGAGTTTCTAAGTACTGCAAAATTGGATTGAGAGCACCGATTGTGACTGAGCTTCATTTAATATCTTGTTGATCACTTGCGGATACAACACACATCCTCTGCAATTGGCACACGAGGAAACTTTTTAACTAACTCGGCCAAGCCATTGGCAAATTTGCGTTCATTTGGCAGAAGATAAAGATCCAGAAATTTCACAATCGCTTGGCTGCTGCTGATCACTTCGATGTCGAGTTCCTGTAGAATGCTGATCATATTGGTTACCGTTTCAACTTGCATACGAGGCGAATTCAAGCCATAAATGGATTTAATATTGTTGATGGCCGCCTTGAGGATTGCTTTAGGAGAAATGCGGTGGCAAGTTGTCTGGATATTTATTTGGTGATAACAGTAAAATTGAATTGCTCGCCATAGCATGGCGTACTGTATATGATCTTCAATGGAGAGCTTCCATTTTTGTCGTAAAAGCAAAAACTGGAATTCGTAAATCGCGTTTGTCATATCAAACTGATGAGCGACAAAATGATCATCATGCTTCACAGGCGAAAAAGACAAATCTTTAGGATCCAACAGCTCCATCTCTAGATAGCGATCTTCACCACTTATGCTCGAGCGCCGCTTTGTACGAGATGTAACGCAATGGCTGTCATTCAGACGCTGTTGCGACGATTATTGTTCTTGATTCTGACCGTTGTTCTGCTGCTGTTGTGATGCTGAGTGTGATTTTGTAAGCTAGGGTTGATCGGCTGATGATTGACAATGACAAACATAAAAATGGTCTTTCAATTCTTTTACGTCTGCATACTGTTTATTGAACAACCTTTTACGCTGGCCTACCCTCTCCAGCCTTCTTCTCCACCTCGATCAACTCTGCCATGCACCAGGCACATTGCTAACTAATTCTCTTGCGAAGCGAACTCCGGCCAACGACTTCCTCCTCTGGATATCGTCCCCTTCCACCCTCCCATAGACGTGTTCTCGTTTTCTCCCCTCCCTTGTCCCTGATTTCTGACCTCTTCCCAGACTTCTTTTCTTTCTGCTTCTTACTCTCCTTTGTTCTCTTCCCCTCTTAACCTGACCTTTTTGCCTTTTCCTTTTTTCCCTTTGCCCGCAAGGGTTTTTTTTTATTTCTTTTTCTCTGAGACCGAACCAGAGTGGACATGTTAAGAACGCAGCACTCACGGTTTTATATTTAAACAATAAACTTTAATCAACCTTTTACGCTACTTTAAATAAATTTTGCATCCATGCAAGGATCAAGTTTCGAGCAGTGCAAATGTTTCCGCAAAGAAAAAGTATAATATTACAGGATTGATTCCATTCTACACATAAAAAAGAAACGTATAATACTACAGGATTTTACTCAAAAGTCACATTCCAGCTCACCCATCCTAATTGTCCTAAAACGCGAATTACCGTACTGTACATAGCTTCTCGTACTTCCCTTAATCTCAACCATGGGCAATCATCCAGCATTTTCGCCACCTCTCAATGCTACCAGTCCACCCATGTCAGCCATGCCTACGTATGGTCGTCCACTTTCCACAGCAGCAGCAGCAGCAGCAGCGATCAAGCGGACATCTTCCCATTCGAATATCAACAATAATAACCAATGGAGCCAACGGCGATCTAGCAGCGCTACAGCATCTTCATCACGGCAAGGATCAGTGGAAATTGATCGTGAGGCAAAACCTTCAGAAGAAGAAAGCAATGCCGATGCTGAAAGCCGTGAACAGCAATCCACACAACAGCCACAAAATCAGCAACAGCAGGAAGAAGATGAAGATGAGAATAAGGAGGATCTTGTGATGGACATGGATGCCCATATGCAAGCACAAATGGAGAAAGCAAAGGAAGACATGAAGTTCGTTTGGTCCTTTTTTTTTTTTTACTGTTTCGCTTATGACGAATTTGTTGAAACTATGTCTTACAATATGATCCTTTTGCTGTTCTTAGGTTATTGCTAGAGAATTTCACAGAAGAACAGTTACAACGTTATGAAGGATATCGACGTTCAGCTTTGAATCGAACCAACGTAAAGAGGGTAGGCAAAAAGAAAAGGAACAGGTTTAAGAAGGGGCTTTATATTGATCAAATGCTCATGGTCATACAGCTTGTTAGTCAGGTGCTAAATCAACAGTGTTCACAAACCATGGCATTTGTGGTGGCAGGATTTTCCAAAGTCTATGTAGGCGAGATTGTAGAAAAAGGTAAAAAGAAAGAACGAGAAATGTTTGCTAGGATGACTGAGAAAGTGAACCGTACTGTTCTTATTAGCGAGAGAGGTCATGGAAGAATGGGGCCATACAGGTGCAATACGACCGGAACATCTACGAGAAGCCCATCGACGGTATAAAAGGAGTAAAACAGCCAACACGACTGTCGGAAGGAAACTGTTTCGTCGTTGAAATAAAATATGAGAGAGAAAGAGAGAAACGAAGCCTAATCCTGTATTGATTAAATTCTCATGGAAGGACTTTCTGTTGTCCGTTTAATAAACGAGAAGACTATTGTACATTTACCTATTTTAGTGGGTTGTTGTTGGATCGAACATCGTGAACCTCTTTTGCCTTAATTGGACAAAGAGAAACATGATACCATTTGTGAAGCAATGTAAGAAAAAATAGTTTAGCTAAGAAATTATATCCCGTTATTTTCGTTCTTCTTTATTCTCTCCAACAAATCATCCATGAATTATCCTTTTCTGGTACCAGATACAAAGAATCGATACGTACACACCCCTCACGAGGCTTTACGGAAATGCTGCGGCTGTGTCCATTTGCGGACAGGTGCTGCACTTTCATGTTTACTATGGGCGGTAACCTATCTTCCAAAACCTCACTCTGCAAGATGACAACGGTAATCTAACTCATTACGTTCTATTAGAGTTTGTCCATGTATTTCGCCGTCATATCATTTCAATCCAGTAGTCGTGAGTTATCCCAACATTACTCAACCAAATGATACACAACTAAGAACGAAACAAAACAAAACAAAGCTTTCTTCTCTTATATGATACCAGCACCCATCACTGTCTTTGGTGTAGTTAACCTGATACTTGGGTTGGTCGCTCTCGGTGGTTTATTTGCCGTATTTGTGGTAAGACAGAGGCATGGTTTATGAGAGGTAAAACCGGGCTTAAAAACAAGGAACATCATGTTAGAATATGATGCAATACATTCGAACGTTAGCGCACGCTATATGGGTATCTATTTTTCTCGTACTTGTCGACGGCTTTATCAATGTGATTCTATTTATTACCATACGCGGAGACTATCTTAATTCATGTATTACCTCTGCCTCGACGACGCTCAACCAAAACGTTCAGCATTCGGTATCCAATGGCTCAGTTGGTTTCAATTTTGCCCGCGATGATTTCTACAACTGCGACAAACTGTGGCAAGATGAATTAAAATTCAGTTTTATCGCCATTCTGTTGATGATTGTGCTTTATGTAAGGATAAACTAAGAAATAGGCCAAATAGTTATAATATTATTTATTCATGTAAAGCATGTGATTAAGTATGCTGAATTATCTTTAGGTTTACTGGGCAGCCTGTATTCATTCATTGAGTCATAAGATGTATTGCGTGGAGTTAACGAAGATGCGCTTAGCAAATGGTGACTATCAAGGCGGGCCGATGGCACCACCTGCGGCGATGGGTATACCACCAAATCCCATCCCACCAGTTGTACCACCACCTCCCCCACCTATGGCCAATCGATCTAATGTCATTGTCCTGAATAACGAAAAGCCCAGGGAAAAACCGAAGCAGAAGAAGAAAACCATGACGACATTTTCGTTCAAAAAGCCCACATGGCGAACGCCTATCGACAATGAATCCACTTCATCCTTAATCTCCAGTCCGTCTCCTTGCCTACTAGATTTTAAACTAGGCATTGACGGTGATGTTGTTCATTTAGATAGATCCTCTCCCATTGGCAATGTAAAACGCAAATCTTTGCCCACTTTGCAAGAAAATCTATCCAAAAATACGTATTAAAATTCTAGTTTCATAATCTTTTCGGGTTACACATGTAACGGCTTGTCAAATTCCCCTTTTCAAACGCTCTTTGTTTTTCTCACGGCAAGGTAGTAGGATGGTGAAAGGGACAAAATGGATTGGTTAAAGTAGGCGACCGATACATAATGATAGAGGAAAATTGATTGGCTCAGTTTGCATGATCTTTGATTTTCCGCTTTGTACGCCTATAATCCAAGAAAGTAGTATCATAGCCATGAGAAGGACAGACTTTGAGACCTTAGTAGAAAGGAATTAGTCGTTGCAAGGTTTATCTGACAGCAAACGGAAACTTTAAAGAATGAGCTGACCGTGGGAAAAGTGGGGTATCCATGACATCTTTGCGGTATTCCAATTTATTCGGGTCAAGAGCAAAAGAGAGGACCAGGTTGGATGAATCACAGTGACACCGGGTTTTTAAAAATCTCAGCATTTCGTATTTAAACTCGGGTACACCTTGACCATTTTCCTTCTTGTTCTTCTTCTTTCAATTCGCTTTCTAGATTCTATGATGCTGTTCCGCCTTCCAGCCGTTCGTACACAGTTCCTGGCTGGTTCTAAGCGTTTTAACACAACCGCGACAAAACCACTTGATGTGAGTAATCAATGAAGAGTCACATCCCTTGCCTTCTTTGTCTTATCAATCGCCCTTCCCTTTTCTGTCTATCACAGGCCAGCCAGTTACGGATCACCCCTTCCAAAGTTCTGAAGCCCTTGGTGGCTAACAAAGATCTTGTGTTTGGAAAGACATTTACAGACCATATGTAAAGACAATCAAAAAAAAAAGTAGCCTATCTCTTCATGTATTGGGATATTAAAAGCCATTCTTCACCCTTAGGGTGACCGCCAACTGGAACGAAAAAGAGGGATGGGAAGCTCCCGAGATTCGACCTTACGGAAAATTGCATCTGGATCCCAGTGCCATGGTTTTCCATTATGCATCCGAGGTAAATACAATGGATAGAGATTGGGAAAAGAAAAATATGCTGACAAGCACTTCATTTTATTTCTCCGTATGGAAAAAGTGTTTTGAAGGAATGAAGGCATACAAAGATAAACAAGGCAAAATCCGCTTGTTCCGACCTGAGATGAACATGGCTCGTATGAATCGTTCAACTGCTCGTATTGCTCTCCCTGTATGTTGAAAGAGATGGAAGGAAAAAAAAAAAAAAGAAAAGCTGGACGTTTGTCACATGCAATCTTACACACCTTTTCGAAATCTATGATATCACTAAATAGCAATTCGACGGGGATGCGTTACTTAAATGTATCGGAGAGTTGCTCAAACTCGATGAACGTTGGATTCCCAGTGAACGTGGTTACTCTCTCTACCTGCGCCCCACCATGATCGGTACTCAAGAAGCCCTTGGTGTGAACCCACCTACAGATGCCATGCTCTTTGTCATTGCCTCTCCCGTCGGTCCTTACTACGCAACTGGATTTTCAGCTGTCAAACTCAAGGCAACAACCGAATATGTACGCGCATGGCCCCGTGGTACTGGTGATGCAAAGATCGGTGGCAATTATGCTCCTGGTAAGAAGAACCTTTGGGTCCACAAGTAAATTTGTTACTGAACGCGGAATCATATCTTCTGCCCTCGTCTGCTCTCTTTGATTTCCAGGTCTTTTGCCTCAGCGATTAGCTGCTAAACAAGGCTACCAGCAAAACTTATGGTTGTTTGGTGGTAAGGTTTATTTAATTGACGGCAGCGGAAGAAAGAGTAAAAGACAGCTAAAAGGGTAGCGGAATGTAGAGGATCATCAATTGACCGAGGTCGGTGCAATGAATCTGTTCGTTTTGTGGAAGAATGAAGAAGGTGAGCTGGAACTCGCTACCCCCCCTCTGGATGGTTCCATTCTTCCTGGTGTGACCCGTGATTCGATCCTAAGCTTGGCCAGATCCTGGAACAAGTTTAAGGTCAGTGAACGCCCAATGACCATGCCCCAGTTGCGTGAAGCCGTCAAGCAAAACCGTGTTCTTGAAGTGTTCGGTGCCGGTACTGCCTGTATTGTCAGTCCTGTCAAGACGATCGAATATATGGGAGAGGTGAGAATGGAGACTTCGATTTTTTTATGCGAAAGGACACATAGCTAAAAGATGATCAAAATGCTTTAGGATCTCAATATTCCTTTGGATCCCAAGGATCCCACGTCCCAGGCTGGTCCCTATACCAGAGCTTTCAATGATGCTATCCAGAACATACAATACGGCGACGTGGATCACCCCTGGTCGGTTGTTGTCAATTAGAGACATTTAATAAAACAGTAAATTATTTATATCCATTGCAACAGCGAATCTCTGATGTGATAGCACATCTTCTTTCCGCTCATAATATGATGTGAATTAAAGGGAAAGCAATTTCTTTTATAGCTTTTGTTGAGTTAATTTAAGCTTATTCCTTTATTATTCAAAAAGGGACAAGCGCCCATGGCTTTGAGGAACCGCGAGTCTTGAGAGGATAGCATGAAGAATGGATCAACATAGTCGTGTACACGGTGCAACCAATATTTTCCCCAAACCGGACAGCACATTACTAAGTACATAAATAACGGCTCGGACTGGCAAAGTGACCAGGTCCCAGATACCGACACATATGGTGCCAAGAACCATTGTTCAGGTGTTATGTTAAGTTATGAGATGCCTGATGATGTTCTCCTTTGTTCTTTGTTTGCTTGCTTTTTTTTCCTGTGTCAGGTTTGCTACTTGGAGACACACAAAAAGAACCTGTCAAATGGTGTCGGTGAAAGCAATGTATGGAGATCACACTAAGATGAGATATATCAATAGGTTTCAGAAAAAATTACATCGTTAACGAAGCCAACACATACTTATCACCTTTTTATAAACTTGACAATTTCAATGCGGATATAGTGAATAAAACCTTCTGCAAGAGAAAGCGAAGAAAAAGCAGAACCAGCAATACCGCATAACGAAGGAAAAAATAAGATAATTTCCGCAACATACGAAATCATGACCAATCATGACGTTTGTGATCGCAGTTTAGATCATGTTTTTCTCATGCATGCGATACAGCCATTAGTTGGCATGCTATTAACCATAGATAAAAATAAAAAGGATAACTGGAAAGATAGGTGAGCAATGCAAATCTATACCAAATCTAGATCAACTGATGCTTGGAAAGTTACAATAGGTTTAAACGGACTACTACAGGTCAATTCCAGGGCAAAGAAAAAAAACCGATTGCTGATTGTGTCAAGTTGCATATTTTGTGTCACGGGTTATTCATGCGTGATCCAACGGATTACAGATTGAAGCGAATCTTCCACTGTTTTACCATTTTCCGCATTGTTACCTATCATTGCGATAATCGTGCTTATATACGTCGTTTCTTTCTATTGATACCACGACCTGAAATGAGAGATGTCAAAGTGGAGTGAAGGCTTTCCAACGTTGCGCATGAAAAAAAAAAAAGGTAGCACCAATCGGCCAGGTCAGTTCCATCGGTAACATAACTGTGTAATGATACTCAGTTACAGTCGGTAGATTCCCCCCTCATGACTCCCTTTCTTCCCATCTAACAAATACTACATAAGAAAGGGAACATTGTCTGAGTGCTCTACAACCCCAGTTACTCCAGATTCACGAATCAGACTATTTCATGTCCCCCGCATCCTTTTATTTGTCTGCAGTCCTGCAGCTGTGCATTATGTCAATGAAACGAAAGACTGCCAATCGCCATGGATAATGCAGCATGTTACCTTTTTCTTTTATAGAGCCTTAAGATGTAGTAAGTATCACCAAAGTAAACAAGATACACAATAGCTGTCCGCTTGATGCTCAAAATACAGTGCGTGAGGTCATCATCATTAACTTTGAGAACAACGATTTTTTTTCTTCTTCTTTTTCTTCTTTGGTTTGACTCCTTTTCTTACTCTCTTTCTTTATTTTTGTTTTTGTTCCTTTTGCTTCTGTTGTCCATGTTTGCAACGTGTACTTCCACAACAGATCCATTATCGGTATCACATTATTCGTTTCTGGCCGTGCTGTTCAGCCAAGCGCTTGCCATCATACTACTAGAATCCTTCATTGTCAGACAACATGTCGACATTATCACTTCGCATTGTGTGCTCTCACGAGAAAGTCTTGGAGAATCCCAAATTGACCTTCTCTACCATGGTCTACTCGTTGCTATGTTGGTCTACCAGTTCTTTCTTGCTATTGATACCATAAAGCTACGGAATCGCATTTCGCTCTATACCATGCTGATATTCGGTAAATGATCAAAAAAGAGAAAAGGAAATAAGACCTTTGACAACGTTCAACAACATGCAATAGCAAAAGGGTAAAGGAGAAAAGGTTTTGTTAATCTATCTTTTTTAAGATTTATTGACCTTTGTCTTCACTGGTATTCATATGGTACAACACGTTCAACATACATTATGCGGGGTTCAGACAGCGCTTGGTCCACTTGAATATGCAGTGCTTGGTCTGATCGTCGGTAGTTTTGCAATCGTCGTAGCTTACTGCATACGATGGCATCGCCAATGGCGAAACGATCGATCCTTGACCGACCATACGGCGAGACAACGGAAGGCCTGGATGGCTTTAAGTACGCTTATGAGCCTGTTGAAACTCGACTTTTTCTTCGTCTTTGCTTACATCGTCCAGACCGTGCCTGCTGGTCTGTTGATGTACAATATCACCGTGTTGGAAATTGTGGTTGTCTTTGCCTTCTGGGTGCTTACCTCCTTATCTTCTTGGGGAGCGGTCGAGACAGAATCACCCACACTGTTGGCTGCACTCACAAGCACTCACGTTATCTGGGTACTGTACTTTGTCTTCCGTTTCATCACATTCGTGATACCGCATGGCCCCTCTACTGATCCATACCAAGTAAATTCGATTTTTGAGAGAAACACTGCTCATTCAATATATTGGGTCATGCTAACCAATTGTTCCCCTCCCTTTATGTTTTTTCCCTTTCTTTGAAAACCCTGTTTAGGTAACACGTCCTTATCTACTGTTTGCTGTGGTTGTGGCAATTATCCTGTTGAGCCTTACAGTATGCGTTTCCGCGATCTGTCTGCACAACGCCCTTCGTGGAATCAAGGTTCAGACAGGTTTTTGCACAATTGATGATCAGACCTGCGTTCCTAAAGAACAGTCATCCCATACAGAGGAATCACACCTTACATAGAAATGTAATAACAGATGCACAGCTCAAATATTTACCATACACAATCATAAATACAAGTTACACAACTTATCAGACCTCATCCTGATCCTCCCTTGTCATGTCAATCATAGATAGAAAATGACTGGGCTATGATAAACAAGATGCACATATTTGTTGTATCCGTCCGAATCGAATCTACATGGATCTGTTTTCCTTTGGAAAGGTACGTATGAAAGGAATATTATTAACAGCATTATCCCAGAAAAACATCTATGGAATTTTTTACTTTTCCATACACACAGAAAGAAAGAAAAAACTGGAAAAGAAACCAAAAAAGACAGAAGCAATGTACTTACAAGAGTAACTCTAAGCTACGAACCATAACCCCCAAAAGACGGGTCAAACAAGAAAAAAGGAAATCCAAGAAAAAGGGAGATGTTGATGTGATGGAATTAGTTTGCTTCCACGTATTGAAAGAGATCTACATGTAAGAAGGCGGTATTTTGAGTTGATCAGCTGGAATTGGTTCAAAATTATGGACATCAATGCCCTGCGCAAGCAATTCCTGTTCCTGATGTGAAGGGACAAGGCGTCGAATTAGATCCGGTCGAATCGATAATTCTATGTTTGACATTTAGATAAAGTCCTCCTCTAATTTCAAAATCGACGTATTGTCCTTTTTGGTTTACCATGTTTTGAAAAGTTCAATAATGGTGGCAGAGGTGCGTTGTTTGGCAATCGCGTGTTGGGATCGCGAATGGGATCGAAGAATGGGTGACACAGAGCTTCAATGGCACTTATCCGCCGAGATGGGTCGTACTGTAACATTTGTGATAACAAGTCCACAGCTTCCACGGTGGCGCCAACAAATATCTAACAAACATCGTCTTCAGTCTCTCCAATTTGTTCCCTTCCCATGTTTGCTTGCATATTTGTTGATTTGTTTGTTTACATATGTTTCCTTTTTTTTTTCGCTTACTTACTTTTGCCAATGGATGTGGTTTGATCTGCGGGAACTTATGTTCGATGTAACTTGCGTTCATGGCGGCAATCTCTGGTTTGGATGGCGTACCCAAAATCTTTATAATTTCCACCAACTGGTCGATTCCACTATCCCCCGGGAAAAAAGGTTGACCAAGAATTAACTCTGCCATGACACAGCCAGTGGACCATACGTCGATGCTCAATGTATAGTTTGTTGAACCAAAAATCAACTCCGGAGCACGGTAATACCGTGAACAAATATAGGACACGTTGGGTTCACCAGGCACAAGGATTTTAGCACTAGAAATGCATATAAAAGATACTTTCAGCATCAACCCAATTGCCCATGTTGCTTCTTTCTTTTCCCCTTTCTATTTACCTTACCTTCCAAAATCACACATCTTACATATTGCGCTTGCTGGATCAAGCAAGACATTTTGGGGTTTGATGTCACGATGGCAAATACCCAGCGAGTGAATATATGCCAATGATCGTATCACCTGGTACATGTACACCTGTACAAGAATCATTGGCATTGATTGCTTCATTTTTACGTAATGCCGAGTTTCGCGGTATAGCGTGTCAGGAACATACTCCATCACCAGATTTAAATACACTTCATCTTCCTATGGCCAGGCACCCAAATGAAAAAAAAAAGATCAGCTTCTTTGCATTTGATGATATGGTGTTTTTTTCTTTTCCTTACCTTATTATCAACTTGATTATAAAAGTAAGATTTTAAGCGGCAAACATTTGGATGATCCACTAAACGCATGATCTGTAATTCACGATTCTAAAAGCAAGAAAGAAAGAAAGAAAGAAAGGACAGTTCAGCTTTTTTGGAGACGCGACAATCCCCTAGTGCTTCCTTTTTTACTCCTTAATTTTTTCGTTGATGGTTAAGGTCCTCTTTTGTCTTTCTTCGATGCGTTTCGCCAATGGTCCTCTTTTTTTCCTTTCCTTTTACATACCTTGAAACGTCTATCCTGAAGGACTTTCTTAATAGCAGCTTCTTCATCTGTGTCAACTAGGCGTGTTTGGTAGACTACACCGAACGATCCATTGCCAGTGATTTTTCTGTTGACATAGGCCAATTTAATCTGTTTTCCTGATTTGGCATCTTTTGCGACGACCCTGATGGGTTTTGTGACATCGTTTGTTGCTAAAATATGAGAAAGAAAGAGAGGGAAGTTGATTCAGCATTACGATGAGGACAAACAGTAAGACTTTGTGTGTATGTATATGCGTATGTGTATGAACACAGGCAAAGTGATACAAAGAGAGAAAGAGAGAAAAGAGAGAGGGGGAGAACAGAGACAACACAAAAGGGTATGTTACTTGCCAGACATTAAAAATAGATTAAGTGACAATATGAGCGTGTGCTACACTTTTGTATGTGTTTGCGTCGGTGTTTAAGAGTGAGAAAGAGAAAAGAGAGAGAAAGAGAGAAAGAGAGGGAAAAGGGTAACGGTGAGAAGTAGGACATTTTTTTACACTCACTCTCACTGGCCCCCCGCAGTCGGCTTTAAATGAGCGCACCTATCATATCACGCGATCGACATGAAGTTTCCTTTTTGGTTCACACCGTCCGATTGACCGTTTGGGAATCCCAACCACCTCGAAATTCTCACCACTCTCCAAAATCAAGTAGGTCTCTTTAGAAAGAATCTCAGTTTAGTATATCCACACAAGCCACGTCCATGCATTTTCATCCTCTTTTCTTGATTAACAAGGAGGTAGAATAGCATGAAACAAACAATCAATGTTCAAGCACTCTCTCCCCCCACCCAAGTCTTTATCGTTTCATCCTCTTTTGGTCCATGTAGTTCCCTGTTCCAAATCTGTTATTTGCGCGCCCTTCTGAGATATTTATTCTACGAAAACGGGAAATCTATCGGCAAAGGTTGAAGAAAATTTACTTAGCTATAAGCGGTTAAATATTCACATAATCACTCTGTATTATGCGATATTCTAAGGGGGCAGAGGGAGAAAGAGAATTATGAGGAGGATATGCGGTGAAAGCAAATACAATGCTAAGGAGAGCTACGACTAACAGATCCTACACAATCAACTACAAAGGACTCTTTACAAGTCAGTAAGAAAACAGACGGGCTTGCCATCCCCCTTGCATTCATGTTGATGCAAATCTCAGCAAATCATTCTCAGCACAGTCCCGTTTGCCTTTTCTTTTCTCTTACACTGCAAACATACCCTACCGAAATACCCTCCCAAACATTGCTATCATCTAGCAATTAAACCGTACCCTCAATGTCAAACAGAAGATCAATAGCTCAGCCACGACCAACAAAGGCATCTTTGTTGCGTACAGGAGGTCAACAAGCGAAACCCACCAATGAGACGGTTACAACGACTAAACCTGAAGCGGAAAGGCAGAAATCAATCACTGCTTCGAGCCCACGTTCTCGAGCATCGGAAGGTGTTCGTGCATTCATGGCACAACAACGGGCAAGAAAAGCAGAGCTTCAAAAGACAGATACCACCGAAGAAGAAACACCTCGGCCTCGTAGCGCACGTGTCATGACAGGCGCAGAACGATATACCGATGGACCAGACGCCAATCGCAATGCAGCTTTTGGTCAGGACGAACCACAAACGAATCGAAAGCTACAAACAATTATTCGGCAGGCCAAGTCATCTGGCAAATTGAACATTTCAAGTCGTGGTCTCGATAAAATACCAGAAGAGGTATTGACCATGTATGTCCCTAAAGGAAACTGTTAATGGTTTCTTAAACGTGCATAAATAGGTATCATGTCGATCCGAACACTATCGTGGTGGACTTTTCTTCTTCTGGGGATGCTTGGTACGATTACGTCGAGCTGACAAAGTTTATGGCTACCGATAACGCCATCACTGAAATCGACGAAAGACTCGGTGAAGAATTTGGAGCCTTAACCTTGTTGGATGTAAGCAAATATGTTTGGTACATTGACCGAGCTGACATGATGGATCTTTTCAGATTCGAAGCAACCAACTTAGGGATCTACCAAGCACATTGGCCCGTTTACGTAATTTGACTGTTCTACATTTCTCTCACAATCAATTTGAGAAAATCCCTGAAGTTCTTTGCGAAATGCCACAGATAAAACATCTTGACTTTGCACATAATCAAATTGCATCCTTACCATCTGCTATTGGACAATTACAAAGCCTGGAAGTGCTTCATGTGGAACATAACCAAATATGTTCTCTTCCTGATAACATCGGCGATTTGCGGTTTCTTCGAAAGCTCTACTTGACTGACAACAAGCTTACCGAGTTACCAGTATCAATTGGACAATGCCAAAAGCTGGATGAACTGTTTGTGGATCAAAATAAATTGAAGTTACTTTTCCCAGGTAATACCTCACAAGGAGACCAGGGTGATTCCGCCGAGTTACTAATATGGGATAGTGAGTCAGGGTTTGACAGGTCTGCCATGCCTATCTCGTTTGGATGCCCGTCAGAACAACATCAATAGACTTACTGACCATGAATCAAGTTCAGATGAAGCTCTGATCCAGTTCCCAAAGCTTAAAGAACTTATGCTGTCTCATAACAAGTTAGCTAACTCCAAGTTAACCGAATTGAAAGCCTGTCCGGAGCTACAGACACTTGATATTTCATGGAATGGTCTCGAGGATTTACCTGATGCTATTTTAAGCTTACAGCAGCTGCAGAGATTGGATATCGGCTCCAACCATCTGAAATATATACGTGCGGATCTATGTCAATTACCGAACTTATCAGTGATCAACTGGGAAGGAAATACTTTGCGATCTATTTCGAAAACAACTACTACTGCCGCCTTGCTCGAAATGCTTAGACAAAACCTGACGCTTGAAGAAAAGGGTAATCAAATATGTCAAACGCTTCCAAGCATCTCACATAGAATGCCGTTCAAATCTTAGAGCAACCGAAGGAAGAGGCGATAGATGGAAACAGCTCGACGAACGACAACGAAAACATCAGCAAGCCGACAGTTACGGACAAAACTGAAGTCCCACAACAACAAGCAACCAAGGTCGTTAGGGTGCTGCAGCTGACTGGCATGAAATTGAATGAATTGACCGAGGAGACGTTGAGGAAAGAAGGTGTTAGTCCTGCTACTGTTCAGCTAGGTAAGTGTAATCTTTTCCGTTTCAAAGATTATGTGACAATTTATTGAAGCTCTTTGCATTAGATCGTAATGAGTTGACGCGCGTCCCTTCCTCGTTAAGTCTGTTTGCAGAAACATTGGTGAATCTTAACTTGGAACATAACCAGATCACCGAATTTTCGATTAATTTCGGAAGTGTATTTGGCTCACTGAAGACATTGAATCTATCAAACAACAGAATCACAACAATTATAACCGAAGGGAGCCAGGATAGCTTCTTTCCACAGTTGACAGAACTCAATTTGAACTATAACAAGCTGGTGCATGTTCCTGAAGATCTTCCAACTCATTTTCCGTCAATGCGCATTCTGAGGTTAAGCTCTAACCGATTGGATAAGATACATGCTTCCAGCTTTCAGAATCTTGAGATCCTTGACTTGGCCAATAATGACATTGGATATTTGCCACCTGAGATAGGGCTTATCACAACAATTCGGGAGCTTCCATTGTATGGTAACAGGTAAAAAAAAAAAACAACTCCATCCATTACATTTTATGTAATACTAAGGAAATAATTAGGTTCCGTGTACCAAGACCGAACATTCTCGATCAAGGAACACCAGCCGTGCTGGAGTTTCTCAGACGACGCGTTGGTAACTGAAGGAAAGCAGCTAGTATTGTCCACGATGGACGATAAAAAATTTGCCTATTTAAAGATAAAATTGATTCCACTTAATGAGGAAAAAGATGTATTGAAATAGTTCGTCATTCGCGATCTATATGTTATTTCATTTTGTCACTCACGACGCTTATAATAGGTACGGTTGCTATTGATTAGTCGTAGTGAGAAAGGTTTGGACAAGCACCTAGTATGCTTGTTTCCATTTGAGCATTTTTCCGTCTGTTTTATTTTCATTTTTCTACAGTTACCCAATCATAAGCTGTGTATGGAGCGTACAGTAAGATACAATATCCCTTTGTTGCTATATATGATAGTAGGGAAATAACCTTACAGTTTGGTCGAAGTGACCAATCCTCATAACAACAGCAACAGTGTCTTATCCTGTTTAGTCCCAAAGAAATATTCACATATTTTGGTTATTCATATTAGGAGCATTCGGCAGCGCATAAGTCTTGTCTTGTTGCGAAGGAAGAAAACTATAAGAGCATCTAAACGATACAAAACGATTCGGATGTCCTACGGCATTGCATCGCTTAGATTGATAGGTGAGCCATACCGTCACGTGGAAAGTAATGTCGTCATCGCGCTATGAAAAATTTTTACGGCATATAAATATTGAATGCGGCTGCAACTTGTGGCTCTTTGTGTTTAACGGTACGTTTAGACAACGGTGATTTTGTCATGCATTTAGCTAAACCATCTGTGTTATATTTTTAGAAAGGAGAGAACTTTGGCAATCCCCTTGAGAAGGACGGAACGAGCTTTCGCTCATTCTACAACACCTTGTGTGTTTGAAGGCATTTGCTCTACGGAGCGTCTATGGCATATTGCCACACTTTTTTTTAATCAACAAAGGAAATGAAAAATATTTGGCATTTGGTGAAGCTTTAGTGCTGCACATCCATTGCCATATAGACTAGATGATTAACTGGAGGAGAATCACGGTTGGGATGAATGAAGACAGAAACTTTGAATGCATTATTTGGTGGCAAAGCGCAAATAAACACAAAGTTGTTTCTCTGTAGAATAAGGTCTTTGTGACATTTCTAGTCTGCTTTAATTGATGCTTAAACGTAGTCTACAAAGTTCATTCTTGGAAGAAGAAAACAATCATCCTTAGAAGTTTCTCAAGTGACTTGACTGTAATTCAACACTGAGAAACCGATCTGCTCGAGGAAGTTGACGATGACAAATGGTCTCGCAACTGGTTGTTGCAATGAACGGATACATGCCGGCTAATCCTCGGCTTTTCCATCCAGCTACTCATAGGATCAGTTACATTTCGTCATCATCACGGCATTGTCACTTGTGAACTTGCAACGCTAACTTCCATACAATATTCACGTTCCCTCCCATGGATACTAACTTTTTGGGATGTCATTTTGGCTCTTAAGCTGAAGACACTGGTAGTATTCACAGTGGCAGTAAAGCTGTTGTGGTCTGTTGTTATTGTTAAGTCGATAAATGAAAGGACAGTTGCACTATATCAATACAATCGTCTCCTTCCGATGGATAGTTTGACCACCTGTTGTCAGATGTCAACAGTGTCATGCACAGGACCCAAAATCACCCAGGAACCTGTCAGGCATGCGTCACTTCTAAAGTTAGGATAATCGTAGTTTCGCCCCCCCCGGATGTGATTACTGGTTCTTTGATTATCCTGTTTCTTTGTATCACTATGCTTGACAATGCTTTTTCAAAGTTATATAAGAGGAATGCGCATAACCTTTCGTATGGAAAACAGTGTGCAGCTCTGCTCAGGTTTCGCTAGTCAGTCTCTTTAGATCAATGGAAAATTGAATCTTGGTGCGATGCAAGCGAAATAAGAGAACACTTTTAGGTAGCAAGCATCTTTTATGATGTGCACCGAAATCTTAGATCAGGTGCTTTACCGGTGCCACATCGAATAAGCTGTCAGTCTGTGTCGTGCACTTTCCCTGCCAAATTCCTCCAGCGCCAAATTCTGGAGATCTTAGGATGATCTATGTCAAAATACCTTTAACAACCTAAAGACCATCGGTCGTTCTACATAGGGTTCAAAGTAGATATATCTGTTCTTAAATATCACTTTCCTTGTGCTTTAATATCGAACCATTGTAATTACTTCTCTCTTACGCTCGTGGCATGATGACACCTAAACTGATATCGTAAGAAATGGGTCACCAGGATCCTGTGGTCGATGATGTATGTCGGTTTCAGTGATCGAACTGAAAGATATAGACATCATACGGGTATTGGCAGTGTGACATTCCCGATGTGAATATATAAACTAGCCGTAACTCCAATGCTGTTTTTTGTGAGCCAATGGAGTTTTTTCATTCATTTCACGCCAATAAGATACCTGATTGGAGTCAAAACTATGTGGCGTACGTTTACTGCGTTGTTGTATGGCTGTAAATAGTGCTGAGGATCTACTTATAGATACGACACATTGAGAGCAATGATCTTCGACCTGGAGACATTTGGTGTCCAGGGTTCTGGCAAAGAACTGATCCCAGATCGGATCATAAGCACCTTTACTAGGCAGCTGAACAAGGTTTCTGACTTTTATTCTCTGAAAGAGGCAGAGATAGAAAATAATCTGGATAAACTGAACTCGATTGTGGAGAAGACAAACGTTCACAATACCACATCGTCTCGACGCTCTCTTTGCACGTTGGCATCGCATGATTCTGATTTGCAGGTTGTGGATAATCAGTCTATGGAATTGCAATGGCAGCTTTTGGATCTTTGTGCTTCCGTATACCAACTTCTGTCGTACATTGAAGTCAACCGTTGGGCTCTTGATGACCTGATAAAGCGTATGGATAAGTTTCCCAGTGACAGTATACGGAGTCTGCGGAAGGCTTTGGACAGACTTCATCCATTTCTCCCCCAAACGAACCATGCCCTTCAAGAAAAAGCGGAGTGGCTGGAAACAATATTTGCAGATCTGTTCTGCGATCACGATGTTACCATAGCTAGGCAACGGATCAAGGCGTTACTTCCTTTTCAACACGACCAAGACTGCAGCAGTCATATGGTTTCAGAGATCGAGAAGAAACAGAAAGTAGATAGTCGTACACTATTCCCGACATTCAAGCGAAGACATGTTTGGAAGTTCTGTCTCTTCCTGTTTTCGGTAGCGGT
Source organism: Apophysomyces variabilis (assembly GCA_002749535.1). Taxonomy (NCBI): domain Eukaryota; kingdom Fungi; phylum Mucoromycota; class Mucoromycetes; order Mucorales; family Mucoraceae; genus Apophysomyces; species Apophysomyces variabilis. The sequence goes on along the minus strand of MZZL01000390.1, from coordinate 831,322 downwards.
CTTCGTTGTTTTGTTGAGTGTGGATCTCTGGGGTGACCCGTGTGAGAATCGCTGTTTTGCACTGCTCATATTTACTTCTCTTTTGTGGGCCACCGAAGCCATCCCGTTATATGCTACCTCGATGCTGATTCCGTTTCTAATCGTACTACTTGATATCTTGCGAGAACCTGACGGCCAAAGAATGGACTCTTCCTCAGCCGCCAAAGCCGTATTTGAATCCATGTTCACAGGGACAATACTCATGTTACTCGGCGGGTTTGCACTGGCCACTGCGTTATCCAAGTACGGCATTGCAAAGGCATTTGCGTCTTTTATGTTAGCCGGCGCCGGTTCTCGCCCACGATGGACCCTATTGACTGTCATGTTTATTTCCAGTTTCCTAAGTATGTGGATTTCAAACGTGGCCACACCTGTACTCTGCTTTTCCCTGGTAGAAGCTCCTCTTAACACACTATCAAGCGACTCTTCTTTGGCACCGTGCTTGATTCTCGGAATTGCCTTGGCAAGTTGCATAGGCGGCATGACATCGCCCATCTCCTCGCCTCAGAATATCGTTACAATCCACTACATGGATCCCAAACCTGGATGGGGCATATGGTTTGCGGCTGCGTTACCTATAGCAATTCTCTCTATCTGTGCATGCTGGTTTCTACTTCTACTGGTATACAAACCTGACCGAGAAAGACTAAAGATACCAAAGAGGGTGAGGACCTGCAGCATGCCCAGTCCTTCACAAGTAGGCGTAGCACTTGTCACCCTTTGCACTATTTCACTATGGTGTGCTGAAGAGACAATGAAAGACACTGTGGGAGATATGGGTGTCATTGCTATGATTCCGTTGTTCGTCTTTTTTGGTCTGGGAATTCTCGATAAACACGACATCCAGTCGTTTTTGTGGACGGTGATAATCCTTGCTCAAGGCGGGTTGGCTTTAGGTAATGCAGTGGATTCATCCGGTTTGCTGCAAGACATTGCTCTCCGCATCGCGCGGGGCCTGGCCCACCTTGAGCCTATGGCTATTCTGGTCATCTTTACGTCCCTCATCCTTGTACTTTCAACATTTGTATCACATACGGTCGCTGCGCTGATCATTATTCCTATTGTTAGAGAAATTGGTGCAAACCTCCCTTCTCCACACCCTAACTTATTCGTCATGGGCGCTGGACTAGCTTGTTCAGCTGGTATGGGTTTGCCGGTTTCAGGATACCCTAATATGTCCGCCATTATGCTGCAACGGCCGAATGGAGAAGCCTATCTCACGATCAAAGACTTTTTTATTGCCGGTATTCCAACCAGCCTTTTTTGTGCTTGTCTCATATTCACATTGGGTTATGGCATTTTGCATAGCGTAGGCTACTAGCCTATGATAATGAGCATTTTCTTCGTATCATCTTCTAAACTTTTTTGTTCGGTTAAAAATCAAAATAAAAAGAAAAGAGATAGAACTGACAAGTGGAAAATACGGCATTTTAGCTCATGACTATCGTTGAGTGACAGTAATGACCACTATAAACCAACACCATCAAATAAACTAGTTTTGAAACTGCTATATTATGATGTTGTATTTGATATCTGGAAGCTTAACATGGATGCGGCGTCAGCTCGATGCCTTCTGTTTTATGCAGTCCAAGTGCATATGTGTCTGTCTACCTAGCAGAGACGGGTTAAGACTTAAAGATAGGCATCATGGAAAAAGCACTTCATTGTTTTTCTTTGTTTGATGTTTTAATGCATAATCTTCTCATTATAACTAGCTCTAAGCTGCTAATCCGAAACTGTCTACAAGCATAGAATTAATGGTATTTACCCAGTCCTGTGCATGACCTTGTGGGTCTTCAAAAGTATATGATTTTTCAGGCTGGATACATAATCAGATTAAAGACGTATAGCACTGCTGAATACACATACCGTGTGAATACAGAATACAGATTTCCCCTTAAGTTCCGGTAGTAATTGGGCTGTCCAGCCAATCTCACAACGGAGTGCTCCACCGGCTCCGTCTGATTCACGACCCTCATCCAAATATAAAAGTCTCGGTCGGTTTGTTAAGATCAAATAACGTTTCTTTGAAAAAAATCCACGTCGTCGAGTCACTCTACTCGCCCGAAGAATAGATTCGTTCGGGTAAAGATGGGGTATCCTTTAATATGCATTTGATCAATTTCTACATCAGTGGCAATATCCAAATAGTGTAAGCACGATGTTTACCATGGCGGATGGGATTGTTCACCAAGTCTATCTGTTGTGGAGCTATTAGTAGATGATGTTCTGGTACTATTCATCCGGCTCATGCGATCCACATTCCCTTGATAGATTGGAGATTCATCAGCGCCATACGCACGGGAATACTGCTGCACCGCCGGTGGTCTTAGTATTACACTGTCCCTCTCTACAGCATGGTTTAACTGCGATGCAGCGTTGTCGCTGAATGGATCTTCCTCTTCCTCAGCGCCAAACCACATGTCAAATTCGCCCTGATCCTCCTGTTCGTCGTCAGACGACTTTTTGGGCTGCGACGCCTGCTGCTTTCGTATTTCTTCCTCCAACCGTTCTTTCAAAGGTGGTGCTCTTGATATAAATAACGTTTCCCAATCAATGCCTTCAAAAAATGGATGGTTTTTTAGGGCTTCCATGCCCCCGGAGCTAGCTGACCCCAAGCGTTGTTTAGGATCCAATACCAGTAATTTCTGCACCAGATCCTTTGCCAGTTCTGGAAAATCATCTGGGAAGCTGTAGTCCAAATTCTTAATCTTTTGAAAGATTAAATAATCAGTAGACGCTTTAAATGGAGAACGACCCGCTAGCATTTGGAACACAACACATCCAAGAGCCCATAAATCCGCTCTAAAAAAGTTCCATTAGCAGCCATGAGTGATGCAAGCGACGTTTCCCTACTCTTTTGAGGTTGGGTCACTTCTTAATAATTCAGGTGAGACATAGTCAGCTGTTCCAACAAACGAACGAGCACCAGCTTCCAAAACAGTAGTCAGGCTTATTGTCCTAGGGTACCAATTTGCGGACATACCTCCTCGTTCTCCTGTCGACGATTCATTGGTGTCACCTTGTAACATTTTGGCAGATCCAAAATCGGTAATTTTGATGTGCATATTGTCGTCTAGTAAAATACTAGGTGTTGTGTTACCAATCCTTGCATTTAAATGAAACAATATCTTACTTCTCCGGTTTGATATCTCTATTGTATCGTTTTTGGAAAGAAGAAGTAAATTGTCAGAATAGCTTGCGGAAAACACGACACGAAATCGTACCGATGAATCACATCTTTGCTGTGGATGTGCTCCAAAGCAAGCAAAATTTCTGCAGCGTAGAAACGAGCCGTATCCATATCAAACGGAGCCAGCTATAGGTTGGTCAGAAAATCGATCGTGATCTTACGCATAAACTACCCTTCGAATATACGTGTAAAGTTCACCATTCCGTGCCATATCCAAAACAAAATCTATAGTACGTGATCTGGCGTGTTATTCATGGTTCTCTTTATCGCTATGTCGCATTCAGGCTTACACAAACTACGGTTATCTTTAAATGTCCAGTAAAGTTTCACAATGGCAGGATGGTTCATTTTACTGAGTGCATCTCGTTCGATCATAACGTATTTTACTTTATCATTCTTGACAATGTGTGCTTTATCCAGCTTTTTGATCGCATAAACTTTACCAGTCCGTTTATCTCGACCCACTAATACCTGTGTGTTCATGGTGAGTTTTGTAACGTTCACAAACCTCTCGGATACATACAGTCGAATAACTTCCTTCACCTAATATATCACCGTATTCAAAGTCGGTTACAGTACGTCGATGATGAAAGAGCGGATGGGAAGGATCGTCAACATTAGTCACGGTAGTTGGGGAATCGATGTCAGCTGCCTCGTTTGATGTTTGGTTGGTTGACTTGGCCTCCGCAGCTGATGATTGAGTAGGACTCTCACGTTCAGGTCGCTGTGCTATCTGTGTTCCGGAGGATTCCATCACTCTGGTGGTAGAAGTCATTTTCTTGGAGTACAAAGGGCAGCAAAAATTTCAAGGCGATTGACTAACAGAGTCGTTCATTTCCTTATTTGGTGATAAGCTGATTGGAAACCTGGAGAAAAAAGGGGGAATCTCAGAAATTCCCGTACCACAGGATCAAAAGAGCAAAGTCGATTAATCAATTCTAATTAAATCTGTCCATATCAATATCAAAGGATAAGCAACTGAATAAGCATATGAGATCATTACGGAAGGCGTCACAATGTGTTAACTACTCAAAGTTCCCGTTGGACTTTAGTGGCTATTGATCCTGTTAGACATTTCTACTTTGCCCTAGCATATTTGCTAAGTAGACTGCATACTTAGCTAATAGGTCTGAATGACCTCAAGCAATATTTCTGGCGTAATCGTCCATTCCAGCGACTTTAAAGTACCCACTAGAGGAGGATGCTTATGACCTATCTGACTATGAAATATTTTGCATATGATTGGATGATTTTCTAAAACTTGGGATCGCTTAAAGGTTGAATGCCAAAAAAGCAACACTGCTCGCCAGACACGGGAGGGACAGAAACACCATGGATCGAGTGACTCAACTGCAGGATTCGATCGATGCTGTATGTTTATACTTTTCACACGACTTTCCATTAACTAGCTTGACTGCACTTTTAATCTCTCTTATTCTCGACATGTGGCCAATGATTAGATGGCAAGAATGTTTACAAACAGTATCCATTATGTCCATGAGAAATCAGCTATGGCAGAACTCAACAAAGATATACCGGTAGCACAGCAGAAAGGTAAATAACAAATTACTTTAATAATAAAACGCGTTTTTGGCTTTTTGCTTATATATCACTGGGGATATGGTATTATTTACAGTGCAAGCCGAATCACCTGAGATATTTCAAGGTAATCTACAACGAAAAGAAACAATATAATCATGAAAGAAAAAAAAATCAGACGATTCACATGTGTTTTGTAGCAAATATGCAGGAGTTAGTGACAGATCTTGTTAAGAAAGCCAAAGAAATCGATGCTTTGATTGAAGTTCTTCCTGGTATCAAACATAGCGAAGATGATCAGGTTAAGATAAACAAAGAGAAAAACAAAACAAACAGATCATTCCAGTGGATTTCGAGATAACCAACTTGATTTTTGTTTTGATAGATACGGAAGTTGCAGGATTTAGAAGAGGAAAATAAGCTCGCGCATGAAGACTATGAATTAGCTGTCCGAGAAATGGGTAAAGCATTATCTGTGGGAAAATTAATCCTTTATATCGCGTAGCAGTATTGACACCCAGCAAATTAGAGGAAGTTCGGGATAAAGTGACCATGACATTACGGACAATAGCAGATGAACAAAGCAGAGCATGAAGCAGGTTGATCATCGTCTCCAGGCTTTCCTTCGTGTTTTGGGATAGGCGAACAGAGAGGGATGGTAGGGGCCCACAAATCAGAAACCCTTACCTTTTTAGTGGAAGATTACACAGTGTATGAGACGTACGATATTTTACCCTTTTTCCCTGCTTTCTTTCAGTTTCTTTGCTCTTCCCTGTCTTTTCCAACTTTGCTCTTCTTCTTCTTCTTTTTATCACAATCATGAGCAATAACACTCCTCATAACCATCCAAACTCTGCACTTTCAAGTTACACGGAAGCCATAACCATTCCTAATGTCAATCGCCATGATCGTCCAGTTGATCATTACGGAAGCTTTCCAGACGAGTATAGTATTGATGACAGACCCGTCTCTGGATCGCTTTCCGAACGTATTGGATCCTTTGTTGGGTCATATTCACGGACATCATTAATGCATATGGCTGAAAATGTAGCCGTACCATCTTATGAGGATCATGGCGTAAATAAGACAATCTTCTGAAACTGAATCTATTGTTCTGATTTGTGCAACAGTTAGGTAACGACGAAATCTTGCCCGTGGGATCCCAAGCCAAGACTAGGTAACATTAAAACACTGACGCAATAAAAATCGTCTGATCTTATTCCTTCTTTTTGTTTTGACAGACGCAACCGTGGGCAATCTCAAGATACAGTCAATGAACAGACCACCTTGCTTTATTCTTCGTTAAGCAAGATCAGTACGAATGCGAGCCGGGCAACGGTGGCCGACAGCTATGCTGCCGATCCCTATATCGATATGACCAAAAAGTCCACGTTTTACGAGTCGCTTTTTAATTCTGTCAATGTACTGTAAGTTTCGTCATTTGGAAACACAAAGCGGAAAGTTTGACAAAAAGAGATATATAGAGTCGGAATTGGTATCTTAGCGCTTCCCCTTGGTTTCAAGGTAAGGGCACGCAAACACAGAAAGAGAAAAAAATCAGACCTTTATCTGTCTTGGTTTTCCTTGAGCATCATTTTTCTGATGAAGTACAACATCATTAGTGTGCTGGCTGGGCTCTGGGTGCATTCATCTTTTTATTCAGCGTCGGTGTGACTAACTACACTGCTAAGTTGTTGGCTAAATGTATGGATGCCCAACATGACTCACACACCTACGGAGATATGGGTGCGGCTGCGTTTGGCTTACCAGGTCGTATCGGTGTGTCTATACTTTTCTTGACCGAGTTGATAACGGGAAGGTATGGAATTCGTGTTACAATGCGCTCTTTTTCCCGCTTTTAACGCATAGATCCCACAAAAAAAGTGTTGCCCTTGTAGTTTTATTAAGCGATGGTATTGATTCGTTGTTTCCTGGGCACAGCCCACTGTCCCTTCGGATCATATCGTTCCTGATACTTACTCCGACCGTGTTCCTACCTGTACGCCATCTTTCTTATACCAGTCTGCTAGGCATTTTCAGTGTTTTGAGTGTCCTCTTTGTTATCATTGTCGATGGTTTCTCGAAATCGAATAGCCCGGGAAGTTTAATAGAACCAGCTGTAAGTTGGCACAAACCAATCGAAAAACTCTTCATGGTGTGGGAAAATGGGGAATCTGAAAATCTTTCTTTTGCCTAAAATACAGGACACGACCGTATGGCCCTCAAACTGGTCTAGCCTACCTCTGAGTTTTGGTTTAATCATGGCGGGATTTGCTGGTCATGGTGTCTTCCCTACTATCTATCGTGATATGCAGCATCCGAAAAAGTATGAATCGGTGGTGAATTGGTCCTATTTCGTCACAGCTGTTGTATACGCAACGGTGGCTATTTGTGGTTATCTCATGTTTGGTTCTGCAACAATGCAAGAGGTCTGTGTTAAAACAAAAAAGAAAGAGAAAAGATTACTCATGCATTTTCTTTAGATTACACAAAATCTTGTTGCGGTTCCTGAATATAATGCCACCTTGAACCGAATAGCTGTTTGGCTCGTATCGTTGACACCGATCGCTAAGTTTGCCCTGACATCTAATCCCGTCAATATCAGTTTGGAGATCTTGTTATTTGGATTCGAGACTGTAGAAAAATGGTGTGCCAAAGGTCGCTGGCGAACTAGTGCCCTCACCATTGTTACCCGGGTCCTGGTGAGTGCTATCATTGTGACGTTGGCCTATGTTATTCCGGACTTTCACAAGGTCATGTCACTACTAGGAGCCTTTTTTGCTTATGTGATTGCGGCCATTTTCCCTATTGTGTGTCACCTGCGTTTATTTGCTGGAACAATCCCAGCTTGGGAAAGGGTCATGAGCTGGATTCTCTTGATACTGTCCACTGTATTTGCTCTCAGTGGAACTATCTGGAGCTTCATGTAAACTATTGTTTGTTCATAGACTCCGTTTTGTTCTTTTCTTTTTATTCTACGTATAGCCAAAGAGAACCGTTTTATTATTAATGCATCCAATCATGGAGTTCATCATAGATATCTGAAGGTGTATGCGGAGATGTATTGTGATCGAATGTGTTGGTTGTACTTGTGATGTTAGAAAGTGGGGATTCTGTATGATCATTGTCAAGGGGCAATTTGTCGTCATCCTGCAAAGTCTGCAGGCTCTGTACGCTTTGTAATCGTTCAAATAATGTCTGCTGAAATTTTTCACGAAACATTGGTGATATTGTCATCAGCAGATTCTCCATGCTTTCGAATTGCACGTTCATATGTGGCTGTATTGCTTGTGCTGTTGATAATGCGATATCGATATTACACAAAGGCGAACAAGAAGCTACCTTTTATTTATTTTCATTGTTAATTCTTAGCAACACGCACGCAGTATCTGTCCCTTGCTTACTTTGTAACCTCCGTCTGATAGTTCAACGACCACAATGACACCTTCCAGCAGTGTCAAATCCAGTCGACCAATGCCGGCAATGGTATCTTTGACAAAAACGGTAGCTGACCCTGGTACAATGCCGTAGTCATAATCCCGTGTAATAGCATCGAGTTCGTCGCTCAGGGATGCAAGTCTCATTCACGCAATTTGAATAATACAAGCTTAAGAAAGGAAAAGAAAAAAACAGTGTGTTTCTAAACAGCGCTCACTGCCCAGCTCCTATATACGGAAAATGTGGGGACGCAGCAGACCATTGGCTGCAATTACTACCCATGTATCATCTCTATCTTTGTCAGCGTAAAAGAGCAAAGCAGACGCATCCCTGCATTCGACCAGGTTGATGCACAGGCAAAGCAAGGACGAAATACATTACCATTTGTCATGATATTATTGTTTTGCTTTGTTTTTGAATACAATTTATCAAAATAAAAAAGCAATGGGTCAGCACACCACTCTTTTAATACGAACTGTCAGATATTCTGATTATATAATCTTTATTCAGAAATTAATGACAGTCTATCTCACGACTAACTCAACGTGCTGTATTTGTGAGGCACCCACTTTCTAGAATGATGTGTCATCTATATCAGCAATAATTGGAAGAAACTTATAAGAAAGGAAGATCAAGGTTCCCTTGCTTGTTTCTTTGCATCTCCCCGTGTAATTCTCCTCTTTAAACAACCTCGCACTGTATTTGATAGTTCATGGGTGCTGGTGTTGAAATCGGAACATTACTTTCGCCGGTAAGTTTGTCAGCTTCACTACCTGGTGTCTTTGTCTCGCTCGTGGAAGTTAATAATGATTCAGATGAAGCGGGAGAAGAACGGCCATGGGGACTTCTTTTGCCTAAATGCTGCTACTGCAATAACACTGCGAATATTGCCGAAAGACGTTTCAATCATTTATTGGATTCGTCTTTCTCACTGCTGCAAACAAACCATGGAAATGTCTCGTCACCGCTCTGATTTGATGTTATATTCCTGGGAGAGGTTTAATCCGATGATAGCCGCATTGTTACGATCTTTATAGTGTAACGCTATAGATGCCCAGCCATTCCTCCCGATGTGATAGCCTTCTTTTTCTGTTAGCACACCATACCGTTCAGAATGAATGTTAATTTTTGTTTTTCGTCTTACGGAGAGCTCTCCTTCTCCAGCAATATTTTCAATTTTCTTGCTTGATGATCGTCAGAACAACGGACAATACGTGCACCATTTTTTGCCCTGGCTAATTGACTGCTTTTCTTAGCGCTTTTCACCATTTTGGAGATATGAATCCATGACGTTTGGATCTCGCCTGGAAATAGAAAAGGATCAGACAACATTCGTAAATAGGTGCATCTAGACTTACAATGCCAATAACCGGTTCGCCATTAAACTGTAGCTTATAATACTGTACTTCCCCTGAGGGCCTTATTAAAAAAGAGTTACCGAAATTTTCTTTTCAATGGGATGCCCAGTAATAAAAGTTCTCCACTAATTGAAAACATAGCTCGTTGAAACAAGCATTCATATTTCTTTCACTATAATATCACATTGTCGTGGTCCTTTGTAACTTTAACAGTTATGCTCGTAGAGACTGTATCAATAGAGATAGTCGTGTTAATGTCTAGTCTCTGAAGCTCGACAATTCCATTAAACCGAACAGTGACCCTGATATGAGGGGACATGTTAGGATTTATTCCTTCGATCTTATCAGATATATCCATCTTACCATGCTTCATTGCACTACCGTTTTGGTCGCCATTCAACATGACAACTATGTAGAGAGAAAAACAGGTCAATATGGTTTAAAGTTAAAGTCTCCCTATCAAGTCAGGCTCAGGTTTCAATCAGTTTTTGAGCTAAACCATACGACGCATCAAAGGGTGAATGAGGTCATCTTCTCAAGCGCACTACAGCACTGTACCAGTTATTTCAAACCGTCCGTTTCTGGCAAAGATCAAAGCTAACGAGGGATAACGAATAGTATTTTCCCTCACCGGTTCTTTGAGATATGATGGAAGTCTTGTCAAGTCAGCGGGGAAGCACTGCAGTACTAAGCTGCTGATTGGATGGAATTTCGTTGCATGAGAGTTTGTGTCCTTTCGGCTGCCTAACTGGAAATGTTTGAGACGTCAACTGTCGCACAAAGGAGGTTTCCGGACAAAGGGCGCCCTTTTTGTTCCATTTTTTTTAAACTTTTCTTGTCCCTTTTTTTTCCTCTTTACTACTATCGGTCATGGCTTCCGGAAGAAAAAAGGTTCTTTTGAAAGTAAGTGTTTTTAACTGCTGTTTGCGAGTTCCGTTATACTCAATACAGAAAGTAGGTGATCATTCTCGGTGACAGCGGGTAAGACAACCCACGAGGGCGCAGCTCTCATTTACTTAACATTCGTACCATGACAGGGTTGGCAAAACTTCGCTTATGAACCAATATGTAAACAAAAAGTTTTCGAACCAATACAAGGCAACTATTGGCGCAGACTTTCTTACCAAAGAAGTCCTCGTCGACGACCGTCTCGTCACCATGCAGGTCAGTTAAGCCGCGGGAACCCGTATGGCGTGATTATAACCCCGACACTCGCATACTTGTTCTTTATGTATATTCCATCTGTCCTAAAAAACAAAAAGATTTGGGATACGGCTGGTCAAGAACGTTTTCAGTCTTTAGGCGTTGCGTTTTATAGAGGTGCGGACTGCTGTGTGTTAGCCTATGATGTCAACAACAGCAAGAGTTTCGAGTCATTGGGTAAATATGCCATTACTTTATTATTGAATATATGCATCTTGAAGACGTTGATATCATACTAAGCCAAAACAAAATTCCCCAGATCAGTGGCGAGATGAGTTTCTTGTACAAGCATCTCCGCGAGATCCCGATAAGTTCCCATTTGTGCTTCTTGGTAACAAGATTGATATGGAAGAATCAAAACGCATCGTATGAATATCCCTCTCTTTGTCTGTGTATTGTTGTATGCTTTGATCTAACTCGTTGTTTGCGTTCTTTAGGTCTCGCCGAAACGGGCGATGGCTTGGTGTCAGTCAAAAGGCAACGTGCCGTAAGTAAAAGTTACTTTGGTCGGATGATTTGCAGGATGATTGATAACGGAGGAATCTCTTAAAAAGATATTTTGAGACTTCTGCGAAAGAAGCCATCAACGTTGAACAAGCTTTCCAGACTATTGCAAAGAATGCTCTGTCACAAGAGACAGACGTGGATATGTAAGAACTTTTTCGATGCCGTTTTACATTGGCTAAATCAATCGGAATTCTTAGTGACTTCCCGGATACGATCAACATACCGAGCGGAGGCCAAACACATGATCCTGGTTGTGCCTGCTAAGCAGACGAACGATGACAATAACAATATTAAGCGTATACCTGCACGTCTATACGTGTACGCTTGTCCGAACTATGCATCAAAACCTCTTCATTTCTCTCTTAGATAGTAAAAGAGTGATTTGTCTTTTTCTTCAAAAAAAAAGTGTAAACTTCATACATGTCAACATTATTTGTTTGGACATGTGATGCCTTCTGTATGAACGGTCATTTCACGGATCAAACTACGGAACTGTCCTTCTCTGTATTCCTGCCTCTTTATATTGTTATCAAACTGAGTCGTGCCACACTTTAGCAGTCCGCACAAATTTCATCAGTTCACGTTTACTCTCATTAAAACGATAACTTGTAGGGATAATAGAGATTAGGAACATACTGTTTACTGAACAATTTTTTAAACTACTCTAAATCAATTTTGCGTCTATGCAAGGATCAAGTTTGTGCTAAAAGGATATAAATAAGCTTCATTCGTAAATGGATTATGCGGGAAATATATTTTACTTACGTGAATTTGTCCCTTCCGTGGACACAAAATTCATTCGAGCAGCGTAAAAGAATGTTCATGGTTAGTAAATGGAAGGAAAGCTTGACTTTTTTTTTTTACTTAGCCCCGAAAAGTAATCCTACCCAAAGGTGGGGGCGACGAGAGAGAGGCACGGCTTCGATGTGTGGCCGGTATAAATGTAACGCACTGCAGAGGACTTGAAGCGATGCAACACCTGGCGAGGACTTGGAAGCAGAAGATAATGAAAGACACTTGCATAAACAGACAACATTTCTTTTCACTTACCGAGTGGAGTGCAGGGAGCTTATTCACACAACCAAGGTGGTTCGGGACAGAGGTCATGCAGGCTAAAGGTTACAGAAGAGGGACATCAGTCATTCTGTACATATAATCAATGCAAAGTACATACCGGGGATGTTTTGGATGACAGAGCCAAAGAATTGAAAAGATGTTTTCCCTTCGCTTTTAAATAGTACAGGATTACTGAAACCAAAAGTCAAAGTCATGGATAAGAAGTCGATGGATGTCTTATGGATGACAACAATTCAGAGATAAGACAACAATTCTCCCAAGAGTAAAAATGGACTCAGTCTGATAGAAGGTCTTGAACAGAATGGAACATCTATAGAGGAAATAAACCCTCTTCGTTTGTTTCTACACGTCTTGATGCTATCATATCCGTTTCTATCAGTTATGGTACTAGAAGCTGTCAGGGCAATGTACCCCAGTTCCGGTTCTTCTCAATTGTATTGCTTTACATTCCACTTTACTTTTCCCTGAATGTAGTTATGTTCTCCTTTTCTTCTATTTATCTTTGTCTATTAAGCAATCACAAAAGATTGGATTGCCACGGAATGAACGCTTAGTATCTTGTCATAGATAATGTACCCATCCATACACCAGTCAAGGTTAAGCAGTTGGTCGAAGAAAGAGGATACAAATGTCTCTATCTTCCTCTCTACTCTCCCTTTCCTAATCCAATAAAAGAGTTTTGGGCCAAAGTGAAGGCTGGGGTAAGAAGGTAGTCCTTACAAGTTGACGATAACCTTCAAGAGCGTATTGTTCAAGCGGCGCGAAAAGTAAAGCGCTCAGACTGTCAAGAATGGATCAGATACTCTGAGAGCTTTTTCGTTAGATGCAAAAAATAAAGAACCACTTCTTTAAATAAATTCGTCATGCTGTGGTTTGAAATAAACTATCTCAGTAAATAGTGAACATGGACACGACTGTACGCAAAGAAGGGTAGTCTGACCGCAAATATTTTCATCCAATCATGCAACTGACTGTTTTTTGGATTCCGCAAATAAAAAATAGAAACACGCAGACAAATAGGAAAACACAGTATACTTATAGAGAGATAAAATGCGTATTTTGTAAGTTAGTAACACAACAATATATATTTACATATAAATCTGTTATTGCAGTTTTGCACAAGCAGCGTGCGCAATTACGGATCTTGATTGTTACACCAGATTTTTTGGTTTAAGTCTCAGCTGCTGTTTGATTTAGTTAGGACAGGCGAAGCATACAGGCCCACAACATACTTATGCTCATGCTCACAATCACCCAATTGATATAGTCGATACTGTGAAAATGTAAAGTATGCTTTCAATAAGTTACCATTGTTATGCAATCTGATGTTGGCTCTTTAACATGACTTCGTGAATTAGTGTTCTCGTGCTTAGTTATAGTTATATATCCCAAGAAATTCTGTATGATGCCAACTGATACTTGTAGTTATCTCTATCTCTGCAAAATGTCAGTTATACATGTTTAATAGCTATAGGTAAATTATAAAGACCACCCAAGGGGCTATTTTTTCTGTGGTTATACTGCACAGATATACGTCATTGAACATCTGAATAGCATCTCTAACAAACGGTAAAACGTTTTCCTAGAGTGGCTTGACGACTAAGTGTATCCCTTTTTGATTTAGGATAATCGATCGATGCCCATATGATACATGATATATGTGGAGCGTCATAGCGTACCTTATTTCCAAAAATTAAAGTCGCATCTAGCAAATTCACTTGGCGCATTTTGGAAACTGGGCTTGACGCTAACAAATTACATTAGTTATCGTGTAATAAGAGTTCGAATTGATCATTTTTACATACCTGTCAGAAAATTGACGACGTCATACCCATCTCCTCGCCAAGTGAATGCAAGATGCATATATAAATTTTAGTTGGTGAGTAATAGAAGAAAAAGAATAGTAATTCAATGACACTTACTAAATACCGGGCGTAAAAGCCCTATCCATTTGACTTGTGGATGCTTTTCTGTGCTTTTGCTTGCTGTCTCTCAGATCGCCTTAAAGGAGCTCAAGACAATTCTAGTTTTTTTCTTCTCGTCCTTGAAACCTGGGTGGTTCAACCATTGTCTCCGTTCCGGTAGCTCTTCTACGACTTCGTACAGAGTGAGTGATCATTGTTGTCTCTTCTGCTCTAGGATGTACACATGAGCAGAATAATAATTGAAAATGGCGCCGTAAGGCAAAAGAATATGAAAAGTTTGACCGGCACTTAGTCTCGAACTTTGAGATAAGAGAGTGGATTTCTTCACACGACGGATAATTTAACAGTTTTAGATATATTCTCGTTTTGCTTTATAGCGTCCTGGAGACACCTTAAAGAGTTTAAAATAATATTCTGTCAATTCGCGGAAGAGAAGCAATATCGACTTTTGATTAAACAAGATTGAGTTTATTCAGGGGTTCAAATGAACGCAAAAATAATAAACTGTCCGCCCGGGCTAGATCAATATCATAAGATGTGCAAGCTATGATAAAACCTATTATGGGCTCAAACGAAAGAAAAAGTTGAGGATGGATGGAAAATATCGGGGAAGGTTGTGAGTATCGAAAAAAGCACTTTTACAACGAAAGCGGGCGACAGCAGGCTGGACAAGGACCCTGATGCGACGGATAGCTTTTGCGGAGATATCGATATGTATTAGGCATGTGGATTGAATGGACGGTTTGCATTAGAGGAAATAGATTCAACAGACTTAGCGTCTAGGAAAACTTGAGCCAATCATCTCAAGAAGTGAAGCGTTGTGTTGTTTGAGCCTACTAATTCCAGCCTTGGCAGCAGCGAGTTCTACTTTTGACTGTTTAATAGTGGGCATGGGGAGAGCTCAAGGATGTGGATGCACTTTTAAAATGAGGTAAAGCGGTAGCTAAGCAGAAAAAGGACGGCATTGAATTTTTTTTTTCATTTGTTGCGACATTTAATTCCACTGAATTGCGACATCGATTTTCGTAGTTTGCCAAATTGTTTTTGGGAGATACTGTATAGGTTGGCTAAGTATAATACCCACTATGTGAAAGAAGAGGTCTCATAGGCCGCATAAATCGTGTAAACCGCAAGGGTCGCGTAATTTAAAGACGCACAAGTCTCACAGAAATAGCATTTTATATGAGATGCGGTTTCCTATTAGTTGTCCCGTTATGGACCTCGTTGTCTTCCGCAGCTTGTCTAATATACTGCTCACCCAATCTTCTAAGCATAGGCTTGAATGGATAACCAGAGTCCCCGCAATTACTTTCGTAATCTGTTTTCAATCGGCTGGGTAACTTATTCTTCGTCTTCCTCCCCCCTTCCTCGCTCAAACCTGTCTACTTGCTAAGATCGCTACTTTGCTCCTGGAGGCATATCTTCCGTTTGTGCTATAAATCTGATAGACAAGCAGTAAACAATACAAGTGGTTTTGACTCTTACTTTACGATGCAGCTTTTTCATCAGGAAACCCTTTTTCGTTGCTGCAGTCCTTCTTGGCGTGGATTGTTTGACAAAAAAGAGAATTATGCTTTTTATAAGACTAATTGAAATATCATAAATCATTCAAAGAAAATAAATAGCCGCATGACGTTTACAGATAAAATGATCAATCTTGGGAAACTCTGCTTTTCCTCTAAGCTCATCTGTCTTTCCTTTCCTAGTTTATTAGTGCAAGACCTGTTTCAAAACACCTTCTGCTCGATAACTAATATTATACATAGGTTTACTATTGTTAAGGGCCCAGATTATCGATCTGAATGAAATTTACTAAGTCTCAGTCATTGGCAACCTCCATACAAACTGTGATGTGGGGAAAGGCTATGAACTATTTCCCTAGCAGTGTACGCGTGTTTGAGCTCCCATACGACTGTGTGATAATACCTGGTGCAAAAACAAAACGTATCGACAGCGGCTGCTTTCCATTCTATGGCATGGTCTCTACCTACTTTGTCGATTTTCCAAAACCTTTATTAACCATTCAAATGTGCTTAGATTTCATAATTATTATCGGCGAATCTCAGCATGGGACAGAGTCTCGAATCGCTGTACGCCGAACAAGTTGAAAACGGTCTCCCATCACCTCAGTCATGCGTAAGAGAAACAAAGCGTACAAAATGGCTCATTATTAAGCCAATAACTGCTTCACTAATCTCCGTCATCAGTGCCACTCTTTCCCTGTTCTGAAATAACTTTTGTTCTTAGCAACCAAGCAAACTGCTCGATCGGGTTCAGACCGGGTGAATACGATAGAAGATTAGCATACCAAGATTTAAAAAATATAGCTTTTATATCATATTTATACAGTTATAAGAGGACGTCCCATAGGTTTGGGCAAGGGGTCTTCCGGTATGCAATACTGGCCGGCTGGCTGTGGCTATCGAGGCGGACAATAACGTGGCGACAGTTATGGCACTAGCGGCGTAAAATAACATTCAATAAACATAATGTTGGAAGGGGCGAAAGGCAAGATAGCATTGGTTTCATGATTCGTTCCATCTTACAATAAGACCGGTTGTGTCACACAAAGAACTCTCTCTAGGCTTCCGCAATTTGTTCCAGCTGACGGACAAGTCACTTTAAGAAAGCGAATTCTGCGTTCGTCTCCTAGATCCATGTCGCTACAAAATATGAACTCCAACGAGGATGCCTTTTCAAGTCCTGAACACGAAAGCAACAGCTTTGAATCAGAAGAAATCCCCATGAAGATGCCATCAGAAGAGACTGATTCCTTTGGAGACGACCATAATACCTTGCCTATTACCACTAATACTAATACAACAGCCTCTATTACAAGTACCGCTGACCTTAGCTTTAATGACGATAACTTTAACGAAGACAACAACGAGGATGATTTTGGAGATTTTGATAATGACTTTCAGGATGCCGAAAATGACGATGACTTTGGCGACTTTGATGATTTCGAAACTACAATACCACCAGAAGAGAATATACCTCCTGCTACACCTAGCCAAGCAGACGAGTATGTGCGTATGATAAAGAAAATAGAAAAAAATCACAAGTGAAAAAAAGGATCGTACTGGTGTCGCTATGATGTATTTATTTTTTTGATGATCCAAGTAGATCAAGATATTGGAGGAAGCTTCATCGCCGGATGAAATTGCAGACTATGTTCACCGTTTTATGAAAGATCTTTGGCCACAAGAAGATATATCTAGTGCGTCCACGGCAGAAGATGAAAATGTCGAAAAAGAGCAGAATAGCATGGATATTTTATGTACTGAATGCAGGTAGAAAGAGGAGAAGAAAGGAAAGAGAGAACGGGAGCAAGAAAAGCTTACTTTTCTTTTTCACACACTATCAGCCACGGACTTTGGGATAAACTCTCTTGTGATTCCGTGTTCTACAATCCCATTACAGGCGCGATTGGACAGTTCCAGTGGACACAATCTGAAACAAACAGAGCTTATCTGAACGCCCTAGGTGTGACAATTAACTATGACGATGCAAGTAAACTTTTTTCTTTTCCTTTTTCTGTTTCGATCCTCGCTTTTCAATCTTATTATAGCTGACGCGATTTGATTTCTGACGTAGAGAGCAAGGAACAGTGGTCCATCTTCCACATCCACTTCGCCTGGGCCCATAAGACGACCGCAATCTTCCAATTATGCAGATAGCAAGTCGTCCAATGCATCTACTGGGAATATCAATAGGCGGGCCTCTCCCAGTCATACGAGGTCAGCGTCATTGTCTGGAATGACAGTATCTGGCAATAACAGACAAAATACGGGAGAAGAAAATGACGATGACGGTGAACACGCCGTTCGAAAACCTGTCGAGCAAGAACCAGAGCTTGATCTAGACATAGCAAAAGCTTATTGTGAGCTAACTGAAGGTAAGGATGATGGATGGCATGGATTAGGGGAAGAAAAGGAGGATGGTCAGGATTGTTTTGTTTTCTTACTCTATGCATTGTGGCAGAAACTATACGAGTATTTCCAAAAGAGAAATTGCAAGCCATGATAGGAGAGTTATCACGGTTACAGCGACAGGCAACAGAGTACTTGGGATATCTACTTGATCAGCGGGAACAGTTAATGATGGATGCGGAAACGTATAATGATCTGATCAGTTGTATTGTCGGTCACGCGCAGCGTTTACGGGAACAAAATGTGGGAAAAGATGCTAGTCCAGCCATGGTCAATAAGAAGAAGAAAAGTAGTGGATTGAATATGTTACGGCGCAAACCCACCGTAGGAGGGCCGGTTACTCATAGCGCATCCATGGGAGGAGGTGTTGTCGGCTTGAAGCAATCCACAGGAAATGCACCAAAAAAGCCTGGCGCTACAGAAGGACGGAGGTCAATGTAATAAGCAATATACTAAAAAAAAGAAGAAAAAGAGAAAAGCAAATCATCATTTCCACCTCAGATATATAGACGAATACACACCTATATTATTCCTCCTTTGTCATCGAAATTATCGCTTTTCGCTTTTCATAACCTGCAAAATTTCCTATTCTACACCTCAGGCTCTACCGAAAGCCGTTATATTTCGATGACAAACTATGAGTCCCGCTGCTTAACAAGAGCGATACGATAAATTAAACCGGTCTAGTTTATAGAAGAGAGATGTGTAAAAAAAGAAGAGAAAAAAGGAGACGGTTTTCTTTTTTTTTTATTCTTGTTCCAGAGCTGCCATACGTTGCTTCAAGGCGGCAATTTGGGAGTTCACCTCACGTTGTGCGTTGTCCAACCGATCAATCTCTTCCTGTTCCAATTGTAGACTAAATTGCGGCGCTGTACTGTCTTTAGTAGACTTTTTTGCCGGAAGATTCGGGTTTAAAGCATGATGCTCATTCAATAATTGATAAAAAGCTTCTGTAGGTTCATTAAACACCTAAACGGGTATTAAGAAGGGCCATAACGAAGGTATGCAATGAGTATCATCATCTGTCTTTTTTATCACCAATTTTCTTTTTACCAATTCATCGTAAAAGAAACTTGTTACTGGTTTGTCTTTTGGCCATTCACCTCCTGATGGATCGTCTTCATAAGGATGTAACCGTAAATGATGGTAGAGTGTCACTGGTTTCTCGCATGCCACAGGATGAAAGTGAATCTTGATCATAATTTCAAACTCACCCCAACCCGTCTCATGGAGTTCGAATGGAGGCTGCTCAACAGCTTTATCCGTGATTACCTTCATTTCGCTATGTATTTTTTTGGCTTACTTCGTAATGGGTTGGCATATGTCTCGTGCAATCGGAAAACAACTTTCTTCACGTAGTAACTGATGTCTTCATTGTTCAAGCCACGCACCATCACTGTCCATTTATGCGTATGATCGGATTCTGTTGCCCGCTTTCCCGTCAATGGTACGGCAATATTTCCATAATAGATAGGCCGAACAGCACTGATGCCTTTGATACGTTTGTTGCTGGCCATGAGTGGAGGGGGAGAACTGTTAAAAAGAAGAAGACAGAAAAAGAAAGGTAGGAAGAGCGAGTCACAAGAAAAGGTGAAGCTTTTCTATGGAATTACTTGCGTTTTTATTCTTGCTTTCGCTTCTGCATGGAACGTCAGCCATTTGAACTAGAACGTGATGCTTTACTCAGCAAAGTTTCTCAAGGCTTGGAATCGGTCATTGCAAACATGGGACATTTGAACCATAATTTGGAGACCATGAACACCATTGGACGCGAATTTGGACCGTCTTCTAATCTATGGCATGATGGCCAAAAACGTCTCCGTATACGTAAACTGAACGAACCCTCTACCGATTCTCCTGACCATGCTTCCACCCATGCTGATGCCGTAAACAAATAAAAGACAAAAAGCATTCAATGAAAAGTCGTGATAGATAGAACGCACTCTGTTCATTTTGTTTCCTTTTTTCCACAGCATTCTAAAGTAGAAAACGTGAATAGATTACGGTCATATCTATAAGCAAAACCAAGTTCGAGAAAGATAGCAGGCGGTATGTATAATTCTTTTTCTTCTAATTCTTTTTATTGGACATATCGAACATCGTTATACAACGGAGTCCATGGATGAGAAATACCAAGTGCTGCCTTACCATAGGTTACTTGTTATTAGCATCTGAGCATCCAGATAGAGAAAAAGCATAAGAGTTGATGGTCCTCACCTATTTGTTGTTCTAGTCTACGTTTGGTTTTCATACAGACATATATTTAAGTCTGCACTACTCGAAGCCTGTAGAAATATAGGAGATTGTGCTGTTATATGAATGTTATTGCTAATGGAAATCATTTTTCTTTGCGACCCCTATGCAAAAAGGGTAAAAGAATTTGGAGTCGTGTCTTTTCCACGCCGATAAATTAATTTGGTAATGACCAATTTTTCTTCGCACCACACAAAGCCTTACTTCATCTGTCACAAAGCCCATGACATTAGAGAAAACGTTTGAACAGCTCTGCGATCGTTTCTTTCTCGATGGATTGAAAGCTGCCATGGTCACTGATCGAGATGGTGTAGTGATTTTAAAACGTGAGTGATCCCTGTTATTGTGGAGACTCCAGCCATGGTTATTTTTTTTTTGGTTCTCTAACGATGAGCATCCCTAAGGTGTCAGTGATGACGTGTCTGAGAAAGTGATGGAGCCGACAATATCTACAACCTTTGCAGTAGCTAATAATCAGGTAAAAAGAAAAAACTGACGGCTATCCTTTTCCCTCTTCTTTTTTTTTCTTTTTTCGTGCGGGTGTGTGAGTGGATATCGGAGCATTCAATATGTTTTTCCTTTGGATTATCAGGCATCCAAATTAGGTCTAAAACGGAATAAGTGTATCGTCAGCATGTACGACATCTATCAAGTTGTCCAGTTGGAGCATAACCCGCTTGTGATAACTCTGATCGGTGATGCGGCCGGCAATACAGGTAAAAAAGAAATTTAAGCAGAGTTGAGGATTGAACCTAGTGGATGATGATGCTTTGTAGGTCATTATATGAATCTCGGACGAAAGATTACCGAAGTGACCCAACCTCTTGTAGATGCTTTAAATGAGAGACAATAAAAAGGAAATCAATACCATACGTACACATCACATTGTTTCTTTACATCGGGTGATTATTTGCGAATGCCATGTTGAAGGTGTCTTTTTTTTACTACTTTGTCCGTGCTTTGTTTGTATGGGTTGGACGAGATATATCAAGAATCGGAGACCAGAGGGTGAGAAAGGAAAAAAGAATGTTTGTAAAAATAAGAAAAAAGAGAGGGGCACTGATGTTGCTAAGGAGACGATGATGGGCCAATCAAGTACAAGGTAGGCATTGACCATGTTGATAAAAAAAAGTTAATTTTTTCGGGGGGATGCGGTTTTGATCTGTTCATGAAGCGGGAAATGAAGTAAAGTGAAACCTGCAGGTTCTGGATCACCTCAGCTTATTTTGGGCTTGCTCCGATAGGTGTGTATATGTGTGTGTGTGAGAGTGAAAGAGAGAAAGAGAGAAAAAAAAAAGTGTCAGGGAAAAAGGCGGGGGGGTCAGGTTAGAAGGGGGAAAGGCACACATTTCCTTTTATGTTTATGATGCCACCTATTTAAAGGCGGCTGCAGGAAAGTCGATGAACCTTGTTCTTGTTCTTTCTTCCACTTTTCTCTCTTTCAGATACCATGTTCACTTCTCTTTCCAATAATGACTGGTGTTATATTCGATCCAATTCAACAGGAAACGTTATTTCAGCCAGTCGCAGCATCGCCAATGGCGAAGAAGACGCGCTTCGATCGCAGGTTTACGTCTACCCTCCTAAACAGACAGATGACGAACTCTGGCGCTGGGATGGTCAGTTTATTCGCAACAAAGCAACAGGTCTAGTGCTTGATATTCGTAAAGGTAAAAAAAAAAAATACCCCCAAAACCAAACCCATCTAGATGACACCTTTCCCTCCTCCTCCCCCAACCCACCCTCCTTCCGAAACTGTTTCCCTTTTCTCATGTGCTAATCCAATGTCAACAGGACGACTCCGGTTAATCGAAGATACTGAGATCTGTCTGTACAACGCAAAGTCTACTGAGGAAGCACATAACCAGTTATGGGGTGTGCGGGACGATATGTTGGATGCCTTGGGCAGACGACAAGAAGGATGTGTCATCTATTCTGTTTGTAATGCCGAATGGGTGCTCGATGTCCAATCTACCGGAGACGGCGGCAAATTAGTCTTGTTTCCCTACCAATCGATCGATAACGATAGTCAGCGCTGGACCTTTGTTCCCGAATCTGCCATCCTTTCACCTACCATGTCTGCTACTTCGGCCGCCAATGCCATCGACTTTTTCTCATCCTGCTCCTCCTCCTCCGGCTCTACTCCTGCATCACCTATTTACGATCTTTCATCTCCGCTACCCGGTGGCGAATTCGCTAATGGTCTGTCACCTGCCAAACGAGGTTCACAAAGCTCGGTAACCATGCTGTCACCTGAAGCCTTCAAGGAGTGTCACCAAATGGTGTATCTTGAACGAAATCCTCATTTAAGGCAAGTAAATCCATTAAAAATAATAACTTATAATTATTATTTTTTTGTCTAATACCTTTTTCTTTTTCTTCTTTTATTTTAGTGATAAAGCGATTGCTATGGCCGCAGCATATCAGAGTGTGCAAAATTTGAAAATTAGTTTGGCGACACTTCAGGAATTACCAGAGCCTCAAGAGATTCGTACGCAACTCCAATCGATGGCTCATTCGGAGGTAAAGTTCTATTCAATCGGAGCGAGAATGCATAATAACGAACAACTTTATTAAGGCTACGAACATTTTTGATGAATGTGATCAGCTGAGCAATCACAAGGAAACCGCGTTGGGTTTGGCCAGTCGATTGGTTATCCAACTGTACGAACAACAACCTTCTACCCCTTAGGATACCTTTTCCAAAGAGACAAAGAAGCAGCCCTTCATTCTTTGTGTATCATATCTCTCTCTTTCTTTATCCTCTCTCCCCCCCCACCCCTTTCTTTTTCTTTTTTGTCTTACGATCATGGTGTGATCTATTTTCCGTTTCTATGAATTACTCTTGCCCTCTATTTATCTATCTATCACACACACACTCTCTCCTCACATACACACCTGTTTGCTCCCCTCCCCTTGTTTTTTTGTTTTTGCTATATCTTTTTCTGATGGGTACCCAGATCTATTCTTTTTTTGTATCAAACCTTTCCTTCTTGTAATCATTCCCTTTTTTGTTGTTATCTATCCCCCCCCCTTCCCTACCCGATCCTTTTGTAATTTTTTTCAGGGTTTTGTGTTCTATTGTTTATGTATGATGTATTATTTTCTTGTTTTCTTTGGTTGATTTTTTTATGCAAATTGTGTACACTGGTATATCTTCTTCCGCAGCAGAATTGAAAAAAAAAAGACAAGGCTTAGCCTGTTTAGTTTATCAAAACGATTGGTTTATCAAATGAAGCATTGCAGTCCGACAAACTCGCTCTCTATTAACTTTTTCTCATGTCACCCTTGTGAAAGAAGAAGTAAAAAAGGGTAACCTAGGTGACTTGATCACGAAACGTAGAAAAAAAGAGCACGGTCCATGATCAGCCCAAAAAAAAGACAATGATCATTACAGTTTCCATATTTCTATTTCTTCTTTAATTGGGAAGCTTTGACAACATGTGAAAGGCCCATTTTTGTTTGGTCAGCTTTTCCAAGCGGTTTGGTTCTTTTTGATCATGGCGTTATGAACCGGAGCTTTCATCGGAATCTTGAAGTTGGAACCAGTCATGACCCATGAAACATGTGCACAAGTTACGAAAAATGGGCGCTTCTTTAGCAAAATTCATGCCGTCCGTTCCTTTGGTTACCACTGAAGCCCGATCGCGGACGGGCGGTGGCTCAAGTTATTAATAACAATGGGATAGTGACTGAAGTGAAAAAGAACTTTTTTAGTGGTGTTACCTTTTTATTCTTCATCATCATTCTACTTTCTAATAGACAGGTGCTAGATTCCCTATTGGATAAGTCATCTTTTCCTCTTCTGATAACGTCACGGACAAAACTGATTTCCGTCATTAACCTTTCGTACTTTTGTACAAACCATTCCCATTTTTACAAGTCTTATCTCTTTTTTAAAATTGTATGAGGTGGAGTCACTTTTTTCTTTTTCTTCTTTTTCTTCTTCTGCTTTTTGGTTCCTCTATCCGGGGATATTGAGAATGTCAGGTTGCCCAGAAGTACGACACTCCTTTTTATGGAAATATCGGGCCAAAGGTGAGACTCCGCATCAAAAAATTATTCCTTTCATATCGATCGCCCGAATAGCCCGCCCGAAGTCGCAACGTCTTGCTTTTCTTTTGTTTCTCTAGTAGAGTGATCATAGCAGAACAAATAGTGTGATAACGCTATGCCTTTATTTATATTTATGGGTTCCGATGGAGGCGCTCTTTTTTCCTGTATTAGCAACAGTTTATCTCTCTCAGGGACGGGTAGTCAATGCCGTGATGGTTACAGTGTTCCTAAAAGATGCTTGTACCTTTGTTGATCATGTAGCACACAGGGAGGCACATTCGAAGTTTGGAAGATCATCCTTCCGATGTTTATTTGTTTCATTCTTTCTCTCTTATGTCACAGAGATACACACACACACACACAAAAAGAAAAAAATCTCCTAACGTCGAAAACTTCTTAACTTCTGCTAAGTAAAAAAAAAAAAAAAAAGTGGCAACATAGATTGTTGACTTTCTTTTAGCTTTCGTTATACCCTTAAAACTCAGACAGTGCCATTGATTTTGCCCACGGGAAAAAAAAGAAAGAAAGAAATAGATTCACAGGGCACACGCACTTCGGGAACTTTTGCCTGGGTGCTGCCTGCATGTATGGCGTGTTTATATACTTAAAAAAAAAAAAAAAGGAAAGACATCAAGCTTCCGGCATACATGCGCTGTTGGCATGAGTCTTTGTCTTTTTTCTCTTTTTCGTTTGTTGCTTTGTTACTTACCCCTGGCCATTGATATGGAAACGTTAAATTAGACTTTGAGGCACAATCACTGGGTGAAATTCATGTTTGGTCCCCCTGGTTTCTGTGAGGCATTGAATTCTCCGAACCAACTGTCTCTCTCTCTCTATCTCTCTCTCTTTGTGTACGTAACCCCCCCCCACCCCTTGGCACAGACCTATTGTCGGTTGAACGGAATTAATTCTGTTTGGAGTACAAGCTTTTTTTTACTATAAACTTTCTTTTTTTTGGCCCATACTCTGAATAGTATGGGCGATCTGGATAAGAAGACTGATACTTTGTGTACGTACTGTGGATGTATATGTGTTTGTGCGTTGCGGGTGGGTGACACATATAAACGGAGTCAAAACATATCCCTAACTGCACAATTGCGTTTTCTCTCTGTCTCTCTACTAGAACTATCTTTTGTTTCTCTCTCTCTCTCTCTTTTCGTGTATTTTATTTTCAGCAAACTCCAGAAGTATTCACCTGATTTTCAAAGAAACAGAGAAAATGCTTTTTCTTTTTTTCCCTTTATTTTTTTATTATCCAAAAGACAAAACTCGCCGTGCAATTGAATAAACTCAGGGTTCTGTAAGTTACAGAAAATAAAAAAGAAAAAAAAATAACAACGATAACAGCAAGACGTAACAGTTTAATGCTTATTTTTTCTCGGCGGATCCCCTTCGTGAGGCGCTTCTTCCCATTTTAGGGGAATGTCGATAGCACGTCTTTTTAATTTTCCCGCCAAGGCGTAGTTTTAAACGGTAGCACTCAATGTTTATACTCTCATGACAACCTGCAGAGACACCTTTGACGATAGCAAAGTTGTTTGTACAACCTCGAGAAAAAAAA
>MZZL01000390.1:668252-805156 GCA_002749535.1 Apophysomyces variabilis | reverse complement strand
TACGCGTGTTTATATACTTAAAAAAAAAAAAAAAGGAAAGACATCAAGCTTCCGGCATACATGCGCTGTTGGCATGAGTCTTTGTCTTTTTTCTCTTTTTCGTTTGTTGCTTTGTTACTTACCCCTGGCCATTGATATGGAAACGTTAAATTAGACTTTGAGGCACAATCACTGGGTGAAATTCATGTTTGGTCCCCCTGGTTTCTGTGAGGCATTGAATTCTCCGAACCAACTGTCTCTCTCTCTCTATCTCTCTCTCTTTGTGTACGTAACCCCCCCCCACCCCTTGGCACAGACCTATTGTCGGTTGAACGGAATTAATTCTGTTTGGAGTACAAGCTTTTTTTTACTATAAACTTTCTTTTTTTTGGCCCATACTCTGAATAGTATGGGCGATCTGGATAAGAAGACTGATACTTTGTGTACGTACTGTGGATGTATATGTGTTTGTGCGTTGCGGGTGGGTGACACATATAAACGGAGTCAAAACATATCCCTAACTGCACAATTGCGTTTTCTCTCTGTCTCTCTACTAGAACTATCTTTTGTTTCTCTCTCTCTCTCTCTTTTCGTGTATTTTATTTTCAGCAAACTCCAGAAGTATTCACCTGATTTTCAAAGAAACAGAGAAAATGCTTTTTCTTTTTTTCCCTTTATTTTTTTATTATCCAAAAGACAAAACTCGCCGTGCAATTGAATAAACTCAGGGTTCTGTAAGTTACAGAAAATAAAAAAGAAAAAAAAATAACAACGATAACAGCAAGACGTAACAGTTTAATGCTTATTTTTTCTCGGCGGATCCCCTTCGTGAGGCGCTTCTTCCCATTTTAGGGGAATGTCGATAGCACGTCTTTTTAATTTTCCCGCCAAGGCGTAGTTTTAAACGGTAGCACTCAATGTTTATACTCTCATGACAACCTGCAGAGACACCTTTGACGATAGCAAAGTTGTTTGTACAACCTCGAGAAAAAAAAGTTTATCAAGTCAACCTCGGTCATGTCATCTCGATATCCTATAATAAGCTATTTAATAACACTAAAGCAACAAGCACCTAACGAAACAAATAACAAACAATAAGTCGAGAAAGGTCTAAGCGTTCGCCAAAAAGGAGATGATCTTATTTTATGGAAAGCGGTAAACAGTGAACCGCATGCATGGATGCATGTGCGTGTGCGTGTGTGTCTGCGTCTGCATCTGTGTATATGTGTGTTGCAGGTTGATGACCGGCGCGGGCTTGCTCACGGTTTGACCCGGCGTCCCGCATTAGTCATGTCACTTTCTTGTACTATTCCCCCCCCCCCAAGCCATTTCTCTTTTCTGACAGGAGATGAGCGGCATAAACGATATCATCTGGTCATTTACTAAACTGACCGTCCACATAGGTTAAATCCGCACACTTGAATACCCCGATCATATCAGTAAAACTTGATCGAGATAAAATAGGCACTACCTAGCTCTTTTAACGTTTGAAACCGTTCATGGTTTTTTTGTGTGCTGTATGAAATGGTTGCAAACAAAAACCCAGTCCGGGGGAAATGCAGGACTCCTTGACTGATGGCCGTTTGCCAACCGGTTGCCCGGAAAGCTGAGACTCAAATGGCACCTACGCCCTATCGCTTAGACGTTCCCATCATTGACATACAGCAAGCTCCGAAAAGCACCCACGCCGGTCAAAACATAATACATAGTATCGTTTTTGTTCACAAATAAATTGCCAATACTTACGTGAAAAGCATGGCAGAAAAAACTGGGGCACTTACAATGATTCAAAAAGACAAAACGTTGCACCAACCTAATTAACAATTTACATGGCTGCTAGCGGTTTATGAATTGAAACAAGCTCGAGTGGTACTTGGATAAATATTCCATTGCATAAAAAAGGCAAGCTTCTAGAAGCGATCGTCAGAATTGTGACAGGTCTTGCGATGTAAATACAGAGAAACTTTGTGCCCAAGCCCTGAGAACTGAAAGCAATGGTGTCAACACATATTCAGTTTTTGCTGGAAGGAAGAGATACGTTAACGCACAGACTTGCCCACGGAAATAAAGCGCGTACCTTTCTATTTCCAATAGAACATTCACTATTGCGGTCAACATCTTTGTCTGCAGCATAAGATGTTATAAAAATAACAAAGGATAAGGAATACCTAAGCAAAGATTATCATCCAAAGGAAACCTTGGCATGTCTAAGTGCAGCAGGAAAATGGAAGGTGTGATCTATACGATGTTAACTGTTATGATGGGATTATTGCGACAGCTTACATAAAGTGCGTCACCTTACATCAACTACTCGCCACAAGCTTTTAAGCCTAACCAAGTGCACGTCTAAACTTCTTGAAATGAGCCGTATCCATGGAACTTAAAATAAGTTACGAAGATGAAATCGTCTCATTGATGCGAAAGATAGACGGATCAGTCTTTTGAGCGCAGAGGAAATGCTTGCTTCGTTAGGCAACTGGTCTCATTGGGAAAACTACAAGAAGGTAAATGCATCATTTATTGTTATCCAATCAGAAAAATTCTTGATCCGACCCGTGACCATGTGCAATCCTTGGTCTCCACAGCCTCATATAGACCTTTGGATACCATTAACAACGATTAACAAGGACAGCAAGGATAAACAGCAAGTGCGCCGCTAGATATAAAATCTTTACAACCCAATAGATAAGGCCTATATACCCTATATATAAAGAAGCAAGTATGTTTAGGAAAGACATGATGGTTTAAATTCTGCATGGCAACGTTGGCACATCCGCTGATCAATGAACAGCAACAGGGAGAAAACAAAGACTTCACAACGGCATGGTTTACCCTACAACATCCAATTCATGTAAATTTAACTTGGATCCTCTAAACGAGTGTAGCCATAGCCTTAAACAAGAACGAGGAAGAGTCAGTTTATTTTCACGAAGCGGCCAGACTCAGGTTAACGACATGTTGTATAAGCGCAGTTTTGTATTACAATCACAGACAGACCCACTTACTATTCTTCTCCTCTGAAGGGCTGAGTAGACATTGTGTGTATTGATCTATAATGCTTTTTAGTGCCTGTGAAAGCTTCAGTTCTTCATGCTTCGTGCTAACAACGTTTTAAAGGTTACATAAATACATCATAGCTGCTGCGGTTGTCTTTTATTTTTGATATGTCATGGCATGACCAAAAAATTACCACTCGAACAGGAATAATATTTAAGAATGTCTCTGTTTAATATAGGTACAGTTGAGCTTCCACAATGATCTAAAACAGCCTAAAACGGTTTTACATGCACTGTCTCCCACTCATACCACAAACACATGTACAGCCAGAAGATAGTGTTTCTTAAAGAGTTCACTTTACGGGAGACAACAAGATAGCCAACCGAACGAGTGTATGCATCATGTTCTTTATACAGCAGTTTTTTCCTGTAGACAAAGTTAGAGCACACAATTTCACTGTAATTAAGCTCCTCGAGTACTACGCTAATGAAATGAAACGATACGTAATAAAAGAAATGGAGAGAATTTCGGCAATCATGGTTTTCCGAAATTACCTTACCTTTACGGTGTAGTACGCAGCACCTATTAACTGGAGCAAAAGAAGCTATAACTATTCTTTCACCTGTTTTATTGCATGGCGGGATCGATGCCCCGTAGTGAGGGAGGCATAAACCTTATCAAGTAGGTTAATTAAGAACAGTAGAGAGTGAAGGAGAAGGTATATGATAGGAGCCAGATAGTGTACTATACTCTTTTACGTTAATCCTGACGATTTAGGTTGCGGCCAAGCAATGGGAGACACGGCGCTTAATTAGCTGGTTAGAGCGATCGAATAATGGGAGACGGGCAAAATGGCACCATACTAACATTGCATAGGACCAGCTAGCAGGGTGATGAAAAGGAAATTTGTAACTATATTTGATATGACAGTTGACATGAGGAAGGGTCTAATGACTTGCATGAATCCGATTTGCTCAGTAGGGACACACAGGGCAAGGTGGGAAGTCAGCGAGAAGCCGCCGTGGATCATATGCCACTGTGGCGACAACAAAATACAGTTGCTCTGTTTGTCTCATGCAATTGGGATGGGCCTCTTGGCTATAGAGTTCGTAAAGATTCTTTTGCTTCACTGATGGGTTGCTTTTTATGAACGGAGAATGTCCTCATTAGCATTTGTGGCCAGACACGTCATGAGCCGTAACATAGACACTTTCTCCCTTTGACAACAAAACATGGTGGATCCAGTATAGTATTCATGCACGCCTATCCAGAGGGATGTTTTATGCTGCTTTGAAACAAAATGTTTGTGTCCATGGAAGGTTAACGTCATGGCAATGCAATATGGCCTTTTTCAGCGTAACTTGATCAACTCATGACGCGTATCGCAATCCTCTGTTAGTGTAAATTGCACCTCCTGTCCTGTGCAGAATTTTAACTGAGAATAGGGTAAACCTCCTTTCAAAGTAACAGTAATAGAAAGGACCCCCCTTAAAAAGAAATCTAATGTGACTGACCTGCCAATGAATTCTGTCTATCTTTTACTTTTTTTTTTTCATTCTTATTCTTCTACTTCTTCTTTCCCCTTTCCCCCCCTTTTTTTCTCTCTCTCTCGATCAGTCAATCTTTTTTTTTTTGCCGCGCTCAATGATACTCGAAAAAGGAGAGTCAAAAAGGGGGAAGAAGGGAAAGCAATCGATCGATCGTTATGCATAAACCTTTTTTTTTTGTTTCCGTTCGGAAATCCTTGAAATTGGGCTCCCCGGCCATACATCCAGTCGCCGCTTCGTTTGTAGATTAACTTCGTGTGACCTTAACAATAGAGGAAAAGGAACAGTATTGATCGGGGCGGGGTTGCGCGGGAGACATAATTGTTTCTTTTTCTAGACTAAACGCGCGGCTGAGTGATGGCGTGTATGAAAAAAGAAAAAGAAGTCAATGACACCAATGCAAGGAGAATGAATTTTGATCCTTCGATTCGAGAGAAACAAAAAGGAGGAAAAACGACAATCATGTGAGATGTAAAAGAAAAAGACATAAAGTTAATGTAAACGCAGGATTGAATGATAAGCTGGAAGGGAACCAGAAGATAATAAAAGTGCATAAAATGGATACCGTTAGGTATTTTGATCTACAGATCTAACAAAGCGATAGGAGGATGAATTCACTGCACAGGCCAACGTGACGCAAAATGAATCTAAATAACCCCCAGCTCCCTCGTTTTGGCTACTCATCGCATCATGACTTCTTCTCTTTCCTCTTTCTACTCTGGTGTCTCCCTCTCTCTCTTTCTGCGAGTCAATGTCTGTGTCTGTATAAGGTAAACAAAAAGTCCGATGACGTAGGAAAGTGTGGCTCGTCAAACTCCTTAGAACCCTTTTTAGCATGTCCCTGAAACTGTCAAGTTGGGGTTTTAAGCACGAGCTTCAGACTGATCAACATCATATTACATAGTTTATGATTTTCCCGCGCAATGCTAACACTTTGGAAGTTAAGGGAGAATCGGATCCAAGGGGATCATTTGGGGGAAACAGGCAAAAAAAAAAGAAAGGAAAAGTAAGGAAGGGCAGGACTCTGTGTGTATGTGTGTGTGTGTGTGTTTTTCGGTCCTCTGCAGTTTCCAAAGAGCGAAGCAAAGTAAAGCCAAACACAAAAAAAGGGGGGGCGTGGTGTAAAGAGAAATATTGTCGGGGACAGTTTAGAGTGCACAGCGGCAGAGATAGGTACCACAAGCTTTGAACATGGACCTTTAGCATTGGTCTTGTTTCATAACTGTGAGTATCTGTGATGGAAGTTTGGCTTGTTGGGAGTTAAAAAAAAAAGGTGAACAAGCACCAAAACGATAATAAGAATTAAGCTTTTTCATCAGATCCCCTTTTTCTCTTCTCTCTCTCTTCCTCTTCTTTCCTTATCCATCTCGGTCTTTCTTGTTTTGTTGCCGTCAAGTTAACGTTTACATACACAAAGACAACCTCCTACCGTAAACCATTTTGTTCTGTCTCTTATTGGTTAAACGTCAACACTCATACCCCCTTTTCCAAACCGACTCCTTGTCCCCTCCCCTCCTTTTTTCTTTTCGCACATTTTATCCGTTCTCCTTGTCTTATCCTATTTTACAGGATATGAAGGCCTGGTTTAAGTCCTGCATATCGGATATCTGACGTTTACCTGTTAACCTTTTTTTCTGTCTTTTCTCTCCCCCCACTTTTTTTTTTATTCTACGCTCTATAGAGGTGAAAGTAACGGACAAGAAACAACCATCTATTTCTCATCTTTTTATTTGCAAAAAACAAAAAGAAGCGAGGTTGTATCGAGTTTGTCCGCGTACTTTTTCTACTTTGCTTATTCTGCTTATGAACTGTCGTCTTTCTGATCTATTTTTTCTTTATCAAGAAAAATTCTATTATTTTCATTCTTCTTTCACACAGAACGAGGAGTTTTACGTACCTGAACTGTAAAAAGACAATCACAACTTGAGTGTACATTACATTCACGGTGGTAACGAGTTAACCTGCCAACAATCTCTCGCTGCAAGGAAAAACACGATTAAGAGAGATTACTAATGCCAAACACAAACGACGAAAACGATCAACAATCTAATTCGAAATGCCTGTCGGGCAGCCGTGTCGCTGTAGGTTTCTTCTTAACTGTGCGAAGTTGCACGAAACGCACCAGTTTTTTTTCTCTTATTCCCAAAATTATGATGTCGTGTTCTCTGACTTTCATTTTTTTGGGGTGAATTGCAATAGATGGAGCCACTGTACGAAACATTGTTGTCCCAATCCTTCAAGGACAGTAGCAAAGGTGTTGAATTCTGTCGCCAGGTCTGTGCGGAATACGGATTTACGATCAAGCAAGAAGCAAGTGCCAACAAGGTAAAAGAAAAAAAAAATAGGATTTTTTGTTCTAGCTAGTTCGATAAACTTAAAACCTTGTTTTTTAAATTTACTTTTGGAATGAAATAGAACATATACGTGTATTGCTCACGAGAAGGGCTTCCGGACTCTAAGCGCAATCCAAAACCATCACCACAAAGAAAACGGCCTTCCAAACGGTGTGATTGTCGTTGGCGCGTGGTCCTCTCAGAAACAGATAAGGGTGAATGGAAATTTAGACGATCAATGAATCCAAGCGCGTCTGAGCATAACCATGAGATGATGTCGCCAGATGATATGGTCAAGTCCTGGCCTGCTGAAGTGAATGAGCTTATCATTCAATTGGCCCGTCGACGAATGCAGACGCATGAAATACGTGAATTGGTGAAACAACGCTTTCCTGACATTTCGTGGAACGAACGAAGGTTTTACAACCGATTGACAGAGGAACGGAAAAGAATACGACAACGCGGCGTTCTCGAACGTACCCAGCGCCTTTTACTTGTCTCGGCTCAGCTGTGCGCGCTTGTGGCCGCGAATGAAGACTGGGCCGCGTGTGTGGATAATGACCTTACCCGAATGGTCGACAACTATAGCCAGCTGACCCGACTGCCTCCTGACGCGATGGATGGCTTGGTAGATCTCCAGGTAGACAAGATCCAGACAGACTCGGAAAGATCCCACGCCGCTCGTGACTATGGAACGGAGCCGGATGAAACGTTGCCCATGAAACGAAGAAGGTCAACCAAGATAACCGAGGCGCCTAAAGGAGCACAAGTACTGTCAATTCCAAGCTATGCACTCTACGTCCGACCACAACCCTTTCGATCGGCTTCTGAATCCTCTGGTCCCCATAGTCGGAAGCATGCGGAGTCCCCGCTGGGCACGGCCAGTCCACAGGTGCCACCACCAGCACAGCAGCATGCATTGGGATCAGGCCCTTTTTTCCATTTTGGTTCTCCGACGTCCTCCTCCTCCTCTTCGTCATCTATCCCTTTTCAGCGCCATCCATTTCACCCACACCAACAACAACGTCATCCTTCGTCGCCCCAACAACAACACCATCACCATCACCAACACCAACAACAACAACAGCAGCAGCAGCAACAGCAGCATCTCCATTCGCCCAATGAAACTACTACGTTCCTTATGTCGCAACCGTACGTGGCCCAGCATCCTCCGCCACCCCCACCGCCCTCAGCTCAGGCAAATCAAACCCACTATGCTGTGTCCACCATACCATATACTATCTCTACATCGTTTACACCCTACAATATCTCTTCCAATCCCGACATGACACTACCTTTTGATTCATCGGCTGTCCTGACGGCCTCTATGCCGCCCGGTACAAACTCGATCCATTCACCAGCAACGAGCACCGGTGGCTCCGGAACCACCTCGACAGTGGCTACCGCAGTCGACATGATGTCACCCAGTCAACGATATGGGTCTCTTCCGGACAATTTGGGAGGGGAACGTTCGTCCCTATCAAATCGCTTGGAGCATCCAACCCATCCTCATGAACAACGCCAGCCCATGATGGACTATTATCCTGTCAGGGACGATACGATGCACCATAGAATGATGATACAACAACAACAGCAAGAATATGACCAACGCTTTCAACGCGATTATGCCAATTCTATGCCTGGCTCCCGGTCCAACTCCGTCGTATTACCATCTTCTACACCGGACACTTCACTGCTTCCTGCTGCAAGATGGGTATAATTGTGTTTTGTGCTTTTGGAACCTCCTACCTTCTTCTCCTCTTTTCTCGTAAGCACCTTTTTTTTTACCCTTTGATTTTGCTAAAACTACGTCCTTACGTTTTTTTTTCCTTTTTCTTTCTATCTCTTTTATAATTGTCGTACGTTTCTCTTCTTTTTTTTTTCTTTTTCTTTTTGTCTTTTAATTATGTAAAGTTTATTCTTTAGTAAAGTACTGCTTATTCAATAGGTGTTTTACGCTGCTACCAATAAATTGTGCACCACCTAAGATTCTAAGGGTTTTATACTAAAAAAAGTTTCCCTATGCATACTTGGTTAATGTGGACAAACCTTTTCGTGGTTAGCCGAAGCGTATCTCGAATAGGTTGTCGTCAGACATGAATAAGGATCGAAAGACAACTCTCGTATTTGAATCCTCGAAACTCGCCTGTGTCCTGCAATAAGAGGGGCGCCGATTGCTTACTGAGAAGCACATGAAGCGAGATAGGGTTCTTTCCCGAAATGGTTACGAAAATAAAAAGATGAATCATGGCTTTCTATCCGGACGGACGATAGACCGCCTT
This sequence comes from Apophysomyces variabilis, assembly GCA_002749535.1. Lineage (NCBI taxonomy): Eukaryota > Fungi > Mucoromycota > Mucoromycetes > Mucorales > Mucoraceae > Apophysomyces > Apophysomyces variabilis. Next base: position 796,018 of record MZZL01000390.1, on the reverse strand, counting down.
AATTTTGATATGGTAAGGGGCAATTCCCATGACCAACAGGATTAAGAACAGAATTGTATCATCTACGCTAACCAACGAAATCCATGCCGCTGACAAAAGCGTTGTACAAAATGAAAGGTCTCTCTATTAAAGAGAAAAAAGGTTGCAAATCCGGACCTTAATGTTGACAGAACAAGTAAACAGCAAGGCATTTGTATTAGATACGAGAACCATGGCTGCTGAAAGATGACTGAAAACAATTGCCGAACGCAAAGTAAGCTGATAGGTACGTCCTAGCAAAAAAAAAGAAGGGGTACGTTGAACTTTGCGAACAACAAGTACGAAACAAAACTCTTCAAGAACTTATGGCTATTCATTTCCTCCTATTATTCCGCCAGTATCCCACCTCTTATCTTTTTTTTTTCTTTGCCAGCTCTTATTCCTTTTTCTTCCCCTCTGTTTTGCTTATACTTCTTTTTGTTTTCCTGTGTCCCTATTATTTTGCCTTGTCAGATATTAACAAGCATACCAAAACTTGAATCAGAAAAACAAAAAGTCAGTAATATTACGTCAAAAAGTAATAAGCAAATAAAAAATAATTGAATATTCACCGCGTCGAGCAAAAGTTTTATTGTTGTGGAGAGTTCTTTTTCTGTTATACTATTTCCTTAGCAGGTTTGGATTAGCTTCCACAGAGAGAAAGAGTGAAAAGAAAAAAGAAGAAAGAAAAGGGGGTGGTTTTTCTCTGCAAACTCACATCACCTTACAGTTACAGCAGGGGAGAATAATGGATACTTCTTTTGTTTTTAAAGTTAAATCCTTACAGCAAATGGAGCTATGACATAAAAAGTTTTGGCCTAGAATTAAAGTTAAGAGCAAAGCCCAAAAAAAGAAAAGAGATGCCTTGTGTCCGTACGCTATAATGGGCTTTAGGAATCCACAACAAACTTTAACCCTTTTTCCCGGGACATCATGGTTCGTAGATATTCGATCCAACACAATCCCTCCCTCTCACTAATGCAAAAGGGCCTGTCCTATTTTCATTGACATACTGGGACGATTTCGACAGAGAGGCATCTGTTCTGTTGATTCAAGTAAGAGAATAGGACGTACCAACGATAATGAATATACACACACACACACAGAGAGAGAGAGAGAGAGAGGTGCGTCTATGTTAATACAGATCAAGCAATGGATACTGTGATCCACTTACCTATTCAACAAGGTTCCCTGTGGCAATTCGCGTGATTTGAAACCAGATCCAACGATCAAGGCAAAAACCGTATACATACTTTTTTATTCTTCATTGCACGCGGTTTTCAGGCTAGCTAGCTATTCTTGAGAAGAAAATAATGTCCATTATCGCCCACCCCTCTTAAGAAAGCCAAAAAGGCGTATCACGAAAAGAGAGACTGATCTGATCGATGGTCACTTTTCGTTAGAACCTAAAGCAAGAGAAAAGCCCTGTGTTGATGACTCGATTCCTTTACCAAGCTTGTGGAGAATGCTTTGTTTTGAGTGACTTAGTCAAAACCTAATCCGTACACATTGCCGTCCAAAAAGAAAACGAACAAAAGCCAGAATGATATTTGTTTCTCTCTCTATATCCACATAACATGGTGTCCCACGCTATTGCTTGTTTGAATCATTTAATTTGTGCATACGTACATTTTGGCCAATAAAAACCCAAATGTATCTAAAACACCACCCATTTTCTTTATTCTCCTGTCACTAACAAGTTTTCTTCTATCCTTCAATTTAGCGTAAATATAGCATCTTACAAATGTTTCATTCTGTTTTAGTAAAAATCCCGTATTGATATTTTTATTTATTAACAAGACTTTTACCCATACTAGGTGTGTTTCAGTAGCCTGTCTCCCTTGTCCTTTGTAACTTAACGTGATTGTATTTTCTTTATGATGAATAACTCATTTTTATTCCCTTTTTTTATTTAGATCAAACAAAGAAGAAGGAAACCTGAAAGAAAGAAAGAAAAAAAAAGAAAAAACAGACAGATATATAAAGACAACAATTAGTAAGGAAAACTGTTCCTTTTAAACAAAGAAAAAAAAGGCAATTCACAATTAGAAAGAAGGAGACAGAGAGAGAGAAGAGGAAAGAGGAAAAAGGCAAGACACGCGTTGGGAGGAAGTACAGCTATGTACCAAGAGTAAACAAAGAAAGAAAGCAAGAGGATAGCGGACGGGGACGATAGTGTGCGAGTAGAAAGAGAAAGGAAAAAAGCAAACAGTAAATGTGCATGAAGGGGAGGGGATGGTATTAATGATTAAAAGGAGGAGGACCTAACCTTTCGCCGGTGCTTTGTCGCGAAGGTAACGGCCGTATTGATGACGAGGAGGGTCGTTGATGTTGGGCTTCTTGTCGGTCACATTTATCGATTTCCAACCGTACTAACCGACAGAGCTCACCTGCCACCAACCCTCGCTTGATCGTTAACCAACCTTCGAGCAGATCAACCAAAAGAGCGCGTTTAACAGACTTCAGGTGATCGTCGGCCAACAATTCACAGGTACGTTGGACAGCACATTCCACATGACTTTCACTCAATATCTTACCAATAAAGGCCGCTCCCATCAGATCAAAGCAGGCCGAGACACTGTGTAGTGTCAGAAGGAGCGATGGTTGTCGTGCAGAAGGAAGAGGATGAAATGAGAAAGAGGAGACCGGTTGTCCTAAGGCGTGATCACACAGAGATTGTCGACAGGCCGGACCAAATACCATATCACATAAAGAGGACGATGGGTGATGGTGCTGCTGCTGGAACTGGGTCATGGCAAGCAGCTTGTAACCGGTATATTCCAAAAAGGCCTTGATATTGTCTGCCAGGGTATAAGTGATTTCCCTACAGTAGGAAGGGAAAGCTGAATCCAGTCGGGTCAGTAAGCGGACCATCATGGCGGCCAAGGCGCGGTTACTGGAGCTGGCGTGGGTGCATGCCAATCGGACAGGCGAACGGGACATGGCCGCGACGAAAACGGCGTGATGGAAGATAACGTCAACGGCGGTCCGGATCCGATTGCGAATATCGATATCTTCAATCAGCACATATTTGTGTTTGTAAGATGAAATGCCTCGGATAATCCGTTGGTGTAGCCTTTCCTCTTGTAACATCAGTTCGTTGAATAGCTTATTATCGTAGGTGATTGTAGTCAACAGAAATTCATTTTCATCTGCAGAGTTCGTATGGATATTTTCTAGCCTATGTGATGGGTCTTCCAGTAACCGATGTTCCAGGTCCTGAGGAGGCACAGCTGTCCGACTCGCGTAGGACGGGTTGATGACGGGCAGGGTAAGGAAATTCAATGGCTCGGTTGCCCTGACCGAGGCTGGCCGACGTTGATTTTCATGGGTTTCTTCGTCGTCTTCATCCTCATCCGGTGGAGACGAAGAAGGAGAAAAATAACTCGTGGTTGTTGTTGTTGTCGTGGTGGTGGTGTTGGTAGTGGTGGTCGTGGTGGTGGTGTGGTAAGCAAAGGGTAGGCTTCTGGTCTGTAGGGAGAGCTGACCAGAGAGGGACTCCAGCGCTATCAGTGCGGCTCTGCACTGGATTTTCATTGTCGTGTCGGAGGACGGAGAAAGTTCAATCTTCCAGCCTTTATGAATGGTGTCCATGGCAAAATAGCGCAGACCCCTTGATACTTGCAGTAGTCGCCAGAGGTCATTTAACTCCAGAAAGCGTCTGAGAATATATAGAAGGAGTTCGTTCGGTAACCCCATAAGGGCACTCGTGGACTGGTCGGGCGTCATGGTGCTCGGCTTATCATGCAGTAACTAAAAGAAAACGGTAAGGACGTTAGTAAAAAGAGGGGGTGCTTGCTGTTCCGTGCAAATGAACAGCTGATGAGAGAAGGAAAAGAGAAGAGAGAGAGAGAAAGAAAGAGAGAAAAAGAGAAAAAGACAGGAAAAGGAAAAAGGCTAAAAGAACACACAACTGTTGGTTCTCCCGCCCTCTCCCCCCCCCTGATTGAGGTATGCTGATTTTTTTTTTAATCCATACGGGGTTCAGTGAACCTGCAATAACTCTTTCGGTTCTTCCCTCAGCAAATACATCCTTATGTATACGCATATATGCATATATATACTCTATTCGTCTCGCTTCTATGCCCTTCTTTCCCTTCTCTGTTTCCAAACATCCTTGTGAATTTTCGTTTGGTCCAGACACACATTGACAGTTGTTTTCCTGCTTTCCATCACAAAAAGGGGTATCATCTGAATTACCATAAAAAGAAGAACAAAACAACATTGAGTTCCATCGTACAGAGTTCAGTGTATGTCCATTTGTCTTTTTATTATTTCTTTTCTATAGCGTGGTTCTTGGCTGTGGCATAGGCACGCGCCATACCTTCACTAGTAACAACAAATCCACTGGCTTCAAACTCTCGGACCACCACGGATCCAAGGGACCAATTCCGTCTCCGATTGCATTCATCCAGCAACATCCGCCAGGTGTCATGTGTAGGTTGCTTGTTCGCTTGCCGCATCCGGACTAGGCAAGTCACTGCATCGTCCAACCGATCATGGCTGAGGAAACAAGAAATCATAAAGTTATATGCTGCTCGATCTGGTTCAACACCGCTCCTTAACATGGTTTGAAAAGTTTCCATCGCTTTGGGAAGATTTCTTTCCGTCACGAAACCCTGCAGCAGATTTGTATAGGTATGAATCGTTGGTTTAAGTTTGTATTTCGGGGACCTAAGAATCCGGACGGTTCGCTCGGCTTCCTCCGGTTTCCTTTCCTTCACCCACCGATTGATCACAGCATTAAAGGTATAGATATTCGGATCCACACCCACATCATGTAAAATCCGTACCATTTCCTCCGCCGAACTTGGTTGCTTCGTCGTGAAGATCGCGTCCACAATCGTCGTAAACGTCACTGTATCCGGTTCACACTTAAATTTACGCATATCTGACATGATTGCTACCGCTGATCCATAATCCCCCATCCTGACAAAACCCTTCAGCATCGTGTTGAAAGTCACTGTATCGATGACGCTGCCTGAACGTAACATTTGTCGATATAAACCGCTGGCAGCCGCCATCTCGCGATTGATCACCAAACCATCAAGCATCGTATTCAACAGAATAGACGATACCCGTAGCTGAGGATCACGTTGAACCTCTTCAAACACCTTGAACGCTTTGAGTGGTGACCGCGCTTTGAAATAAAGCTTGATCAGCTGATTATAGTTAGGAACATCCAACTTGTATCCCCCGCTCTGAGTATCGCGGATGACCTGCTCCGCAGCGTTGACATCTCGCTTGTGCGTATAAAGAATCAGCATGTTAAGACATATAAATGGATTCGGTTTCAAGCCAGTTGCCCGAAAATCGCTGTATATGGCTATGGCATCCTGTATCCGTCGATTATCGACAAATGCCTTAAGCAGGACACCACATGTCGAAGCTTCCAGTTTACCGCCCTTGGCTCGGTAATGCTGATACATCGCCTTAGCATCGGCTAACCGTTGTTTGTTTAAGAGTTGAGTCAAGTTAGCATTGAGGGCATCAACACTCGTCAACGCATGCTCAGCAATGAGATGCCTGGCTGTTTCCACAACCGCCGTGTTCCGCGGCATGCATCGATGCATTGTGCGCTCGAAAGAAAGCACGGTGGGTATCAGATCCATATGTCCAGCATCTTGGATCAACTGAATCGCCTCCTCCGTCCGGCCCAATTGAATGTAGGTAGCCAAGATCACATTGAATGATCCATTGCTCATTTTGATATTAGCTCGCTTGAACTCATAATTATACGTGTTCAGAATATCGTCATAGCGTGCCTGAAAGAGTTTAACCATGAAATACTCATTGAACTCTAAAATGGTCCAATGGTGTCCCATATGTCGCATGTCTTCCAGAACCTGGGACACCTTCTCTTCGGTACCCCATTGTTTCGTCTTCCACAGGTTCGACCTCAACGCCGAGAAATCTTCTCGCGTGAATGGATGGGAAGCTGATTTCATTGCCTCGTACTCTGACCATGTTAGTATTTTCTGTTGCTGCTCTTCCCGCCCATGCGTCACTTCGGCAGTGTCTGTGGCATGTTTTGTGGAGTATAATGAAAGGTGATAGCAGAATGGTGCTGGACGGTTGTAAAAAGTGGTGTACTGTGGCAAAGAGAACACACGAGTGTTCCAAACCCGTGTTAGACGTTGCATTGAATTTCGTGATATAAAAGTTCCCCCAGTCTCTTTCGTCTTTTTTTTTTTCCTAAGCTGAAAGCAAGGCACCACAGAACAGGACAGGCTAAGCCACGTCCCACAAAAGGATAACAGGTCATCCAGCATAGCCTTCTGCAAGTGGGTTAACCGTATACTGTTTATTGAACAGATTTTTTACGCTACTCTAAATCAATTTTGCGTCCATGCAAGGATCAAGTTTGTGCTAAAAGGGATAGAAATATGCGTCATTAGTAAATGGATTAGGCGGAAAATATATTTTACTTACGTGAATTTGTCCCTTCCGTGGAAACAAAATTCGTTAGAGCAGCGTAAAAGAAGGTTCATGGTTAGTAAATGGAAGGATAGCTTGANCACATTGAATGATCCATTGCTCATTTTGATATTAGCTCGCTTGAACTCATAATTATACGTGTTCAGAATATCGTCATAGCGTGCCTGAAAGAGTTTAACCATGAAATACTCATTGAACTCTAAAATGGTCCAATGGTGTCCCATATGTCGCATGTCTTCCAGAACCTGGGACACCTTCTCTTCGGTACCCCATTGTTTCGTCTTCCACAGGTTCGACCTCAACGCCGAGAAATCTTCTCGCGTGAATGGATGGGAAGCTGATTTCATTGCCTCGTACTCTGACCATGTTAGTATTTTCTGTTGCTGCTCTTCCCGCCCATGCGTCACTTCGGCAGTGTCTGTGGCATGTTTTGTGGAGTATAATGAAAGGTGATAGCAGAATGGTGCTGGACGGTTGTAAAAAGTGGTGTACTGTGGCAAAGAGAACACACGAGTGTTCCAAACCCGTGTTAGACGTTGCATTGAATTTCGTGATATAAAAGTTCCCCCAGTCTCTTTCGTCTTTTTTTTTTTCCTAAGCTGAAAGCAAGGCACCACAGAACAGGACAGGCTAAGCCACGTCCCACAAAAGGATAACAGGTCATCCAGCATAGCCTTCTGCAAGTGGGTTAACCGTATACTGTTTATTGAACAGATTTTTTACGCTACTCTAAATCAATTTTGCGTCCATGCAAGGATCAAGTTTGTGCTAAAAGGGATAGAAATATGCGTCATTAGTAAATGGATTAGGCGGAAAATATATTTTACTTACGTGAATTTGTCCCTTCCGTGGAAACAAAATTCGTTAGAGCAGCGTAAAAGAAGGTTCATGGTTAGTAAATGGAAGGATAGCTTGATTTTTTTTTTTACTTAGCCCCGAAAAGTAATCCTACCCAAAGGTGGGGGCGACGAGAGAGAGGCACGGCTTCGATGTGTGGCCGGTATAAATGTAACGCACTGCAGAGGACTTGAAGCGATGCAACACCTGGCGAGGACTTGGAAGCAGAAGATAATGAATGACACTGTGCATAAACAGACAACATTTCTTTTTCACTTACCTAGTGGAGTGTAGGGAGCTTACTCACACAACCAAGGTGGTTCGGGACAGAGGTCATGCAGGCTAAAGGTTACAGAAGAGGGACATCAGTCATTCTGTACATATAATCAATGCAAAGTACATACCGGGGATGTTTTGGATGACAGAGCCAAAGAATTGAAAAGATGTTTTCCCTTCGCTTTTAAATAGTACAGGATTACTGAAACCAAAAGTCAAAGTCATGGATAAGAAGTCGATGGATGTCTTATGGATGACAACAATTCTCCCAAGAGTAAAAAATGGATTCAGTCTGATAGAAGGTCTTGAACAGAATGGAACATTTGTAGAGGAAATAAGCCCTCTTCATTTGTTTATGTACGTCATTGATGCTATCATATCCGTTTCTGTCAGTTATGGTATTAGAAGCTGTCAGGGCAATGTACCCCAGTTCCGGTTCTTCTCGATTGTATTGCTTTACATTCCACTTTTATTTTCCCTTAATGTAGTTATGTTCTCCTTTTCTTCTATTTTATCTTTGTCTATTAAGCAATCACAAAAGATTGAATTGCCACGGAATGAACGCTTAGTATCTTGTCATAGGTAATGTACCCATCCATACACCAGTCAAGGTTAAGCAGTTGGTCGAAGAAAGAGGATACAAATGTCTCTATCTTCCTCTCTACTCTCCCTTTCCTAATCTAATAAAAGAGTTTTGCGCCAAAGTGAAGGCTGGGGTAAGAAGGGAGTCCTTACGAGTTGACGATAACCTTCAAGAGCGTATTGTTCAAGCAGCGCGAAAAGTAAAGCGCCCAGACTGTCAAGGATGAATCAGACACTCTAAGAGCTTTTTTGTTAGATGCAAAAAATAGAGAACCAGTTCTTTAAATAAACTCGTCATGCTGTGGTTTGAAATAAACTATCTCAGTAAATAGTGAACATGGACACGACTGTACGCAAAGAAGGGTAGTCTGACCGCAAATATTTTCATCCAATCATGCAACTGACTGTTTTTTGGATTCCGCAAAAACTTGAATCCCAGTCCGCAAATAAAAAATAGAAACACGCAGACAAATAGGAAAAACACAGTATACTTATAGAGAGATAAAATCCGTATTTTGTAAGTTAGTAACACAACAATATATATTTACATATAAATCTGTTATTGCAGTTTTGCACAAGCAGCGTGCGCAATTACGGATCTTGATTGTTACACCAGATTTTTTGGTTTAAGTCTCAGCTGCTGTTTGATTTAGTTAGGACAGGCGAAGCATACAGGCCCACAACATACTTATGCTCATGCTCACAATCACCCAATTGATATAGTCGATACTGTGAAAATGTAAAGTATGCTTTCAATAAGTTACCATTGTTATGCAATCTGATGTTGGCTCTTTAACATGACTTCGTGAATTAGTGTTCTCGTGCTTAGTTATAGTGTATATATCCCATGAAATTCTGTATGATGCCAACTGATACTTGTAGTTATCTCTATCTTTGCAAAATGTCAGTTATACATGTTTAATAGCTATAGGTAAATTATAAAGACCACCCAAGGGGCTATTTTTTCTGTGGTTATACTGCACAGATATACGTCATTGAACATCTGAATAGCATCTCTAACAAACGGTAAAACGTTTTCCTAGAGTGGCTTGACGACTAAGTGTATCCCCTTTTGAATAGGATAATCGATCGATGCCTATATGGCACATGATATACGTGGAGCGTCATAGCGTACTGTATTTCATGTGTATCGAACCTAGGATTTTTCTCGATTTATACAGAAGCAGAACTACATTGTTGGGAACCATTCGATCAAAAGGTCGATACGTCTTGATATGGTCGTCTGACAGATAGGCATGGACAGCAATATGTGGGAACCCCAAGCTACATTACCATTTATCATTTAGCTTTATCAAGTGGGCTGATATCTTGGGTCTTGAGTATAGACATAAGGACTTGCCCTATTATCCATAATGCCAAAGTATGATCAAGTAATGAAATATAGCAAATCGATTCACATTGCATCATCCCTCGTTTTGGCATGGCCCAATAAGGAATGTCATACCAGGTGGCGGGTGTTGAAATTCAAAACATCGTTAATCCACTTGGTGCTTAATAGGTGAATCAATTCCTATAGCGCAAGCACACGATCAGTTGTGGATTGACGAAGTGCAAGTAGTAAATATTTAAAGAATTTATAACTAGTAGGCCTAGACTTCATTGATTTATTACGTTATCATTAAAAAGTAGAGATTATACATAAAATTAAACAATATAATTTGTATACAGTAATAAAATGATTAATGTTACTTTGTTGAGAAATAAGTATCCGATTTGTATTTCAAATACTGCTATTATTCACCTTATAGACATTTATTTTTTGCTTAAGAGTGAAGGAGAGGAGGCACAACGACGAAGCAGATCCGCAATTGACATGGATCGACAGGCTGAGTCTAGGTTTTTTCGAGAAAGAGACTAAAAAGTTCCTTTGAGAACCTTATTTAATGCTCTAAAAGAACAGCCGATGTTCCAAGACACTCTCTGATGGAAGCGTGTTGCAGGTCAGTTATATAGGTGTAGTGAGGGGAATATGCGCGGATGTTCGGCCGAGCCGAATCACCGCGTCCATGTCTGCTACAAAGTGAATCCTTTATATTTAATTTGACTTGTAGCTGATCGCTCACTCTTTTTTCTTATCCTCTTTTTCTTTCTTTTCTGTTTGGCACTTGGTTTTATTCATTGACATGACAGCCTTTCTGCGAAAAAGTTTCGGCGCTTGGATGTCCTCCGGCACAAGTTATCCGCCAGCCGATTCGTTGGTCGAGGACTGCTTCTCGTGCGCAGATCCATGCACCGAACATCGACAATATCCATCTTCGCTCCATATTGATACGCTCCTACCTCTTTTGGGTTCAGTCAAAACTTACCGGCGTCATATCCTCATCAGCACGGGTCAGGCAGACTGGCCGAAGAAGATCGAGAAGGACGAAGGCACCGTGGCAGCGGCCATCTGTGAAGCCGAAGCGAACTCGCCAACTAAATGGAATAATCTCATTACGAACACATCCATGGTCTCCACTTATTCCACTGTGGAAGGAGGCCATGATATCATTGTGCTGCCAGACAACATCATCGTGTCCAACGTCACACCGAGAAACGCACACCGATTTTACCATCTGTTTGTGGCACAGTCCAAACAACAGGAAACGTATGGAGAGGTGGAAGAAGACATGTGTGTGCATAAGAACCCCTACGATTCCCTGTTGCTGATCTGCTCACATAAACGACGTGATAAGCGATGTGGCATCACGGCGCCCCTGCTGGCCCGAGAATTCGATCATGTGTTGCGCGACAAAGAGATTGATGAAGGAGAAGGAGGCACAGCCGTACTAATGGTCAGCCATATTGGCGGTAAGTGCGAATAACCCCTTAGGAAAAATTACTTAATCATACCTTTTCTTTGCAAAAATCCTTCACAGGTCATAAATTTGCAGGCAACGTGATCTGTTACACACATCAAGGCAAACGTGGAATTTGGTACGGTCGTGTCAACCCGTGTCATTGTGCTCCTATTGTAGAAGAAACTGTGTTAAAAGGAAATGTGATTAAGGAACTGTATCGCGGATCAATGGAACATAGTTTTGAAGACTCTGCGAATAAATCAACGTGGTAGAGCGAAACAAGAAGAAATGAGGAGAAGAAGGGGAGAAAGAGAAGGGAAACACAAAGGGGAAAATGCATGCGACAGCTGACGAAACGGAATCTTGTTATTCTCAGTCTATGCATACTTGGTACATTTTTGTTGCTTGCTGCGGTTTAATGCTTACCACCTCTAAAGTAGGCTTTCTAAGAAGCTCCAATTTCTTTAATTCTTACTATGCATAACACACCAAATAAGCTTTCAATACCATTTATTCTTTTAAGGAAAGAGAAAGAAAAACCTTAAATGCAATCAATGAATACATTTGTATGTCCGTACCGAGCAAGGATAAACAAAAACAAAATATATCAGAATCATTTTGTTTCTTTAAACTGGGTATGTTGTAGTAATATAATATAACACACGATTAGCCCAAAATAATAACAAAAAAGTATATGCAAAAATTTCAGGAAAACGACATGAAAAAAGGGAGGGCGAAATGAATAGAATGGTTGTGTTTTGTTATGAATCAAGATAAGGGTATAATGAAAAACAAGAGAAAGTTTAGAATCCCAGAAACACTGACCGTTTCTTTCCCATAGGATAGACGACCAGGTTCGATAAAAATAAGCCCATAGTAATAGAAAGCGAGATACCAATGATTTGAATCGCAAATTGACCACCATTCGCATTATTGGACCCATCAAACAGTTGAACAGCACCTCTAACACCTAGAAACATAGGAAGAAAATGAGTGAGACCAAGCCTCATCAACCGCGTTCTGCATCGCGCCCTTTTTTTTTCCTTCTTATCTTTACCTATACTGTAGAAGAGTTTATCGGTGAGATCCATGAAATACAACATTAGACAAACGCATAACTCACCTTCCTGGCACCAGGATAATGATACCGCCAATTAATGGTACAAAAGCGATACGTTTTGTTAGTCGTCCGTAAAGGTTTCCTGCCAATCCCAAGGCAAACGCTCCCACGCTCGGTGTCACCACGGAGTCGGAACCAGTTACTTTCGAGAAGAAATAATAAACGACAAATCCGACAGCGGCATTCGCAGTCATAGGTATCCATTGTGTCACAGGTGCGCCAAAGACAATAGCGATACAAAAACAAGCTAAGGGGAGTAACAAAAAGAACCAGTAGGGTGAAATCGGGTCTGAACAGACGGCCGCGAATTCGATATTTTCTCCAGGGTGTGTCAACCGCCAGACCGAACTGCCATAGCCTAGTCCAAAGCCAAGAAACAACACGTACATGATGGCATGCACAAGATGAATGGCACCACTACCAATACTTTTGGCAGATAGTTCCATGACGGCACTGGTTAAGGAATAACCCGGAAGAGCAATAACCACCTAAGCATCACGTAATTTTTTTTGGGCTTAGAAATGTCCATTTTCTATAAAGATCATGATCTAGGCTAAAGAACACTTACCGCTGCTAGACTGACGGCCGAAAAACAGACATAGCGATGAAGAGCAAGGGCAATAATAGAGACAACCACGCTCACGATCATCTCGAAAACGTTACCAAACATAGGAATCTTTTCGGATATAAATGTCAATATGCCAACTGTAACAAAAATAAGATTACTGTTCGTTTTTCGCACGCTGTCTAATTTAAAATTCTTCGTTGCTCTTTACCGAAAAGACCAAATAAGGCGCTTATCCAGCAATCTGTCCAGGATCCATTGAAAAACAAAGGGGCGATAAAGCCTGAAGATCCCATGTATGCCAGCAGAACATACCATAGGTTCCATGTAGGAGGCGAGTTCTTAATATTGTCGAGTAAGGTTGTTGCTTCTTTGATGTTCATTTCTCCTCTTGTTACTTGGTGGGCAATATCGTTTACTGCTTCCAATTTGCCCATGTCCAGCGCGCGTGAGCATTTGATTAAATGAGTTTCGGACGTATGTGTTTCCACGTCGCCGAAGGATACCATAATTAATCCCGGAAGAACAACGTAACTTCCATCGACTTCCAATCGTTTTGATGTTCTGGTCATGGCTGCTTCCTTAGCAGAGGCAAAAAAAAACCAAAAAAGAAAAAATTATCAGCCAGTGTGAACGGGCAGAAATAAGAAACGGAATACTTACGATACGATGCGATGGTGCGCCAGTGCGTACCAACATTTTACCAAGCTTGATCACAAAGTCTTGTCTTTCCAATATATCTGCTATTTCTGCTGTGATTTGCAACCGTCGAGCGGCCAGGGCGATGTCATCCCTGGCAGCACCCAATTCGGCCCTGTTGTATTCGTCTTCAGACCGTGGTGAATAGGTCCAAACGGGAGGATAAGTTCCCATCGATTGAAGCAAGGCCCGGTTCGACATGACCGAGCGTAAACGGGGTAATTCTGGTCGGGTATGATGTGGTAAACGTTGATTGTCAATTCGCGGTTGATTATCAAATAAGTCGAGTTTTAACAAATTGGCAAGGACGCCAGCTTTACTTGGTTTCCGTCGTTGTTCATGTCGAGTGATGGTATTGACGAGGTCAAGGGCTCGGTCCGTATATTCTGGTGCTGGTTGAGCTATTTCTTGTTGTTCTGCTGTTTCCGAAGATTCATTGTCCTTATCGTTATGATTACCATTGGCATTCGATGTGGCTGCAGCCTGTACTGTTTCATCTGATAAAGAGGACGTTCCTTCCGAATGCGTTGGTTCGAATATCCGTGGTCTCAAGTCCAATTCGATAGGTGGAGGTGTTCCAGGATCATGGAAACGGTTGCCTTCCATATTTAATCTTGTGGGATATGTATATATATATAGAGAGAGAGAGAGAGTTTTGTATTTACAAAATTAGAGGAAGCGAAGGGAAAGGGATAGGTGTCTATGCGCGTATAAGTGAAAGGAAACAACAAAAAAAAAAGGGTAAATAAGGAAGCCACGCGAGTACAGGTGGTCTTTTTTTTTACGTTTTCCCAAATCCTATCGATTCATCTCCGAAAACGTTTTTTTTAAAAAAAACGGCTGTCAATGAAACCTATTATTTACAAGTCAACCTTATCTTCAGTAAAGCATGCGTACGATTTAATATCTCCATTGACCCTTATTGGATCGTCTATCTGTATTTCCCCACGGTGGGATCTCTTCGGACCAATCAATACGAATAGTAAACGGTATTGAAAGGCAGCCCGAAACTCGTTTTTTGGATCACGCTAGCAAACTAGGCTTTTGAACAGGGATTGGGCACAACAGACTATATTTTAAATTCCATTTCCCAATCAGATTAGACACACTAGGGTATCACAATGCCCGTCTTTTATGGAAAGAACATGGTCTGTTTTTACGATCAAATGACCGACATTGGGGGTTTCGTCTTGCGAACAAGCGAGCCATGACTTGCACTTGTTTTTGGAAAAGCGCTCACCCGACGCAGGTACCGCACTGACCCTGTGTGCTTACTTAAGGATACATCTTAGCCACGTTCAGCTTCACCATGGAAATAGCTTTTGTCACAAAAATAAAAAATTTTTATTACTTACCATGGCAAAAGAAGTAACATGCATGTACCATTTTTCTATAGCAACGGCTAGAAAAACGGTAACTTTATAACAGACAGCCATGAGTAGCTTCTTGATAAAAAATGAACAGCATCAGCCCTGCTAAGCAAAGCTGCGCTGAAAGCTGAGACAAAAGAAACGAAGCGACGTACGAATAAGAAAAGGTCATATAAAAATAAAATAAACGAAAAACAGATGCAAACAAACAAAGAGCGCTTTCTTTCATGTGAAGTTTATAATTCATTAGGAGCCGGCTCTGCAGAAACCGATGTATAAGCAACAGATTCAGCTAATTATACATACAGATTGAAGTGTATAAAAGAAAAGGAGAAGGAACTGGAAGGACGGAAAAGGATGGATAGGCTGCTATCATCATTCTGGCAAGGTCGAGGAAAGTTCATTCATCCGAGTCTGGCAACCCCTCTTCTACTATGCACCAATTAAGTATAATAGTAATAAGATCGTTTAGGGTTTCAATTGGCAAGGCGGACGTTGTTTTGATATTTTAGATTGATTATGACGACGTGCAGCCATGCTTCTTGACGAAAGAGTTGCATCGGCTTTTACACTTGAATCAAGTGCCGATAATGAAGCAAGATCAATTATCTGATTGGATATGAGTTTTAAAATATTTTAAGTAAAAAAGCGATCGTATACACGTTGACTAAATTTTTCTTGCATTAATTCCCCATACATATGAATTCCACATGAAGGATGGTCAACGGGTGCATTCAGAACTTTTGAATGCTGAAGCATCATTAAGCGAGAGGAGGAAAACTATTCTTTTGCACCCAATTGACTGGTAGGGATTTGCGCATGGCCAGGGTCGTACGAGAGGTAACAGCGTGCATTTCCACTTTAACGAGAGCTTTGTCACGCTTCGGTAGCAAAAAAATTTGGGTTGCTGCGAAATGTGCGTAATCAAATCAGTTTTTTTTTCTTTTGGTTGCCAAGTCAGATCTGCTCGTGGCATGCTGACTGTAGTGTATGAACTTAATTGTCAGCCGACCTGTTGTTTACGGTTGGCGATCTCTGTCTCCAATCAATTTATTCTTTTTATTTCTCTTTCCGGCTGACCACTTTTTACTTTTTATATCTGCTAAGTAGCATAAAGTACAGATAGAGAGACGAATGAGAGAGTGAGACGAAGGAGGGGGGGAAGGTAAAGGGAGGGTTTCAGTTCGAGAAGCTGTATCTCTAAATCCAACACCGACACCTTATGCAAATAAAGAGGCATATTTGCCAAGAAAAACAGCGCAATTACCAAAGGAGATAAGGCATATGGGGAGTATGATTTGAGAAGCGGTTAAAGGATGATGACAGGGGATAGCGTGAGTGAGAGAGAAAGACCAGAGAGAGGCAGAGGGAGGGGTCGGCGTGTAGCTCCAGCCAATCGCGCCTGACATGGCGCATGTTATAATTGAATCGGCTACTGAAAGCAATTTTTTTTCAAAGTGCATTCTCTCATCGACAACCTCGTGGCTGATGAAAATAGTCATCCTAATTATCCTTCTGTCAACCAAATGATATTATTATCGTCATTATCATCACTTTTTGAAAGTTTCTGTATTTTGATTACAGAATATTTAATTCGGCTTTTTTTGAGTTTGTGAATTTAGTTTGTAAGAAATAGAACGGATAGATTTGATCATATACAAGATAACTAGACAGGAAAAGGGGGAGCAAAAGGTAATCGTGTCTGGTTGGATGGATTAAGAGGGAAAAAAAAGGGAAAACGCATGTATCATACAGTAAGGTATGGAATATACCTTCAAGAACTGGCCCTCGGGGTCAGTAGGAGAGAAACAAAAAAGAAAAAAGAAAATTGAAGTGGACAAGAATTGTAATTATGAGATATTAAAGGTATGGAAGAAGAAGTAGTAAAAGATAGAGGCGCTGTGTGTACATATCAACACATAATACGCCTGGATTCGACCAAGAAATTGGATGTTTCTCGTTGATGATGTTGACTGCAAGTGCCGGAACAATTGGACTCTGTCTCGAATTCTTCGAATGCAGGAAAAGAGAAATAGAGGTCTTCAAATGGACTATTTGATTTTGGAACCGTATCGTTCATCGTAGTATGGTGGTCATGGTCACGGTCAACCGAATTGGATGGTGAGACGAGTAATAATAATTGTTTAACAAAGGAAGAGAACGAGTTACGGCGACAATTGGTATTTTCGATGGCCATGATGAGAGAGAGAAGTAGAAGAGAAAGCGAAGAATTGGGAAAATGGAGAAAAAAAGACTAGAGGGTTATATATATAGAGAGAGAGAAAGAGAGACACAGATGAGAGACAAAGAGAGAGACAGAGGAATGTCCGTCGGCATGATGATTAGGGCCCGATCCTTTTCGTTTGGTCTTTGGGGGGAGGAGTAACCATGAGGGCCTGGAACCTGATTGATTTGTTAAGTTACACTCGCTGACACACACCGCACACGCGCACGCACACACACCAAAAAAAAGCACACGCACATAGAATGCTTCACGCACAACTAAAAGTCTTTTATTTCCCCCATTTCGGTCTGATCAGCCGTCTGCCCCCGTGTGGACATAAAAGTCCTTTTTCTTTTACTAGAGCGCTTAGGCGTGGCTTCAATGACAATCAAGCGCCGCCTTAAAAATAAAACTATCTACCGTACAGGCAGACTAGAATAATTATTCTCGCAGTGTGCCTGGGACATATGCTGGTAGCTGCTATTTGCTCGTCCACCGCCTTACACTTGAACACCCGTTTCCTTGAACCTTTTTCTTTTTCTTTCTATCAGTACAACCAAATACTACTATTCTATTCTTCATTTCTGCTCGTGAGATACCTTCATGGCAACTACTGCTGTTAGGTAAAACTTGCAATGAGTCTAGAAGCCATGAGACGCATGTCGATCATCTGACTTATTTGTTTGTCCAAAGGGTGGCATTGCGAGTGAGACCACTCTTTACACAGGAGAAACTCGCCAATTCCAAAGAATGTATCACCTATGCAAAGGATGAACCTCGGATCGTCCTTGGTGCAGATAGACCTTTCACCTTTGACTACGTCTATTCCTCAAACTCAACCCAAGAGGAACTGTATGCTCATAGTATTACTCCACTTCTTGACCGCTTTCTGGAAGGGTACAACAAAATGGATTAACATTTCGTGTTTTTACTATTTTATTAATCCGTCTCCTTTTTTGCTCTTTTTTGAACATTGTGTGGTTAGGAAGAATGTCACCGTATTGGCTTATGGGTAAATATATATACACAAACGATCTATCTTAATCCAACGTAGGGTGCAACCCTCGTTGACCCTGAAAGAGCATACCCCCTTTCTTATAAAACCTTTTTTTTTTCTTCTTTTGCTTTATGCTCCTGCTCTTATTGCATGGAACATAAAAAGTAACCGATCTATTCCATTCACTTCCTTCTTTTTTTCCTGAAACAGACAGACCCGTTCGGGAAAGACATATAGTATGGGAACTGGTCTAGAGTCTATGACCAATTTGGACCATCAAGGTTAGTCAATGACATTTAAAGCAATTTTGTCAAACCAATGGATATAGGTATTGTCCAACGGTTTGCAAAATCGCTTTTTGATCAATTGGGACAAACGCACGGTGACCCCGAAAATAACTACCAAGTTTACATTTCCTTTCTTGAATTGCACAATGAGGATATCAACGATCTACTAGTTCAACCAAACGCGAAAAAAGATGCCTGCGATCGTCCATCGATTCGCGAAGACAGCCAAGGCAGGGTCTACTGGACAAGTGTACAAGAGGAACGTGTATACAATGCACAAGATCTACTAAGGTAAGAGCATAGATGTCAGAATACGCCAGTCTGAATGACCACTGATTTTCTAAATGAAGATTGCTGGCTAAGGGTGCGCTTTCTCGTACAATGGGCTCGATGGACATGAATCCTTCCTCGTCACAATCTCATGCTATCTTTACAGTCATTCTAAAGCAGCAGATAACAAATCACAAAGAATTGCATAACGGCGATGGATCCATGGAAACGCACACAAAGCGTCTGGTATCCAAGTTCCATTTTGTGGATTTGGCAGGATCCGAAAGGGTATAGTGTGTTGATAACGGTCTTAAATTGTTTCTGTTTTCGTTTCTGATCTCTTATATTAGGTTAAGCGGACCAATGCAGAAGGAGATCGTCAGCAAGAAGAAATATCAATGGATACAGGGTTACTTGCCCTAGGTGACGTTATTTGGGCGCTTGGGGACGAATCGCGAAAAGAACCGCATATTCCTTACAGGGATAGTAAATTGACGCGCCTGCTGCAGGATAGCTTAGGTGGCAATAGCCATACACTAATGCTTGCCTGTGTGAGCCCTTGCGAAGTGGACTATCTGGAGACCCTGAATACTTTAAAATATGCTAATCGTGCACAAAACATACAGAATCAAGTTCAGATTAATCACGATTACGAGGGGACTGCAGAGGAATTGACTTATTTAAGAAACCAGGTGTTACAACTTAAGACGCAGATTTCGATCCTGCGCCAAGTTCACAACATGCCAGGCGACAATGAGTTGAAAACTCTCAAAGATCAGTTGACACAGACACGCATGGACATACAACAAGTTTCAAAGGAGCTCGCCAAGGTCCAAAGTGAACGCGATACCTTGCTCCTCCGGATGAATAATAACGAAATGAAGCTTGGTGTGGATGAACAGATCGATGCTCACCCACTTATTCGTCAGTATGCAGAGACAATTCAGAGTCTAAGACTTGAAGTGAAAGAAGCGCACAGTCGACTTGCTTATCTCGAATCAGCAAGCTTAAGTCATCAGCAAAATAGTCCAAAGGCCCATGCTTCCAATTCTGTCGCGCTTCCTGGTCGTTACGGTACATTTTTTCGCCGTAGTAGCGATAGTATATTTTCGTCCGACAAGCTGTTCCGAATCGGTTCTTTATCATCCGGTAGACGGCAGAAGATTAAGCATGTTCCGGTAGCTCTGCGTATGAAGACACTTTCAGCTACCAGGAAAAAAGGAGCCTATCATAATCTACGGTCTCCCCTTCGAAACGATTTTGTATATGATGGAAGTAGCGACAATATACTGGACGTGCTGTTGCAAGAACGTTTTCGTCTTCCGGAAGATACTCATGGTGATTCGATCGATCATGGGGTATGATTTATGGATTTGGGTATCTGTTTGAATGACTGTGTTCGCTTTGTAGTCAGGAATGGACGCTTACAAGCGAGAAAGAAAGCAAAATGAGGTAAACAAGTTAGGGGTAGGGTCTTCCGTTGTGTATTCTAAATTTTACTTAGCGCATATGCAAACAATGTCTTGTTTATGTCACAGTCGCAAGATGAAACAGGAGACGTCCCGCATGTAAAGTCCAGATCATCGAGTGATCATCAGGGTCAAACCGATTTATCCAAACACCTTCCCATTGATAAACTAAAAGCAGATAACATGCTTCCAGACTCTGCAATTAGCTCAGCCAATGTTGATCATCGAGCCGCCCATGGAGAACAAAACGACGATGATGATCTAGAAGCACTGGTAATCATCGTTTTGAGTTTTGCTTTTTTCCGTTAAATTGCTGTTTGTGGGTTATTTATCTCTGTGTATATTCTCGATAGGCTGTTCCCGCATGGACAGATGCACCTAAGACGCAATCCACCAATGGATCGACTAAACGGGAGTCATTATCATGGACAGACTCGCTTTTAGATGATTCTGATAATTCTGTGGCAACGTCTCGATTGACTTCGAGCTGGACAACGACGGCGACTCGGTCTCGGGACGGTCGGCGGAGAAGCAAAGACTTGCTTAAAATGCTGCATCAAGTCCAGGCGGACATTTTAGTCAAAAAAGAATTAGTCGGTCAATTGGAGAAATCCGAAGATGAATATGCACAAATGCGAAGTAATTATGAGGAGAAGTTGAACCAGCTGAAGGAGCACTTGTCTGAGCTACAACGAGAAAGAGATCTCGCGCTCCGGAAGACTGATTCAGCCCGACCGCAAAGCGTGATGCAGCTACGAGAAGCCCGCCAAGCTCAGGAAGTGCGAAGTTCATATGAAGCAAAGATGAAGCGACTGGTGAGTGAAAACCAGGAATTAAAACGGAAATATACCCAGGCGACCAATTCCATGCAAGCTGCACGTAGCAAAGCGGAGAATTTGATTAATCGACTTCGATCCAATATCGAGACGCTTAAGTTGGAAAAGAAACAAATGCAGAAAACGATGAAGCAAGAAGCGGACAAGGTGCGGGAAGCTGCGATTGTATCAGAACGAAATATCCAGCAACTTAAACGTCGAGAATTAGCAGCAATAGAGGCCCGCAAAAAAGTGGAAGAAACGTGCGAGAGTCAGTCTCAGTTTATTAAAAAGCGTAACGACGAAGTTGCAACGATGAGCGTTCAAATGAGACAATTAGTCAACGCTCTGAGAAAAGCTGCAACGGAAGGAATCTTGTTGAATGAAGCGGCATTAGATAAAATCATGGCGGGAGCGAAAGCGTCCGTGCGTGGTGCGGAATAAAAAATCAAAAAGAAGTATTTCTTCTGTATGACACAATCTATCAACTTATTTATCTTTTATTTTCTCTTTTTTTTCTTTTCCTTTTCTTATGGACATCCTTTTTTATATCCTGTTCGATAAACCACGGACCTTCTGTTATCATATACTGTATTTCGTTTTCTACCTTTCTTTCCATACCCCCCTACATGATTACCAGGATATTTGTTTTACATTTGGTTAAACTTGGTATACTTTTAAATTGGGAAGATACTTTGATGACAACGATTGTTTTGTGGTGAAAAATAAAAGTAAAAAAGGAGCAGATGTGGTTTTCTCTCTTCTGTATCTGTCGGTGCTTAAATCAGTGACTACAATGCTTTCCCGATGAAGGTTCATTCAGGTGTTATGACGACGTCAAAGTATTACCAACTCGGTTAGCGATTGTACTATTTGTTATTAAGATGAACTATATCAAACTCATGTCAGTCTTATTTGGTTCTCGTCCCTTACCCCTTTTTTCTTTTCATTCGTCAAGCTATCAAATCATTCGTTCCGTTTTCAATAGAAAAGAGAATCTTTTGTTCGTTGTGCTTTTTCTATTGAAAAAAAAAAGAAAAAGAAATGCTGCTTTTACCTGGAAAGAAAACAGCGAAAGAGAAGCGACAATGGGGACAGAAATAGCAACATTGGCAAAGCCTCTCCGAGAAATCATGAAAGGGTCTTTCTTTCCTTTTTGCTTTGGGGCAATACTGCGCATAATAAAAACTCTTTTTTATAATTCGATACAACATTTCATATCTGTCTGATGCATCACGTCTTTTCACAATCCTCCGCAATACACTTGGCAGAAATAGAAAAAAAAATTAAGTCTGCATACAACAGTAGAAGGTTGAAATAAAAAGGATGTCAATAGCCTCATAGATTTCGTCTTTTTTCCTTTTTTTTTTCTGAAAAAAAAAGATTTTGCAAGTTAAAAAGAAGGTCCATAGACTTATGGTTGATAGTGAGAAACAAACGACGACCGGGGCAACCTATGGGTCCAATGTCAGTGTTAGTAGCACCCACAACGACAGTCATGACAACGAGTCGATCTCCTCCTCGAGGAACCCACTGTCTAGCGTCCATTCTCACTTCGGAACGGGCCGACGGTATCCTCTTCCGCAGCATCATTCACAGGATGCCAATCATTCTTTAGCATGGCGATGGAAGCGTCTATTCCGAGTCATTAAGAAACGCATGGCCTTCAAACCACCCGTACGAAGTGATCCACGTCTTTATACACGAAAAAAGAAACGATGGATCTTAGCTTGCTTGGCATTGGGTTCGTCCCTCAATGGATTTTGCTCCACGGTTTATGTAAAGTCCGAGCCAATATCACTTTTGCGTCCAAAAGAAAGGAAAAAAAACAAACTGATCCTTTTGTATACTCTTAGTTACCCGGGTTACCGGATATTCAATCCGAATTGTCTGCAAGCGAAATTGTTGTACAGTTGACTACTTCTTTATTCATTTTATGCGGAGGCATTGGCGTAAGTTTGGAGTCTTTTCTTTTCTCTTATTGCCAGCATGAACAAGCAATATTAATGGTTTGTACTGATTCCATTTTAGCCACTTGTATGGGCCTCAATGTCAGATTACTACCACATCCGAAGGTACGAAAGATGATATATCTCTTAGCTTGATATTTTCAGTTATTATTATCGATATTAATACTTCCTTTTTTTTTATTTAGGTTTCTTTATTTGACATCCTTACTCGTCTTTATTGCTGCAACGGTTGGATGTGCTCTTGCTTCGAATATATGGGCCTTGGTGGTATTACGGTGTGCTCAATCGATTGGCACTTCTGGTAAGAGATGATAAATATTATATATGTATATATACACGGGGAGCATACCGAAAAACTAAATCAAGGTACACACGTGTCCTATTCGCAATTTTTTTTTCATTTAGCCACAATGTCTGTGGGCGCAGGTGTGTATTACTATACATGTTTAACTTTAATTGACCTGATATCCAAATATTTAGGAACTGTTGCTGATTGTTGGGAGATCACGGAACGTGGAAATGCCTTTAGCGTTTTGTTTGTAGGACAATTCTTGGGTCCTTTAGTTGGTAAGTTTGTAAACCTTCTTTGTTGTATTTATTTTTGCAAAATTGATCGGGATTGCTTATATGTTCTACTTTTTTTTTTGTTTTTGTACGCAAAAAAAAAAGGTCCCATTATTGGGGGCGGATTAACAAGCGGGCTGGGGTGGCGGTCCACCTTTTGGTTTTGCGCAGCCTACGGTATCTTCCTTTTTTCGTTTCTTTTTGTCTTCCTACCAGAAACCTACCGGTTAAACCATGTATGGAATGCCTTGCCAGTGTCTAAACGGGAAAAGCGGGTACTGGGAGAAGAAAGTGAAGCGACAGTGCGTCCTCCGCCAACAGAGGAAGAGGTTCATCGAGCGAGTACCATTGCTACTGCATCCGATGACGAAGAGGAAGAGGGCGTGGACATAGAGGAGCCTGAACCACAAGGCCGTTTAAATCCCTTCCGGAGTGTTGCATTGCTAAGGTACAGCTTTGTTTGGCTGATTGCCATCGAGACAGGATTCTGTTTCGGTACCATGTTTACCATTGAAACCATCATTCCTGATCTCTATGAAGATGTTTATGGCTTTGACTCTTGGCAGACAGGTTGGGGTCTTTCCTTAATGTTGGAGCTCAGTTTTCATTGACATCACTTCTTTTCCTTTTATTTTAGGGTTGAGTTTCCTGGGCGCAGGCATCGGCAACGTACTGGGTTCTGTGCTTTCAGGGAAGATATCTGACTATCTTTTGAAAAAGGCGCGATCCCGTCGAGGAGGGATTCCAAAGAAGGAGGACCGCTTAACTTTGAACGCTTGGCCAGGTGGTTTCATCTTGATACCGTTCGGTGTCCTTCTGTTCGGATGGAGCGTCATGCTGAGATTGATTTATTGGGTTCCTATCGTCGGATTCGGTATCGTGTGCTTTGGCATGAGTCAAGGTTCGTAACCTAGACCCCCATAAACAATCACATGTTCTTTCTGACGTTCTATTTGTTACCTAGTTTATGCTTCCGGATATGGCTATTTAGTCGATGCCATTCCAGGGAAGGGCGCTTCTGTCACAGCAAGCTCGAACGTATGTCGCATGTTAATGGCTGCAATTTTAAGTTTGATTGCAAAGCCCATTGTTAACAGCATTGGCTCAGGCTACCTGTCCGTCATACTGGCTTGTGTAAATATCGTAGGTATGATGTTCTATGTTATTGTTAAATTCCGTGGTCATATCATGAGACGAAAAGCTGGTTATGGCGACGAGGATATATAGTGATCCGTAGAGAAAAAGATCGTTGCATGTTCTTGTAGTATTTTCCTTTTCATACAAACATATACTTGTATACACAATGTCAAAGCATTCTGATATTAAAAAAAGTTTGGTTTTATTACATTGTAACAACTTGAATTTTGTGTAAATGGATCTGTTAGCGAAGAACAGGGACTTGACTTGGGTCTTGACATTGAAATTCCCGCCAACAAGGATCTTTTACTTGTAATGGTTTTGTTGGAAACCGTACATCTTAGTTCTTGCCGCAAGAGCAAGACGTGCACTTGCAATCACCACCGCATTTACTGTAATGGAATGGTAAACAGATGGAACATTTTTCTTTCTGCTATCAAACACTGAATATTACTTACCCACCGCATTTTCCGTCACAGTTCTGCATATTTGTTTTTTTGTTACTTGGATTAACCTACTGCATGCTGGCGACATTCCGGATTGCATTTTATAGATGGAAAGAGGCGGAGTTTGCGTGGTCGCTGAGAAAAACGGGCTTTTGTTCTTGTTCTACATGGCACAAAATGCTCACTCTTTACATCCACAGGCCATGGTCTGTTAAGATTAGAAGCTACTTTATTCTACTGAATATGATGGTATTGGCCCCTAACTTATTTAAAGGTTCTTTAAGTGACTAAAATGAACGATGGCCTACCCGGGAAACTAAAGAACTAATATGGTGTGATAACTGTGCAAGCTTTTTTGCCCGCCGCTTGTATGGTCCCGCAAATCGCCGTACAGAAATACTACACAGTAAACTTTACTTTAGCACCAATCGGAAATCGATCATTCTTCGCGTGAAGCTCGTCACGCTTGGCACATCCATTTAAACCTAAATACTGCATCTGCAATCTTAAACAGTGCAGAAGGAAAGAAGCAA
Source organism: Apophysomyces variabilis (assembly GCA_002749535.1). Classification (NCBI taxonomy): domain Eukaryota; kingdom Fungi; phylum Mucoromycota; class Mucoromycetes; order Mucorales; family Mucoraceae; genus Apophysomyces; species Apophysomyces variabilis. Next base: position 770,600 of record MZZL01000390.1, on the reverse strand, counting down.
CTCCTCCTCATATTGAAACTTCTGTATGCGTTGGTGTCTTTTGCAAGCAAACGAACTAGTTATCAGAGGAGACACGGCAGTCTTCACACCAGCATAGCATCACATAAATAGAAAGATTTCTCAGCTATTAATATGGACGAGACACGGTCCCATTCAAGGAAAAGTAAAATAGCATGCCGGCTAAGCTGTATTGGACAATAAGAAATAGATTTGATACAACTAGACATTCATTGTTTCAAGTAGTCTGGTTAAAAGAGGATACGTTGTTTTCCACCGGTGGAATGAGAGCAATAAAGCTTACTGCTTGCCACAGCAGGAGCAGGAGCAAGAGCATTTGTTACCACAGTTGCTTTTGAAGATCAAATTAGAGATGGGTTTCCCAAACACATCATTACTTACGAGCAGCATTTTCCTTCACAGGGGGAGGGCATGTTATTCAGATCACAGAGTATAATGATAGAGAGAACTGAGGAAACATCAAGAGCAAAATCCTTCTTCTTTTATAACTTTCGGTTAATGATTTAGCATTGAATATCCCACTTGATACATGGGTTGTTTTCATTTAAGTCATTTGGTACATTTTAGATGCATCTATTTCGGTCACATATACTCCTCTATCCTAGTAAACATGAGGGTACTCGCAAGGAATGCCTATGGCTGCATTTTGTTTATTCTTTCAGAAATAAGTCGTACCGCATTAATCGTTAATCTATTCAGACCGAAGCATAACGTTCAAGGTAGCGGAAAGCGTTTGGTGTCCTTTGTCATCAATTTTTGTTAAACAGAATCATCGAACGTGTTATCGTTTCTTTTCTCATCGTATGCTCGTCGTGTCATTGGATCATACTGCATGTCTTAGCCTTATTTTAACGAATAAGATAGCAAAGAAGCCGATCTAAAGGGTCATAAGATCGACGTGGGTACAGGTGACTTCTAAACTTTGTTTAGCACGTTCAACATGACCATTGGTTCATTCCCAGAAGAGAAAAGGCCAGAAGTAAAGGCTAAGTGGCATATTCTCTATGACAAATAAGTTTATTAAGACATTTTTAACTGTGAAAGGTGGGTGAATTTATCGTGCTGCTTGGGTGTTGTAGGAAACTTGAGCGTTTGCACGGTTGGCTAATGCCTGTTTATGCAGTTGTTGCTTTTTTTGAAGGACCGAGCTGGTGCCTTGAGAGATGTCATACACTTCGCCTGCGAAACGTTCTTCAAATGTCTTTTCGTTGCGCTTTTTCGCAGCCTCGAGAATCCAGACAATAGCACGACGTCGACGTTGGCGTTCTCTTAAAGCTGTGGGAACATGAACCACTTTCGAACCCTTCTTGGTGGATGTCAGCTTAAGCAATGGTGACGCTGCCTCAATAGCCTCACTCAGCACCGAATAAGGTTCCGCTGCTGTCTTTTTCTCTAAATGCTTCATGCTGTCTGATACAAGACGTTGAGCTCGTGCCTTTTTTCCATCGCGCATTATGGTATTAACAAGCTGGCTAACAAGGGAGTCGTTCGGAACTACGGTGACAATGCGAACAGGTGCTGTTGCTGGAGTTTCGGTGGTCATAGAACGTGTAATATAGGTTGCATTTCTGAACATTGCCGCGCCACTTTGGCGCATCGATTGCCATAGGAGACTTGCCATAGCTTATAAATGACCCTGCAAAAACACCAAAACGGACTAAAAGGTATGGGTGTGCAACAAAACTTATGGACTAAGCCACTAAGGGCGAGGATACCAAGCCACCTCTCGAAGCCTAATACTTTGAGCTCATCCATTGCCACTTCTGATTAGAAAATATCATACTATTACAATGCCTGATATTGTTCATAGTGCATGGAACAATCATTCTCGCCTCACCAAGCGATTGTTTCCGGTGAAATAATGTCTCAAAATCAGGGACGTGGCTTTTGCTAACTGCCTGTCATTTTCCCAAGTCAAAGATGCCAATCACAATGATAATGTTCATTCTCATATAGAAATTAAGGATATTTATTCCTCATTTTGACCGAGAATTTTTTCTTGCCATTCAGATCTTTTGCCGGTATTCGTTTAAAATTGGCTAGTATTGCCGCCCAATTGTTATACATAACTTCATGCTGTCCCGGATAGGACACGCACGCGGGTGCCAGCCCATATGCGCTGGAATTGCAAGTTCGCATGTAATGCATGCTATCCTTATGAACAGTGTTTATCGATGTAATTTTCTTACCAATTCAATTATGAATCGCGCTTTCTCTTTTATATTGCAGCTTCTTATTTCCAGTCTAGTTTATTCAAAGCGTACCATTGCATCTCGCAGAGTTTGTGTCATTTCGCATCATATGTTAACTGTAACTATCGCTAGCAACATCATTACTGTTACTGCTGCTGCTGCTGCTGTTGTTGTTGTTGTTGTTGTTGTTGTTGCCCATCTGTGGGTTCATGAAATGAAGACTCACGCTCTGCGGCATCTACCAAATCCTTCGTCATCTCCTCTTTAATATTATGCGGAGAACCGTTGGGTTTGTGAGGTTTGCCTTCTTTGTTCTTTTTGTTGATGGTATTATACACCGTCAAAGCCTACAAATGTGAATGAGTGACTGGACATCTACTTGATGAAATGTTACCTGAGCGACCATGGAGGCGGCATCATGCGCAGCAGCCGGTACAATCATTGTTGTACCTTCCTTTGCCATTTTACCAAACGCATCCACATATTTCTCCGCGACTGTCATGGACACGGCCTCATTGCCGTTATTCGAACCAATGGCTCGAGCAACCATTTCAATTCCCTTAGCTGAAGCTTGTGCGCGTAAAAGAATCGCTTCCGCCTCACCAGCAGCCATATTAATCTTCTCGGCCTTCTCGGCTTCTGAAGCTAGAATCGTCGCCTGCTTTTTACCTTCTGCAACATTGATGGCAGCTTGTCTAGCACCTAATCTCCGTAAATCAATATTAGATCTCCTATTTCCTAGCGCAAACCTTCTGATTCTAAGATTTGGGCTCTCTTCGTTCGTTCAGCTGACACCTGTTGGTGCATGGATTCGACCACCTTTGAAGGAGGATGAATATCACCTGAAAGAAGCTGTCAGTCCATAGTTACCTACTTGAAGAGAACTCACGGATTTCATATCGAAGGCATCGAATACCCCAATCTTCCGCAGCCGAGTTAATTGCATCCACGATATTCGCATTTAGGTAGGTGCGTTCTGCTAATGTACGATCTAACGTCATTTGACCAATTTCCGATCTCATTGTTGTCTGTGCGAGCTGTGTGATAGCGAATTCAGCATCTTCCACTCCGTAGGAAGCCTAATATCCTGTAAGAACCGTCGTTTCATTTGTTCATCATGCCATGGTACCTTGAAAGGATCGACAATTCTGAAATAGAGAACACCGTCCAATTCCAGGGTAACGTTATCTGAGTATAGGTTATAGGTATGGAGCATAACACTGCTAGCACGTTATTTACCTTGCGTAATTGCGCTTTGGCTAGGAACTTCGATAGCAGTTTCTTTTAAACTTTTTACGTATTTAATGCGATCAATTACGGGTATCAGAACGTTCAATCCAGGTTCCAACATTCGATGGAATCTTCCCATACGTTCGACAATCCAAGCCTCTTGTTGAGGAACGAATTTGATAATCTATCGAACCATAAATTGTCTCTGTTCTCTCAGGAAAAATTGAAAGCGTCGTTTCTTACAGTGTTTCGTGGCAAGGATTTGCGTTCGTTACCCATTCCCCAGCCGCTTCCTGAGCCAGCTTGTGAGGAGCCATACGCGTCGTAATCGTTTCCATAGCCGTACCCGCCATAGTATGCCACGGTTTGCTGTAGTAGTGATGGAGAAGTCTAACAAAGTACCGCATTAAACACACCAATTACGGGAAATCTGCATCCAACCTTCAACGCGTTACGAGCGATGACCCTACTTATGGCTGGAGAATTTGCTGTTCCTTTTAAAAGAGACAGATTTCGAGCTCCAAGTATGTTCATTACTGTTTATGCCGCTGGGACGTGAAGGTGTGGACAAAGATACGAATAAATAATGAAAATGACGTAGCGCTCCAAAGGCGCTGATGCATCCTTCCAAAAATGGGAATTCTGACTCTTTGTTAGGATTCGTTATTTGTAGGAATAAGCAATAGAAAGTTGGGGAATCAGTGTATCACATCTTCGTGGCCACTGCGCTGATAGAAAGCACTGGTGTTGCTAGTGCTTAACTCCAGCTTGCACTATAAGGTACAACGGTTCTATGAGGTCATTTTCAGAAGAGTGCGAAGATGCATAAACCATGTCCCCATACAGCTTTATAAATAGCAATAAGCTGTCTGAAAAGATAAAAATTACAGTTAAAGCAAACTGCGAACAAAAGATGACGATCAGAGTTGAGATACAGGGAAATGGATTAGATTATTTTAATGCCGCAAGTAATATAAAGTGTTTCAATCCTTATGTCAAGCGAACACTGGCGAGGCTGCCTCTGATAATAATGCTAGTAGTCTGGAAAGCTATCAAACGATCTGGTTGGGGCAAGAACATCTCACACTCTTTGCGCAGATCGAGGGTTCCTTTGTTTTTTCCTTGTTTCCTTTATTATATTAAGAGGTTCTGGTAGGTCTTCAGCAAAGTTTCGATATTGATGACAAAGAGAAACATGTTAAGAACCCAAAATCGATGGCTGGCAGCGATATACCTCATACTTATCCTCCTATTCTTCACCGGCTCCAAATAACGAATGCGGAATCGTTATATGTAGAACGCATAAAATATCGTACCAATTCTTTGTCATGATCATGATTAGAGTCCCACTGCTACAAATATGACTCAATTGGATACGTCTGTGTCTCTAATTTTCAGTAACCAATTTGTTAACGCTTAAAGCTGGATTGTTCCCGCCAAGCAAGCAGCCCCTTTATGGCCCGATCCACGGGGTTTCGGGTTAGTGGTCTTTCAGTAATTTCAAGCGGTCTGTTCCTGGTCAAAAAGATTAACGACTATGCAGGTTTCGAGTTAGCAGGGGATAATGTAGCGGTGCGTTCGTTATGCTTCCCTTATGCACAGGTTGAGAATGCTGAGACTATAAGTTAGCCTGAGAAAACCGTAGCCTTTACCTGTCATATTACAATGGAAGGAAAGAATAGCATAGGAAAGACGCAGAGAAGAAGCCGAGGAGCGCCTGGTCCTCCGGAAAAGGGACAAAGACTAATTTTTTGTTCTTTTTGATCGTCCCACGTTGCGAGGAATCCACTGGTTTGTCTTAGTATCAGTAGCAGGCTACGGACGCCTTAAATAAACGCTGGAAACTATAATTATTATAGATTCGAATGCTTATTGATATGCACGAAGCATTATGAGTGCCGTTGCAGTATATGAAGGACAGAGGCAAGCGTAGAAGTTGCTCTAGATTAAACTGTTGAAAGGGTCAGCTGAGTTCAATAAGCGTTTGCGGAGACTATATTTATCACATCAGATGTTTAAATTCAGGTGTAGAGGGCGGCAGCCATAGAAAAGTTAAGAAGTAAATCTAGCCTTAAAGAAAGAGAGATAGATATAAGCATCGATGTAGGCCCATGATCCAAGAAATTAACTGCCAAAAGCTCATGAGGAGTACGATATTAACAGTGTGACGTGAAAAGACACCAACGAACTGGATGTATTCCTTTATTTATTGACCGGGTTGGAACGGTTCAACTAGCATTTTACTAAAATCTTTGATATCCTCCGTTCCTCTAACTTCCTTGGTAAGTAGCGGCATCTTCACGATATGGAAATCCTCGTAGAGGTCGTATATTTGCTCAAGGTATTTTTGCTGCATCTTGTGTCTGACATTGCAGTGCTCACAGTTCGACCCTATTGATTTCGATTAATGTTCTCCTCTTCGGTTTACTTATTTCTCCCTTACCATCCTTGGGAAACAGGAGTTGGTTAACGACAATGTTATGTGTATCAATATGATATGCTGTAAGCTCTTGGATCATACGTTCTGTCTCATAAAGTGATAAAAATTCAGAGATACAAACGCAAATAAAGGTTGTAGTGTTCTATGCATAATGAGCGCACGATCATTCAGTCTGGTTCACTTACAGGGTCTTTGAACTGGTTATTGACCTCGGTGATGACAGATCGCATCTCTTCCAACTTGGAGAACATGTCTTCCTGATTTGCGTTCAAGCCCATCATTCCGGATACCTTCCAGTATATTATCAAACCGATGTCCGTAACTCTTAATGTTACCCTACCTGCTGGAACATTGGACCAAAGCGTCCGCTTAATCCGCTTATCTTTGCCAAGGCCTTCTCTAGCACAGTAGGGAAGGACAAGAATCGCAGAGTGTGACCAGTTGGCGCGGTATCAAAGACAACAACAGAATATGACATCGTCTTAACTTGCCTAGCAGATAAGAATCAGCTTACCGATCGTTCTTAGTGTATTAGCATACTTCATAACTTCGGCAAAACCCATTGCTTCATCCACACCGGGAATAGCGTACGCTAAATCTTGTACCATGCTTCCCATCGCATTGCCCTGATCAGCTATACAGTATTGGAAAAAATATGTATGCAATGATGGTCTTAAAATCGCTTGGCTTTTATTTTACTTACATTGTTCAATCATTTCTTGAATGCTAGAGGTAGGATCAATTTCCTATGATTTATTAAGTAAAAGGCACGTAACGATAAATATACGTCCCACTCTCTCACGTACCATGGCGAACAAATTGTCGAATCCATTGACGAGTGTAGCCTCCTTGGAAAACTTCTGTCCAAATGCATCGGACAGATTGTGGGCAGGATCCGTCGAAATTAACAAGACAGATTTGCGCACCTTCGATAATTGCACTGCCAAGGAACAAGAAGTGGTCGTTTTGCCTAGAGAAAGGCAATGTTTGAATCCACGACCGAAATCTCTTGTTTTCGACTTACCGACACCACCTTTGCCACCTACAAAGATCCAGTGGAGAGATGTTTGATCAAGGACGTTCTTGAGCGTAGGCTCAAATGGCTGGAAATCGTCATCGGACATGTCAGACATGGTCATCACTTAAGGAAAAAGAAAGAGGACTGTGGCGTTCTAAAATGTGTGCGCGATTCTGCGGACTTTAAATGATATCAGAGAGAACGGCAACAGATCTGTATGGACACTTTTTTCTTGTTCTTCCCTGCTCTCAGTTTTTGCGCTTTAGAATCCAAAAGTAATTTTTTCAATTCGTTTTATTTTTCTTTTTTGATATGAATAGAGCAATTAGGTCATGGCATACGTGCTCACTGGCATTGTGAAACAAAACACTAAATTGAATGGAAATCATGTATCGATTCTGAGAGCCGGTCATTTTGTCCTTATGAAAACGATGTTATTGACTATCAGTCAAATATACTTGTCAAGGACCTAACTTTTGATTTCATACCTTCGTTCGTGCATTTGACCCTGCTAATTTGCTTAGCTTCAATAGCATCCTCCATTCATCCAAATATATCTAATGCTGGAGACGTTGGCTTTAGATTCTTTCAAGTTGTTCATAACTAAATCAACCATAGCGTACCGTGTCAAGTACCATGCCAACATCCGCTTGTAGAGCTTGGCTTATTTTCCTGTCCCAACTAAATTCTACACATTTTTGCAATATAATTTGCGCCACTTGAGAAATAGATTTGGCGCTGACATAGTGCCGTAGCAGAGTGCTCGAGTTAAAAAAAAAAGGTAGCCACGCTTTTACGGCACATTGTCCAAAGTTTACTAAGATCTAAGGTAAGGATAACAATGAGATAACATGCTTTTGCTACTTTACGACAATGTTCATTAAAAGATAAAGAATGAAATGCAAGGGGAAGAACCGATGGATTCATCAATATTACTGTATTCTCGCGCTTTACATTGGCTGAGGGAAGGTTCACTTAAGCACCATACATAAGCTGGTGGGTGATGATCTACTACGGTAATACGAATAGATAACGAGTGGAAAAGACACGAACTTTCAATTATTGTGCGAATTATGTTCTTAAAACTGTCTTAAATAGGATATATTTGCCTATTCGCATTTTGTTAACTAGCTCTGAGCCGATGCAACATTAAATATTCTCTTTATTACGGCACCTATCCCAACAGTTATATGAATGGAAAACGAAACCGTGGATATCGCTCAACGTTATGTTGTTACAAACATCACTGATCCTGGTTAATAAAGTCTTTCTCCAGAAATCTATGGCGTTTAGTTTGCTTTCATCGACAGATGGGAACTGCTCAATGGGGTACAGATTGGGAAAAGTGAAGACGTATAAGCACAATGATAGCGTCGGGATGTGATATGCCTAACTATTCGTTCGGAATATAGATAGGAGCATTATCCATGGCTAACTATTAACCCCTTATGTACAGATACTGGTGCGTCTCATATATTTGGCCTTCAGAAAGTTAATGTAACATCATGTTTACCACCCTTTTACTCATACGCACCATGTCATCAACTCGCTAACCTTAGGCTGCATTTGATCAAGCGTGCAGCAGAAATTGCACTCAAAATGATGCTTGTCTGTGCCTACGTTTTGGGCACTTTGACCGGTGCAGGCAAATTCTGCTTCGACCCGACCATGCTACGTCTCAACTTGGCATAAAAGGTAAATTCATCGAGAAAGACGCAACTCCTAGTAAGGTCCATATCAGTTTCGTTACAGTTACGAGCCCAATGCAGGCATTCTTGGACCTTTTCTTCGCTGTTCCTACCCAAAGGCTAAAGCCGAGCGTTGCTGAAAAAGAGATTAGAATGCTTTTTCATGAAGTCATACACAGTGCTCTTAGGTACTTTAAGCCCTATAAATACGCGCTTCAGTTGCTCCATCACCTGTTCCAGGAGGACCCACAGATTCATGTCAATGAAATCTAAAAATAACTTTGTTGTGCTTTTCGCTGACAAGATGGTATCAAGATGTTTCCCGTACCGTTTAGTCCATTGTTGTGCCGTGCAAGAGTGGATCGCCACTGATTTGCTGCGGTTAGCGTTCAGAGACTCCTCCAGGAACAGTTTGGAGAATCTCATCTTGTCCTGATATGTATAGAGCGGGTAATTTTGCTTGGTCAATGCTTTCCTCATAGCAATGTCAGCTTTACCCCGTACTTCGTCTTCTGTTTGCATGGGTTGTATATGTTATCTTCTTGAGGCAGCTTACATTAGCATCCTGTGCAGTGCCTCATTGTTCCAAGACAATATTGTTTCTCTTCAGCAAAATATTAATGGACCTGACCTGTTATACTCACCAATCACAGCGCTTTTTCCATCGTATAAAAAAAAGTCTTTATCTCAAAGGCTTCAGCGTCATTGCGAATAAAGAAGAAATTCGAGGCCATGTAAGCATCGGCACACTTTATATATCCCAAAAATGGAAGATTTACACCGGAAATGCAAATTTCACTCTTTGGAGAGTGCTACCGATTTACAGCAGGTGCGACTTTAGTTTCCGGAAATAGTGTATTCATAACTGTTTAACAATGCCATACACTTCTGCTATGGCCTCACATAATCATATGATAAATCATAGTAGTTCGAGGATGAAAGCTAAATCAATATAATCACCAAGCTAGGTTAGATGGTTCTTAGCTGGGAAAAGCAGCGCATTTCTGCGCTTTTTTATGATCTTTTCTGGGCATGTTTGTAAATAGGATTTTCCGTTTATAGACATTTTTAATGGCGTATTGAGGCAGATAATAAGCTATGTTAACTTGCTCCCTAGGTACCTATGTATAGAGACACTTTATTCTCAAACTACTGCATCACATCTAATGCAACCGATCCGCCTTTTGCAGCAAAGCAATCGCAAATACTTCAACTTATTGCATTATTTAGAACCATATTGAAGATGAGTGATTTATCATAAGCATCATGCACAAGTTATATAAGTTTACAGCATTATTGCACTCAAAGATTCCTTCCAGGTCATAATGCATATCATTCCATGCAGTGGATCCCAAATCTCCTGTAAATATCGGTCACAGGGGTATGCGTTAGCTTAGCGGCCTATCTAGTTGCAGCCCTTGAGCACGTTGTGCATTATCCCTTGTTAGAGATGTGGTCAATGCTTATGGCAGATACGTGCATTGCTTCCCAATCGCTTCTCGTGATACGGTGTAGGCTTACTTAGAGCACTCCGAAAGCTTGACAGTTGCGTTTCGCTAACAATATATGTCTTTAAACTTGCCTAAGAGATTACAAATATACTGAAAATGCCTAAAGTAACGTATATGCTGTTGTGCTTGTAAAGGGTTCACATACGAGAGTGACGCATAGTTATCTCAATAACTGTACCTTTTGTTACTTTGTTATGTTGGGAAATCTAACTGGTCCTCATCGAAATTTATTGCTGCTGATCCATCAAGTTCTGTATATAGTATGTATATAGTAGGGCCCAGTTGCCATCCTTATTGATATGAAAACGATTTCAGCCTGCTTGCGATGAATATATGAGGATGAAATTAAACAGGCATCCCTTGATAATTAAATATTGATCTACCTTGTGTCGGTTTAGTGCAGATATTGATCAATCATTTCGTCAGGAGCTAACCCTTTCCGAGATGATTACACTGTGCTTTATTTGTGCCCTTTGTATAGAGTTGGATCGTACAAAACGCTCCCAAAACTAACATTTCTCCGGGTTTTTCAAAAGCAGATTGACTATAGCAAGCGAATAACGCAAGAATAGGACAATAAACTGTTTATCATGGAGTTTTGTCTAATAAGTATATTATTTGATGGACAATATCTTGTACAGGATGCAGGCAAAAACAAATATGTGCAAGAACGCAAATCAAGGTAAAGTATACATCGCCTGGCAGCGTCCCGTCGATCAGGTTACACAGGACAACCATATGTAATTTTTTGATCCGAATGCGACTTCCCAGTGAGGAAAGTAATACATGATGCGCGCTCTCTGGTAGGCTTTATTCCGCTCCCATCGATCGTTACAAGAAAAAGAGATGACACAAAGATCATCCATCTCTTGTCGGATACCCCTCATGATGTGGCGCACCCTGCAGCACATGACTCCCTTGTACGTTTGCTCCCACCGAAGTGATTTCACTTGGCGCGGTCCCCAGGTGGTATGAAAATTTCCAAAAATAGCTGACCGTAGTTGTGTCTCTCTGGTATCCCAAGCTCTTACAATCAAACAGTACGGGGCCCAAAAAAGTTGAAGCATTGAGCTTCTTTGATCAACACGTGACATAGAGTACTTTGTCTTTTGTTTACAAGACGCTCGCTGCCCTGTTTCTCTTCTTCCTTCTTTCTCCCCTTGCTCTTGTTTATTAAAAACCTGCCACTTCCTGTTCCCCTTGCTATTTTTATTTCTGCTTTTGTTATCTTGCCACTCCAAGTAGCTTCCCCCCTTTGAATGGATCACGGAAGAACGTCATCGCTATCCTCGATTGCCATGTCAACAAATTCTATGCTCAACGACAGTTCCATTTCTTCAGGATCGCCTCTTAACTCACCCCTTGCTTCTCCAGTCAGCTCTCCCTATGAGTCCCCCAGAGATTCGCCGAGAGAAAGATTTCACAATAACTCTGCACAGCAAATGTCGCTCCAACTGCCATCGGCAGCACAGTCGGCCAAGTCTGGACATAATAATACGTTTGTTCACAAATTATACAAGTAAGATAACTAGGCTTCTTTCGGTCCCATTTTTAATGGATCTGTTCTTGGACAGCATGGTAGTTGATAAGCAATATCAACACTTGATTGCTTGGAATTATACCGGCACTTCTTTTGTGGTCTGCAATATTATGGAATTTTCAAGAGATGTATTACCGAAACATTTCAAGCATAGCAACTTTAGTAGTTTCGTGCGCCAGTTAAATATGTAAGCTCCGTTGAAATAGATTCCCTAACCTGTCTGACTTTTGTGTCTAATAGGTACGGCTTTCACAAAGTCAACAAGTCTCCACGTGGACATCGTACTTTAGCAGAGAATCAGATTTGGGAATTTTCACATCCAAAGTTCATGAGGGGCCGACCGGATCTACTAGAAGAGATCAAACGAAAAGCTATGGAAACCGAGAGCGGTCGTAGAGAAAGTGATGTAAATTCGCATATGGCTATGCTCCAGATGGCGCAAACAGATATGATGCAGCAACTAGCCCATCTTCAGGAAAACTTTTCAGAAGTGGTGCGTGAATTAGCTGAGACGAGAAGACGGCAAGGGCTTCAGCAGCAAATGATGAAGGATATGATGGACTTCTTGACGCAACATCATGGAATTCAGTGTAAGCATAATGAATCTAATGGAAAGATTTCATCTTACGATTGGGCTGTTAGTACAACTTCCGCCAGAAAACTACGACCTCAAACCAGATCCAGAACGACCACCGCCGATCTATGTAACCTCACCTGATACCGAACCTCAGCTGCAAAATTACTACCATAACCATCATCAACAGCGACAGCACCATCATCGCTCAGAACAAAACACGCCACTTCCGACACACTCTTCTCCGCCTTTGACCATCCAGACACAAAACCTCTCGCAGTCTTCGCGTCTCACTATGTCAATGTCGTTCAATGGACTGGGAGCTGGACCAATATCACCGTCTTTCAGTGTATACCAGTCAGCAGTAAACACGCCGTTGCCGCCTAGTCCGAGTCCAAGTACGTTCATGTCGGATGATGATGTGGTCAGCATGTACAGTCCACGGAGTCCAAATACACCCAATTCCTTTGTCACCGGCGTGGAAGACAGCCGATATGTCACCCGGCAACATCAGGACTTTACTCCCGATAACGGGGGGAACGCCTTTGCATTTGCAATAGGTGCTCAAGGATCATGACTTAAAAGATTGCAGACTTGCACAAGTTATAACCATATACATTTACTTATTCATGCATTTTACTCCTAAACTGTTCCTGCAAACTCAATTCCTATAAATCGTACTGCTTTTACTTCCTGGCTCATTGAATTTATAAGCTTTTGAATACATTTTCCGGATCCCATTTCTTCTTTAACTTGCAAAGTTCCATGTAGTTGATACCAAACTCTTTTGAAGATGGCCCATCAAAGTCAGAGTGATTGCTGTATAAACGAAGTTTATCACCCATGGTTATCATATGCGCTTGAAATTCACGCATCCATTTCAGCATGGTCTCTTCCTGGTCATGGGTATTCCATCGGGCTGATATGCCTACATCAAAGTGGCTATCTCTCCAACAATAAGCCATATCTGTAGGAGCTTGCCGCTCGATCCCATCAGGTTGAACAAGCAATATCAAAGCGCCAGACTTGTATGATGTGGGAACTGTGGCAAATAATCGGTCCAACAAATCCAACGCGCTGCGCAGATGGGCAGCTGACAATGGAGGACGGAGATTTGCTGATGAAAAACGGATATAATCATCGGCGTAGTGTCCGGGCTCATCATTGAGAGTATTGATTTTCCAGTACGGCATTTCGGACGTGTTTTGAACGACTGGGCGAACATTTAGAAGAGGCTTAAAACTAGCTTCACCTTGTGTTTGTGTGCCGTTATAGAATGGTAGCACTGTTACACCCGCGTGTCCATCTGGCCCCTTACAAAGCGCTAGGCCAGCAACGGCTTTGGCGTCCTTCTGTGAAAACCATGTGTTTATCGCAGCAACCAGAGAATCCAATTGCTCTTTTTTGTACATGAGAGCACCACCCCACACAGTTTCGCGGACACGGTGGGCCTTAATCACAAGCTTTTTTCCCCCCGCCAAATAGGTTTTTGTTAGTAAAGCAAAAGAAAAAAAAATTGAGAAACCAACCTTGGTCACTACGCCAAATCGATTGCCGGCACCTCGAATGGCCCAGAATAAGTCTTTGTTACTGTCTTTGCTTGCCCAAAGCACTTGCCCGTCCGCTGTGACAATCTCCACTGCCACAATGTTATCAACGGCTAACCTGTATCGAGAGGAAATGTCTACAGAATCAATCATAAGAACTGAAAATGCCAATGACTTACCCATGTTCTCCTGTTAGGAAACCGTAGCCGCCGTGTAACATCAGGCCGCCAATGCCAACTTGACTTGTGGAACCTCCAACTGCAGACAAAACAACAATGTGTGTCAATTAAAGTACAACAGACCACCCCAGGCTTTGCTTTTAGATTGGCTCAGTCCTTACCACAAGCTAGACCATATTCAGCCGCCGCTTCGCTAACATCTCCATATAAGCACCCGCCTCCTGCAATGACCAAATGCTCCTCGGGTTTCACTGTCACATCACGCATAAGGCCTAAATCAATCACTAAACCATTCTCGCCGATACTCGACGCTCCCCCTGGAGAATGGCCGCCGCATTTGACAACAATAGGCATAGAATTATTACGTGCCATCCTAACCTAAGTGATTTGTCAGCAAAACTCATGAGACGACAGAGGTCACAGTGAAACTTACCGTTTTTGCTACGTCTTCCGCTGTTGCCACCTTCACCACGGCCATGGCAGGTTTGACAGCGCACTTTGACCATCGTCGAAGAGCTTCATAGTAGGGTTCACCATGATGACTCATATAAAGACGAGCGTTGGCGGAAAGCGAAGACGCCAAAGCAATCAACGCCTGCATCGAATCCGCTAGATGGCTACTACCATTAGTCGTCGTACTAGGATTTATAGCTGTTCCTTGACCTGTTTGCTCCTTTGGAGAATCAAAGTAAGCAGCAAAGGCGGGGTCAATACCACAAGCTTGAGACATCGCGATAGCAGATGAACAAGGATGAAAGATGTACACTCACATTATTTATGTTCTGCCAAGCTTTTATATCCTTTTCTCCCATTCCTAAAAAGCAATCCGCCTTTAAGAGCTTCTAGCTTATCTTTACTGCATTTCAGAAATCTGTAGCTTTAATCTTTGCTGCGACATGGGAAAATCTATCAACTGTGACACGGGCAATGCGTTTATGTGGGAAAACAAACAATTTCCGCAAGCTTATCATGTACTACCCATTATTCCCATGATAGAAAACGGTTGGCTTAACATAGTAAATGAATCGATAGATGGATAAAAAATCAAAACGTACCATTTTTGAGTGTAGAGAGTTTTGCAATTGATCAGTTGCTGGAACGGAGCCTGAGGATGTGGTTTAGGCCCTCCAAGTCACGCTTTTATTCTCTGATAATAAAACGTTCTAAACTTTCTACTACTATTCTCTGTCACCTTTCTGCGACGCAAGGGCTTTTTTCATCGGATCAGGTGGAGGGAATAAATCTATCTGTTTTCGTTTTACAGCGATATAATTCTAAGCTAATGAAAGATACATTCGTTTCCTCGGACTTCGTTCCAGCAAGTGAATAATTGTGCTTGAATCTCTCGCATAATTTCCGTTGCTTCCACTCCGTCCTTGGATGTGGTTTCTTTGTCAGAATTCGGTGAAAATATAGGCCTCAATGATTTTTACTCCGTGCTCTTGTTGTCTGTTTGATCGGAAATAGTGCTTTTCAAACCTGTCGCTAGATAGACTCCAATTTGTGTGAACTTGAACTTGTTCAATTTTTGTTCCTCTAACACTGCCGTACCTCTAACAGACTGGACTTTGTGTTTGCTTGTATCTATTCTAGCCATTGCCCTTGTCCTGTCAATCCAATTCTTCACAGTATCGCCTAAAACCTCTTTACGTTTGTTTCACAGTCAATAAATGCGAAGAAGGGATTTGTAGTCTGGTTGCCGATCCCTTCGAAACTCACCGGAGGAAACGAACGATCATGGGTAAACTGGCCAATGATGGGTCGGATCTTTTGCAGGAACGCCAAAGGGATGGCATGGATATGAATGGTGTACCATATGCGGCTCAGGAGAGGGAGTTAGCAACCAAGGCTTTCCCACCTGTGGATAGAGATCGTTGGAGTAAACTCGCTACGTGCTGTTGAAGTTTGGAGATCGTTCCATCTATATAAGCTTGGATTGCCTGCTCAAACTAGTGAGTGAACTTGCCAACATAGATAGCAGCTGTGGGCGAGTGACCATTGTGCCAATTACAGATAGAGTGACTATGTAAAGTGTCTCGTCATTCAAAGGTTCCATCACCATTAGGTACAACGGCCACCATCTTGGATCGATTCATGCGGGCATTTAATGCTCCGCCATAGATGTCAATGAGCGTTAGAAGCAGTTCTATCTCTGCTGGATGAGCGAGAAATAACAGCAGATCATCTGAATAAGCCACGCATTTGGCAAGAGCAGGCGGATCCATTCGCGGTGAGACCAACTGGTTGCTAGAGTTAGCGAAAGAGAAACAAGAAATAAGTGTGAAAGCATGACTAGCACGAAGCAGAGCTTCCAAGGTGAAGTGTTAGAAAAAAAGGGAAACAGAGGATCCCCTTGGCGCAATCTACGACTTTGCTGAAAAGATCCCAACATGTGGCCATTAACATTGATGCAGATCGAAGTGCGAAAGAGCAGATTGGACAACGCGAGGCGCCAGTGCGGGTGGAAAACCGAATTGTCGTAGACAAACCTCGAGCTGTTTAGAAAGCATCCGACCGTATGCTTTTTCTTGATCTAGGTCAGAGCAATCCCTTGGAGATTATAGTTTTGTGGAAAGGACGCTAGAACCAAAGTAACTTTTCTACGGCCCATAAAAAGTTTACGCCTCCACCATTGGAGCTCCGTGTTTGGACAGACGCACTTCTTGTCACCATGGATAACCGCTATTTTTACCGGCTTTTTCGGGAGTGGGAAAGTACACCTTAGTACGGATGCTGCTGAATCATATCGTGTAGAAACAACACGGCAAACACGTTGCAGTTATAGAAAACGGTTTGGTGAGGTAGCTGTAGACAATCACTTCGGTTGTGCATGCTGCTCAAGATATATATATGAGACTGAGATGAACTTAGATGTCCTTCTCACAAATATTGCAAGGCTCATGTGATCGAATAGTTTTTATCTTCTTTTTTTTCTGGTATTTGTTACAAGGTTAAAAAGATACACTGGGCTGAAGAGGATTGTTGCGGTTAATGTAAGGAATAACGTGTAATAGGTCCGTAGTGACATTACTCGCATTCTTCGCGAGTCTTCGTCGATGAACGCATTGAAACCCGTTTCCGTATGGATGCGATTGCGACATCCATAGATCGAAGTCATTCAGAAGATTTGGAGCAGCCCAAACTGCGGAACAAAGTTGACCCAATCGATCTTAGTGAGCAAGGAAAACTTGTTGACCGATCGAGGCCTTAAATATCGGTGACTTCGATCTTGTGCGTGAATCAAAAGTTCCTGGAAAAAGCGCTTGCATTAAGTCGTGGATGTTTCTATCCTGTCTTATTCTAAAGTTACATGCCCTTTAGCCGCACCATGACAAATTCATTATACCTGTAGGCATATTAGAGCCCAGAGCATTGGATTTGATCAGCTGATAGATGGATCGAAAGCGTACCTGCTCCGAGGGGAAGATGACCTATTTGTCTTTAAGGGTGTTCATACGGTAAGATATAAGAGATAATATAACTTGCTATGTCATGGATGTCCTCTCTACGGGTAGACGTTTGATGGGCAACAAGACATGCATGGAAGAATGGAGAGGATCGAAGAAATAACTTATTCTCATTGGAAAATATCTTGATTACAAAGCTCTCTCTTGAACAGTGTCCGACAATACTTGGTTAAATCGAATAAATAAAATGTAATGTGTACATGTACATATGTTACAGGAGATGGGATTCTATGAAGTGTTGGATTCTATAATGGCTTTGGATTCTATAACGGTTTTGGGTTCTATAACAGCTTCTGTTGGTTTTTCTATTGCTATCTTTTGTTTTCTTGGTTTTGGTTTGACCCAGAGTTGGCCACGGTCGCATAGCGTTTCTAAACCTTTTGCCGAGATGTCTAGTAAGGGGAAAACTTCGGTCTTCAAGACGTTGATCTCATTCAACGTAAACTTGCTAAGAACGAAATCTGCCACTACTTCCGGGGATCTGTTGCCTTCTGCTGTCGGTGGCCTTCCAATACCGATACGTACACGCTTGAAAGCATCAGAGCGTAAACTTTGTACCACAGATTTGATACCATTGTGACCATTTGCAGAACCCCCTTCCTTGAGTGACAATTTGCCTAGAGAACGCTGCAAGTCATCGTGAAACACGTATACATTTGACTGCTCGATCGAAAGTTCGCGGACTAAACTGAATCCGTAAGTATGCATTCCGAAATAAACATGTTGCCTTTCAACTTGCCTGCTTTCGAGACACAGGGGCCGCAGACATTCATGAGTAGTCGTGGCTTCAGAAAAGTGATCTGAAACTCCTTCGATATGTATTCTGCTTTATTCTTTATCTCCACCCGAAATGTTGCTTGCGCTACACTGGCTTTCCATGATCGGTTCTGGGACCAGGTCACATTCAACTGTTCGGCGAGGTGATCGAGAAGCATCATACCGACATTATGCCGGGTATTTGGATGTGTATAATTCCCAAGGCCAACAAACTGAAGACAGGCCCGATTAGTCCTGAAGAGACAGTAGTATAAGCTTACTTGCCAATAGTCGAGTCAGCGACATGGAATGTTAAGTCAAGAGAGCGCTTTTTAGAGAAACCAGAATTGATTTTCTTTGCCTAAGTTTAAACATACTGCGGCAGGAAGCTTAGCCCCGATTTGTGAGCCCGACAGTACTATATTCGCTATCATCTATACCACCTGGCATATTTGTCTTTAGTTAGCTTCTTAAACCACTGGTTATAAACTAATAAATCAACCCTCGGGGATATTGTTTTCTATAAACTCTATATTATCGTTGAACAACTGTAGCGGCCCTGTTACTGTTTCCAAAAAACTTCCTAATTTAAGGGATTGTTTTCCGTATTTGACCATGCCCATTATATTCAGCCTCATGACACAGAACGAAATAACGTGTTGTAGACGCCCGGTACATTACTGCATATGAAGGCACAAACTCATCTATACAGCCAAGGGCTTGGGCAAGTGTATATCTGGTTCCTGGCGACCTTGTGCCACACTAAGATCAAATAGACAAGCTCAGTGGGTTTATACTGTTGTCAGTAAACGCGTTACGCATCCTCAAGAAACGCTTGCAATACCCACAGCTAGGATTGGGTCAGCGAACAAAAGAATCCATGGTTTAGAACAGCGGATATAATCGCCTCCCTTTAGCTGTTGCGACATTCGCCGTACCCATCCATGGCAGTATTATCGTTGGGTTACAAAATGAGTTCAGTGTGTCAGCGACATGCACGCAGCGAAAGCCGAAAATGGGCGATAAGTTGGACCTCCGCTGTTTCCATGTTATGTTAATGATGACGACGTCCGTCTGAGATCATAATTGAGTGCGAGCGCGTTTCTGTCAAAAACGTCTTTTGCACGCGGAACGGTTACTCCTTTGTAAAATATCCCAACATGCAGGCACCAGTTCTTGTTATGAGTAAGCGGAGAACCATCATCTATCAATACTGATGTCTCTATAGACACTAATATGGAGAGAGAGTCGGGTCGCAAGGCCCAGATCTCCAACATCACGGCAGCAAAGGTAACTCATCATAATCCAAATCACTGAAGAAAGATTTAATTTACGCACCACGATAGACTGTCTCAGATGTGATTCGCACATGCCTTGGTCCTCGATCTATGCTCAAGATGCTGCTCGATCCTATGGGTGGTATTTTACTTACGAACGATGGTAATGCGATCTTGCGTGAAATCGAAGTTGATCATCCTGCCGCCAAGAGTATGATTGAGCTCTCAAGAACACAAGATGAGGAAGTTGGCGATGGAACTACTAGTGTCATCATTCTTGGTAAAATAGACAAGGAAACGAGGACCTTGGAAAGCAACTGCTGACTCGACTTTTCCTTAGCTGGTGAGGTCCTTGCACGATCATTGCCTCATATTCAGAACAACATCCATCCTATCGTGATTATCAGCGCCTTTAAGAAAGCTCTCGAAGACGCATTAAACATTGTGGAAGAGATATCTAAACCAGTGAACGTGGACGATAATGAGGAAATGCTGAGCTTGATCAAGTCATCTATCGGTACCAAATTTGTGAGCACATGGAGTGATTTAATGTGTAAGCTTGCGTTGGATGCCGTGAGAACTGTGGCACGAGAAGAAGAAGGCACCGGCCGAAAGGAAGTCGACATCAAGCGCTACGCCAGAGTGGAGAAGGTAATGAGTACTCAGAAAATAACTCTTAGAAAATTTATCGACGATATTAGATCCCTGGTGGAGAAATTGAACAGTCTCAGGTTTTGGATGGTATCATCCTTAACAAGGACGTGACACACCCTAAGATGCGCCGACGTATTGAAAATCCCCGTATTATTCTTTTGGATTGTCCTCTTGAGTATAAGAAGGGAGAATCACAAACAAACATTGAGATTTCCAAGGAAGCTGACTGGAACAGAATCCTTCAAATTGAAGAAGAGCAAGTGAAGGCCATGTGCGATAAGATCATCGCATTGAAGCCTGATCTGGTATTCACCGAGAAGGGTGTTTCTGGTATATAGCTTAGGATGCCGTAGTCTTGTCAATAACACTTCTTCTTAGATCTTGCACAACATTTCTTCGTCAAGGCAAACATTACAGCCATTCGACGTGTCCGTAAGACTGACAACAACCGTATTGCACGTGCAGTCGGTGCCACGATCGTTAACCGCGTGGATGACCTCCGCGAGAATGATGTCGGTACACAGTGCGGTCTGTTCCACATTGACAAGATCGGTGACGAGTATGTGTAGAATTCGAATGTTAGACACATGTGCTCAATTTTGTAATTCTAGGTACTTCACCTTCCTGACCAAATGCCAAAATCCTAAGGCATGTTCCATCATTTTGCGCGGTCCCAGCAAGGATATTATTGCTGAAGTTGAACGCAATCTTCAAGACGCCATGTGTGTTGCCCGCAATGTCTTCTTTAACGCTAGCCTTGCCCCTGGCGGTGGTGCTACAGAGATGGCAGTATCTGTGAAGTTGGAAGAGAAGGCCAAAACTTTGGAAGGTGTTGAACAGTGGCCTTACCGTTCTGTTGCTGAGGCTATGGAAGTTATCCCTCGTACTCTTGTTCAAAACTGTGGTGGCAATGCTATCAAGACACTGACTCAGCTCCGCGCTAAGCATGCTAACGGCGAATATTCCTTCGGTATTGACGGCGAATCTGGCAAGGTTGTGGATATGAATGATTACGGCATCTGGGAACCCAGTGCGGTTAAAGTTCAGACAATTAAGACTGCAATTGAGGTAAGAGCGAGGTTTAAAGGTAGAGTGACATGTCGTCTCATATTGTAACTGTAGTCTGCTTGCCTGCTGTTGCGTGTGGATGACATTGTTTCCGGTATCTCGAAAAACAAAACTCAAGCCCGAGGAGGAGGCGAGATGAATCCAGAGGTAAGGATAACATGATTAATCATGCAAAAAGCTTTGACACATTGCTGCAGGAAATGGCGGCCGAGCGTGAATAAATCAAAGACACACATATAACCATGCCATCATGAACACTAAAAATAAAAAAGTTTGCATTTTGAGAAAATTAGGAAAACGATTTTCTAGTAGAGTATTGATATCACGAGCATGCCTAATAAAGAGCCTACCTCTTCTTCCTCTTTTGCTTGAACCCATCTAATTAATCAATTGAACTTCTCTCTATGTTTCTTTCTGCGGTAAATGCACAAGGGATGTAAACAGTTTTGGTAAATTATATGGTTCATTGTGTTTCATCGTGACAAAAAACTAGATGGCTTTCTTTGTTCTGACTTCCTGCTTACAAAATTAACACATGTTAATGGTCATTTAGTCTTTCCTCAAGTTCCCATCAATTCCTGTTTAACTACTCTGGCTCCAGTTGGATTATATCTCGTTAAGCGATAACTTAATCTATAAAGAATCGCTTATCGTAGCGAATCGCAAATGCCTGGATCTAAAAAAGACGTATCCTCAAACTACGATCTGCCGTGTATAAGAAAAAATGACGTGTTTGCAAACCGTTTCATAATGTAGAGCAGACATTGGTCCAGTCAAGTGTAACAAACTTTAATTACAAGATAAAGAAGGCACGCAGGTGAGACTGCATCCAGTATAGCCTTCTATTGATGCAGGGAAGGATAAGGTACGGACGATGGTTGTCCCAGCAAGCTCTTTCAGCCATTCTAAGTAGTTTCCTTCTTTCGTAGCCTTGTTCAGACAGAAGCCAAGAAGAACTGTTATCAAGAGAAAGCTTAATAGGCTATGGATCCAATACATTCGACGATTACATGGTCTACATTCGGACCGAGAAAGCTTCAGGGGACAATGGAAGATGCAGGCTCTTCGATTTCTGGTCTGGTGCTGCCTTTTTACTCCCATCGTGCTGTTGGACTGCTGTGTCGGTGTCCTGCTGCTGGGTTAACTTAAGACTCAGAATATGTACCTTTCGTTTTCGAACAGTAAAAAGCAACGATGGATAAATATGATATCACCGTCTTTGGAGCTACTGGTCTGACCGGCAAGCATATTGTAGCTCATGTGTATGAATTACTGGCAGTCCATTCTCCACTACTGCCGACAGAATTCCGATGGGCCATTGCTGGACGAGACGAAGAGAAGTTGAACGAGGTAATTAGCGCTTTGGACCGCCAAATGCCCGGTGCCTCGGTTACGCGACCAGCCGTGATAGTTGCCAATGTAATGCGTCGAGACACGATAGATGCCATGGCACGACAGAGCAAAGTGATTGTGAATGCTGTCGGTCCTTTCCGATTTATGGGAGAATATGTGGTCCGTTCATGTGTTGAGCAAGGATGTAACTATGTGGATGTTACGGGGGAACCAGAGTTTGTGGAACGAATGCAGAGAACGTATCATGAACAAGCTGCACGAAAACAAGTGATAATTGTGCATTCATGTGGATTTGATAGTGTGGGTGCTTTTCCTTTTTGTTGACTTGTTTATCTCGGGATAACTAAAGCAAACAAAAAAAAGGTGCCAACCGATATGGGTGTCCTGTGGATCAAGCAACTGTACACATCTCGTGGCTGGACGCCCGCTTGGATCGAAATGTTCTTGCGTGTTCGGGCACCTGCTGGTCTTCGTATAGGCTATGCAACTTATGAATCAGCTGGTAAAGTTTTCTTCTTCTATTGCTACCATGTACTACGATTCATCGTGCGCCCTTGCGAAATTGGACAATGCTAACAACAAATATTAATTTCTAGTCAATGGCTTCGGTTCTGTCGAATTGCTCCGTGAAATCCGAAAGTTGTCTGGTCTTGCTCCTCTTCCTCGTCCAGTTGGACCCCGTTTACGCTTTCATCATCGATTGACGAAGGATAAAGAACTTGGGTACCATGTTCCTTTCCGGTTTGCCGACCCTTCGGTTGTTCGGCTTTCACAGCAACTTTTCCTGACAGGTTATGGTAAACCACGTGCAGCAGATACAGATGCAGCCATGCCACCCACGGTACAGTTTGCGGCGTATCTTTTACTACCTTCGTTATGGGTTGCTTTCCTTTATACTCTTTATGGATTTATCTTTTTGTTCTTGTCCTCATCCCCTTGGGGCCGTAGACTCTTGCTGAATCATCCTGAACGCTTTTCCCACGGCTTGTTTTCGAAGGAACCTCCGACAGAGGAAATGCTTGAACAGGGCAGTTTTGAAATCATTCTTCGAAGCAAAGGATACGATAAGAATGTAGGATCAGAGATGGAGCCAAATCAAGCTATGACTGTGCGCGTGAGCGGCCCAGAGCCGGGATATATTGCTACACCTCGTATCGTGCTTCAATGTGCATTAACTTTGTTGTGGACAGACAAATCCAATCTGCCTGCAGGCGTGTTGACACCGAGTGTTGCGTTTTGGAACACAGATCTCATTAACCGCCTTCAGCAAGAGGGTATTAAGTACGAACAGATATAAATAGGCGGAAAT
Source organism: Apophysomyces variabilis (assembly GCA_002749535.1). NCBI lineage: Eukaryota > Fungi > Mucoromycota > Mucoromycetes > Mucorales > Mucoraceae > Apophysomyces > Apophysomyces variabilis. The sequence goes on along the minus strand of MZZL01000390.1, from coordinate 746,779 downwards.
AAAAGAGAAAGAAATACTCTCCCTTTTTGCATTTCCCTTTGCTTCTGTTATGGCACTTCTCAAACCCTTCAAATCACAGCCCAGACAACCACAACAACAAGAACAACAAGCTCAAAAACGCCATGTTACATTTTCGCGCGTTATCCTGGTAAACGACAAGACAACCTTTATTATCGTCAACGACAGAGAATGCGGAATAACCCGTCGCCTGAGTGACAGAGCCAGGCTCTCTTCTTCATCTTCTTCATGTCATTGACAAGAACAATAACAACAAAAAAAAATTGAATCCATTTGGCCTTGCATATCGCCCACCCTATTCTTTTTCTTCGTTGTATCAATCCACCCTAGCACCTTCCACTTTATGCTAGACATCAGACCTATCATTATGCATTCTACTATCACTATCAACTTCCATATGTAAATGTAAACATGACAATCTCTTTGCAATATAGTTATCCGATTCAATATGAAACATATTTCACTTGGTATTAACCATAAAAGGTACAGCAGTACAAAAAAATCCAGGGAAGTACTCCTTTTCCTTCGTTCGGCAGCTTTGCAACTTTCTTTCATTCTTAGTTTGCACTCTCTTACCGGAATGGTTCAAGTAAGGTACACTGAAGCCAAATTATTTCTTTGGGAATAAACAATGATGACATTCATACATTCGACTTTCAACTGACCATGTTCCATTGTTTAACATTTCTATGACACAAGAGCGTTTCTTTTTTGTATTCGTCTGAATAAGACAATAAAATTAGATTACTAAATATAACACGCTGTAAATAAAAGAAAAAGAGAAGTGGGAAAGGGGGTATGTACAGCTTAATTACGCCTCGCAAGCATCAGGGTCTCCTCCAGGACAAGAAGCGAGAATCACATGGCCCTTGACGTTGCCGATCGTAAACACGGCTTTTAGGATAGCGGAGATACCTTGACCAGCAATCATACCACCAGCAACGCTGTACATCAAGTCCTCGTGCTTCTGGGCATTGATACGCTTCCAGATCTTACCGATGATCCAGCCAATGAACATGGACAGAGGAACTTCAGGGGAGGTATTGATGAAGGCAATACCAACAGCGGTGACGGATGGGAAATAGCGATGGTACTTCTCAGGCACCAAGAAATGGCGGATGAAGGGGGCAACGAAACCAACGACACAGCAGACAACGGTGACAATGATACATTCTCTGGTGAGTGCTTCACCTCCACCTGTCAAAAGTTGGGTGACCTTGTACCAGGCTCTTACAGCAACCAATTGGAATTCACAGTGCTCCTTGAAGTCATCTTGACTGACTACACAGGGATAGGCTTCGGCGAAGAGAATGAAGAGACCGACGGCAATACCAATGGCAAAAAAGGAGGCGACAAACTGGGCCCAGAATTGGGAGCGTGGGGAGGCACCGACAAGCTGACCGGTCTTAAGATCGCCCACCATGTCAACAGCCTGGGAAGCAGCAGAGGCACTGACATTACCGGCCATCAAGTTATTCTTGCGAAGCTGGGCAAGGGAATCCGCAGGCATACCAGCAAAAATAAGCTGGGACATCTTGCCGATACTACCGGTAGGATTGATATCGGTTTCACCAGAAGCTTGGATACCAACGAAGGCAAAGATAAAACCGAGGATAATGGCGACAATGGATTGGTATACAGGCATGCCGAAGTACTCGCCCATGATGGCGCAGGTAAAGATGATGGAAATGAAGGTACCAGTGACCCACCACCAGGCAGGGATCAATTGATCTGGTCGGAAAATCTCATCGGGATCTGTTTCCGGAAGGTATTTTTGCTTTTGTTCCTCTGAAAGTTCGCGGCGCAGGACATAGACCATGACATAATAATAGCCTTTGCGAACAACGCTAACCAAACCAAGAATACCACCCTTGATACCACGCCAAAGGGTATCATAACGGACAAGCAATTCAGCAAATGAAGCAATCACCATAAGAGCAATACCGGGCCACAAGAAGAAGCTGGTAGTCGTTTGGCCGGCGGCGGAAAATCCTTTGGCGGCGACGAAGCTGCCGTTGGCAACCATACATGGTCCAAGGATACCGAACATAATCAAACTGGTCACGAAGAAGGTAATCACTGTGTTGCCGGGAGTCATCAAACCAGCACCGAAAAATGGCCAATCGAACTTGAAGGCCCATCCCCATTCTACATCTGCGCTCATCAGACCGTATCCTGCAACGCTGTTAGGGTTATTTCTAACGACGGCTTCGCCAATGTAATACAAGATATGAACTAAAGGGGTAAATTAATTAGTCCTTTTTTCCTTAACTTTTTTTTCCAAAACTTACTGGAATCGAAGAAAGGTGCCCAGTAGGCGATTAAAGTCCATAGGAAAGAAATGAAGAACCAAATGCCCATCCATTTGGCTTTTTTCATGGCTTCACGTTCACCTTCGGCAGTGCTGTGAAGAGAGATGATGGTGGTTGCTGCGGCACGGGGCGTAGGGAAAGTCAAGTCCTGCTTGACGACAAAGTGAGAGCGAAGGGGCACAGCGAAGAAGAGACCATAGAAGGCGGCGGAAATGGTGAAAAGGACAAGGGCAGCGGCATCCTGACGTGGTGTAGTCATCAATCCGAGTTTGTACATGGCAGGGATACCAGCGACAAAACCAGCAGAAAGACCGCCAGCGGTTGTAGCAGCTGATTGTGCAGTACAATTCTCTTGCGGACCGAAATAGCCACCACCCCATTTGGGCGGCAAGATCCGAGACATAGGTTTGATAATAGCAAATGAGAAGATGGCACCAAACAAGGATGCACCAAATGTCCAACCGATTTTCAAACCGAGGTAAGTGTTGGATGCGGCTGTGAATAGAAAAAAAGAACACGGTAAGGTTTCATCCATTGTGGGCTTTGTGTTATATTTGTTTTATGATGTGATACAAACCTACGAGACAGCCCAGAAGAGAGCCTACTATGGATGCACGCCAGGTGAAGTGAAATTCTTCATGTAGTTCTTGAGTGAATGGTTTTTCTTCGACTACGATCTGCTTGTCATCGTGTTCGTCGTAATACTCATGTTTAGTCGTCGTTGTCGTGGTATGAACCTCATATTCGATCTTCTCATCCACAATTTCCTTCATGATGATGAGAGAGAGAGAGAAAAAGAGGAATTAAAGAGGATAAAAACTAGATAAACTATGGAAAAGAAAAGAAGGTAAGTACAACCAAGAGCTTGATCCCGGTATTTATACTCGGAGAATTAAGAACCCTTTTTTTTGACGTTGAACCAATCGGTTTGTAGTGTCATGTGATAATTCGCACGATTAAAGAAGCGGGCTTTCCGCATTGAGCCTCTTTTTCGCACGCTGCTTCCACTTATCAACATAAAAAAAAATACCTGTCGGAAGGCGTGCATCTTACCATAGATAGTATATCACTCTGAACGGATTGTCAAATTCTACGTTTCACGATGGATACACAATAACCCCTCATTAAACACTCTTTAAGGCAATTCTTCCTCGATTTAGCAAAAGTTACTTCTTTTTCTCCATCATTACCATCATCAGTTGTTTGTATGGATCATTCGTTTCTAATCTATCAGCAATTCCCAGGGAAAAGACATTACCGCACTTTTCTTTTTGGTAATATGATTTGTTCATGGGAAAATACACATGTTTCCTACAATGTCACAACCAACACTGTAAAGTCATTAGTGAAAGCAAAAGAAAAATAACAAGAGAACCATGACTTATTACTATTCAGAAATGCAAAAAAAAAATATCATTCAAGTGGCGTTGTCTGTGCTCCTGCACTTGGAAAACAGCGACATAAGACGCGATTTTGTCTTCGCATGACTCATCTCGTAGATATACCAACCAAGTTAGGTGATTGAAAGAACTTTATGTGATACGAGAAGTGGTTGAGGTCACAAGCCAAAACTTCCGAAGAAAAAAAGGTTGACCAAAGCAAACTGATATGGCAATTTGTCCCTTGAGAGAGCAACTCCGGATAACCGGATTGACTAAAATGTAATTGGCCATTGGCTCGAACGGAGATATAAAATATGGGTAGACAGAAAGAATCGACAGAATGGTGGTAACGTCCGCTTTTAGAAACCGTCCGATATTCTTTGGCCATGTGCTTGTAACAAAAAGTTAAGCTTGTACAAATCGAACAAGGACAAAGCAACAAATCATTACTCAGTCGGAGCATCTGTAATTCCTTTTGAGCAACACTGCTACCAAGGTAACCCTAAATCAAAATGCATAGTATGACCTCAAACCAAAAAAAAATTGCCTTTTCTTTTTTTTGGCTTTTTTTGAATCGCAGCTCTCTCCGGTTGCTCCCCGTTAAAATGGGTCGCTTAAACATTGTAGCCTTCCAAAAAGAAAGAATAGAAAAGAAGAAACCAAAAAAAGGAAAACAAAGAGATACAGGAACAAATCAGCGTAAGAATTGAATCGATCTTTTATCATGAAAAGCTCTTTCTTTTCGTAATTCAAAAGTTGTCAAGGCTGATCTTTGATTTCTGTGTGATGGAGGAAACAGACAATGGCTAACAAACCATTCTGGATAATTTGATGCCATGTCAACAGGTTGTCTTGTTCTGTTATTTAAACATGGAAACCTGATCTACCATGTCTGCTCTAAGGTGGGACAAAACTTCGCGTGTCAGCGATCTGGAAATAGGCAGCTTTCCTTTGTCCCTTCCCAGTTCTACCAAGTTCCCTACCGCAATAAACCTGTCAATTCATGAAAAACTACTGTATGAAATAAGTAGACTGTCTATTTCTCACTTCATCACCTATTATACCTTCTGCGGGCATCTAAACTCTTGCGAAGATATGGATAAATATTTTGCCGTACGTTTATTGAATCTCTACATATATCTTGCCGATAGGAAGAGCCCACATTGTCACTAAGAAACATGCCCACCATTAACCTATAAATTACAATATTATATCACATGAACTTGATGCTATTATGAACTCTCAATTCCTCATATGCAGTTGGGATAGATAAACTGTTTCATCTCAATTGAACCTAAAGAGACAAATCTCCTCTTCAACGTAGAAGAACAATCACCTAATGGACTTGCTATCATATAGGGTTGGCAACATAACAGAATACGAGTGACCGAAGCTTTTTATGCAGAAGAAGTTCGACCGTTCATTTTATTGCGTAGTTAGGTGATTGCTATCTGGTAGCAGTAACGGATATTGAAACGTCAAGTAAATAGCAGGCGTGTAATATGAGTGTGCTGTGCACCGATGATGGATTTGAATTGCTTCCCAGGGGTATCTGTGGTCAATCTCACCAAAAGGAACAAACAGCAATTGTACTTTCTGTTTTATGAATGTTTAAGGATAGAGATTACGTTAGCACGGTCTTATAATAAATTGTGTACAACAGCAATGTGTGCATGAATAAAAAATCTCTTAGTGGGAGAATACATGCAAACAGCATGAAATATAACATCTTGTCTTGTGGCGTTGGATTGCACATAGAAAGAATTTGGCTCCAGTGCCGGAACTAGTAGTAGCCCCTTCCTTCATACAGTATGATTTCTGTCAGTGCAAGCATGGTTCATTCTTTAACTGCTAGCAGAAATCATACAAGTTAACCACACTCATCATTGTAGACTTGTTAACCAGGTAACACAATGTCACCTACAACTTCCTGTAGTTTGCAGCTAAACAGCCATGTTGCTGCATTCATTTTTTTTTTTCGTCCTTCGATATATTGTAGGCAACCCATCCTGTACATATTGTCCACTTGTGCTAGTCAATCCGCCCTTACTATGTTTGATGTGTTTGTCCGAAGACCTATGATCAAACAGGATTGACTTCTCGTTCTATTCCATTTTTGGGCTTACATGCTGTAGTGATCAGAAACCTTTCCTTTTTCTCTTGTTTCTCTAGCTTCTCCCCGATTTTCCCCTTGACGTGCGTAGTTTATATGCATATGTATGTAAACTAGACAAGTTCGGATAACCAATGACTGTGCGTATATAGCCATTGCTTCTTAAAGTCAAACAGAAAAAAAATGAAAAGAAATGATCACAGAGGCTCACAGTAAAAAAGTGAGAGAAGCAGTGCTCTATAAGGGAGAGGGGCGGAGATGATGCTGATTGCTTGCTAGCGTCAATTTTTCGCTCAAAGCAGACTCGTCCGCCGTTCACCCCTTTGCCAATGTCAGCGTAGACCACACACACACACACACACATATATATACACACCGCCATTTTCGCTTACTCTATACACATACTCTCCTGTTTATCCACCATTCTTTTCTTTCTCTTGTTTTCTCCCTTTTTCCTTGCATAATTGGCATGACATTTTCCGCGCCCTTATTACGACGATGGACACAACGCTCAAGGAATCCTTTCTGGGAACAGAATGAATGGTACCGGCAACATGGATACCAAACACCAATAGATCCCTATTTGATACTACAATGGGTCTGTTCCATCCTTCTCGATATTGCATTCTTCTGTTACCTCGGCGAATTCGTGAGCGACATCCCCGCCGCAGAGTATGAAGAAATACAGCAGCTATTGACCTATTGGAGTTTAGCTGAGGACAGTGTCGCTATACAGTCTACTTCGTCCTGGCCTTTGGCTGCTTGGAGTTGGTATATTATGCTGGGCTTAGGTACTGCAGTCAAAATCCTGAGTATAACAACGTCAGCCATATCAACAGAAGATCCTGTCGTGGCCGCACAGAGAGAGCAGGTACCACGGAGTAAGACGTACGTCCGTAAATACGGTGTTCCTGTGATTGATAGTACCACGGGCATTTGCGGTATATGTCGCATTAAAGTGTAAGGAGCAAAGAAAGACTTTACAAGGGGAATATGAGGAGACGGCATCCCAAAAAGGAAATTAAAGCTAATGAGATTTGCCAGATCGCGAACGACTCGACACTGTAAACTATGCAATAAGTGTGTCGCAGGAATGGATCATCATTGCAAATGGTTGAATTGCTGCATAGGGGAAAGCAACTACCGGTAAAAAATCCAAAAACAAAAAAAAACATTATCAACAGATTAGTAAACTAATCAAACATCTACATCGTCCATTTAGATGTTTCGTTATGCTTGTTGCAACGGCATTTATATCATTGATATGGTACGCCAGTCTCACTATTTATGTAACCTTTTTGTGCATTTGTCGTCGAAACCTGTTTGTGAGTCATGGTAAAACGGTCATTATCTCTAGATAGATGAACTAACCCATCTCGGATATGTGTTTTTAGCCATCCGTGTTCTAGGCATCGAGGGATCCATAGACAATGCAGATACGGCTTTGACTAGTGCATTCTATATTGGAGCTGGATTGAGTAGCATCATCACCATTCTTGCTGTTACTGCTGTCGTGGCTATGCTTAGACTTCTGGTATTTCATATTCAACTTGGTAAGTCGAGAAAACGCCAGTAGAACGATAACATCAAAAGATGATAGGGCAAGTTTGGCTGATTTCATATCATTTTCTGTTTCCTCAAAGGCTATCTGAACATGACCACTATTGAATTTCTAAATCATCCAAGCAACCAGCCTTCCCTGTACGATTCTGATGATGACGAGGATTATGAAACAGATTCCGACTTTGACCTTGAAGAAGGGGATGACAGTTTCAGTGATAACCCGTGGAAACGACCGTGGTCACCATCGATGATATCTGCTTCACCGAGAAGAGGTTGGTCGTACGCGCGCATATTGAAAAAGAAATCCGGCCGTGCGTGGAGGCGATTCATGCTTTGTTTTTTGCCCAAACATCGTTATCGCCAGCTGACTCGATATCAACGAAGAGCATCTTGGCTTAGATGGATTCCATGTTTAGATCGACAACCAAGAAGACGACGGCAACGACGTAACCACGCGTACGGTAACAATATGAATATGGACGACATGTTTGCGACAAGGACGATACGACCTATTGTTGTACTGAACGAAGAAGGGCCTGACTATGAGGATGACATGGGTCTTGATTTCTCTGTACTTAGCGAGAAGCGATCTGTAGATGCAAAGCCACAGCGAAACAAAGCAGCACGGTTACTGGATATTTCCGAAGAAGAAGCGTTTCGATACCAACAACAGTTACACCATTCAGTAGGATCAAGTGCAGATGATCCTATTTGATCAGGCGCCACATCACCAAAAAAAGTAACTAATTATAAGATCTTGAAGGTCTTATTATTCCTGACCAAGTTTATAAATTTTCACCATCTCGATTCTACGTATTCTTCTTTTTTGCTATTGTACAGTTTTAAGTTTAATGTTGGCTACTGTAAGTGCGATGCTGAAATTAAAGGGCGCGGATAAATCATGCAAGCATTTGTTCACATTAAGGATTTTTTAGAACTTTGATATAATTCTGGAACTTGGCTGGCTTAATCCAATGAGCCTTTATCTTGTTCAAGTTACTAAACTCATACCATCCGAATTTTGCCAACTGTTTACATGTGATCTTACCAAGAATATCATGAGTTCAACGTACCTTGAAAAGACTAGTTCGATGTGTCTCTTTTCTAGGAGTCACATGGTACTGTAAAACATCAGAACAGAAGACTGACACCTGTTATTATTTTTCCAAAGTAAGTAAGCATCGTAATACACGGTACAAAAAAATGTAGAATGAAACTTGCCTCCCAGTCCACATGGAGAATAGGTAGGCTTCTTGGCTTTGTTTGTTGCACCATGCTCCTGAATCGTTGTGATCAGATGATATAAGATTAATGTATTGGAAGACTGGATTTTTTTACCCTATCTGCTCGTTTGAATAAATAGTATCTTCCTATGGCCTTGCTCCATCTACATCTGCATAGGCACCGTACATTTTCTGGAGACGCTGTCACCGGTAACGTTCATCTCCTTCATGCTATACCTTTGTCAGCCAGGATACAATTGAATAACTGACGAATCGATCGGGGTGGACGACATCCAAAACTATATATACGCGACAAGCCTTTCAAAAGGATGGCTTTGTGCGGAAAAGGAGTACAAATGGCGATCTAGTGTAACTATCCCCACCAATGTCCCTGAAAGTTTCCATTGCACCGATAGTTTTCAGCTTTCCAAGTGATCTATAGCTTAGAAGTCACTTTATGTACTATCCCCGATGAGACACTGCAAACCTCACCGCCGAACGAATTGCAGCAGGTTTTGTTAAGCTTATGTCGACGCGTGTTTTGGAGTAACCTCCCGTACCGTGGATGGCGGTACGAACTGGGAACTCCGCATAGTATCATGTTGTCCAATGATGAGCATAACAACACGATGGGATTGGCTGCCCGGACTCGCTCGTCTTTTGGCCAGGGTTACGGCTCGATCAGTCTTTTCAGCGCACAACCGTTTGAATCCGTGCAGGTCCGCAAGCATCTTTCACTGGAATACAGATTATTACACTCGACTCATCAATTAGGCGGTTGCTGTTCACCGTCTAGCCTTGTGAAAGCATTTTCCAGGAATCCTCATTCGACATTGTCTTTGGCTCGAATACAAACACGTCTTCGACAGTTAGTTAATGCTTAAATTTTTTGATGCTATGGGATGACAACATGACCTTATCAAGAAAGCATTTTATGTCAAAATAATTGCATCAATTGATAGAACCACTAAAGATCCCCTTCTTCATATGCCACTCCCCTCTCCTTTATTATGCACCCTGTCTTGTTATTAAGCGCTTACAATGGCAATAGAAACAATATTAATCGATGGCTCTTGCCTTTTTCTTCTTTTATTTCTTTAAGTTGCAAGTTTGGTGATCTGATCCGGTGTGTCAATATTATCCAAGAAATGCGTGTGGACACCCTCATTTTTGGCCTGAAGATAGGTCCGTAATAAAGTGTCAACATCGTCAAGTGACAACGGTCGCACATCAGCCAATTCTTTGATCTTCACGGTTACACGCTTAGCATCATCATCTGTCAAACCAAGGTTAAGTTGCTCAACCCGATTCTTGACCGCATTCCAGCCTGTAAGACGGTGACCAATACTAACATAGCGCGTCAGGCCAAAGTCTTGCGGGTTCAAGATCTCGTAGGTCGAGGGGTTGTTTAGGATGGCCTTGGCATGGATTCCCGCCTTGTGAGTGAAAGCACAATAGCCAGTGATGTAGTTGTTAAATGGTATTGTCACTTCCACAGCATCCGCCACGATATTTTCAACCTCCCGGATAGCAGTAAGATCATATTTACCCATGACATAAGCCTTATCAGCCGCATACATCCTGGCGAGAAGTCCTTGTTACATTCCGCAACAAGGGAGGCATAAAAAGTCATCAGTACATGAAAAGAAATAAATGGAAATCCGTCGTCTACCTCCTAAAGGCGTAATACCGTTTCGTTCTCCGATACCCAAAACTGATGTGTCTATATGTGTTGCACCGGCCTCTAGAGCTTTGAAAGGTTTATCCTCTGTTAGTCTCAAGGACTTTACTTCATCAAGATAGTGTTACCAGCATAAGCATTTGCAATGGCGCAACCAGTGTCGTTATGAAAATGGCATTCAATGTCACAGCTCACCACACTGCGTAATGTTTTGACCAGTTCATACACTTGTCGTGGGTTGGCACATCCTACTGTGTCTGCAATACCCACCCGTGTGACTCCAATTTTGTCTACAGCTTTATATATACTTAGCAGATCCACTAGATCTGATCGGAAAGAGTCTTCCGTAGAGAATCTCACTTCCAGACCACTGGCTTTGATGAAAGAGATCACCTCGATGGCCTTAGCGGTGATGTAATCCATGTCTTTGCCGTGCGAGAATTCACGTAAATAGCTTGATGTCCCAATCACCACGTCTAGGCCGTCGACACCTGTTGCGATGGCCAGTTTCGCGTCGTCCATATGGCAACGCACATGGGTCAATATCTTGGCTTTTAGACCTAAATTGGCGATAGCAGTACAATCATTTCGCGACTGTTCCGATGCGGCTGGCGAGGTTAATTCAAGGTAATCGACGCCTATCTTATCCAATGCTTTGGCTATCTCTATCTTCTTGGCTGTATCGAAAAAGGCATTTGCAAATTGTTCGCCTTCTCTCAGAGTGGATTCGATAATCTTGAAGCTCGAGATATTTGACATTGGATCAGGATACTTTGGCATGTAAGGTGAGATATAAGGCTCTTTCGAGCGCTCCATATTTTCAGCTGCATTTGGTTGCGACATAGATTACAAGCAATAGGATTTTTTTAAGTCTGAGGGAGTATTGTCCAAAAGAACCCAAAGAAAAAGCCCTCTTTGCCTGGTCCCAAATCGATAAGTCACGGAGAGTCAAACGCATGAAACGGACCGCATGGCTTTCATTTTTTAACACACGCTTCGCTTTTGCACTCCGATCTGAGACAAAACGTTCAAACAGTAAAGTTGGGAAAGGGCCAACGTCGTGTAACTTTAGCGTGGTCCGATCATCGCGTTCCAAAGGCTTTATGAAAACACAATTAACATTTTATTGTTTCCATTAAAGATCTAACATTTAGGGAAGGTTTCGTTATTGACTTTGATCTGAAGATTGACCGTAATAGGCTGTTGTTGAGGACCAGCAGGCACAGTCTGATTGGGACCTGGCGGGATATAGGTTGGCTCGAAGTACAAGCTAAAATCATAAGCCGATGGCGGGTAACGAGAAAAGAAATGGCAGTTTGGTGTTTTCCATAATTGATGGTATTGCTGATTCTGCAGGCCAGCAGGATAAGGTGCTGTTTCCAAATTCTGTATCGCGGTTAATCGCAGGGGATTAGAAGTGTCCCCATGCTTGTTCCATTGGAAATAGACCGACAATGAGTTGGGATAATTAGCGGCGAATGGTGGATTCGCTGTATAACAGAAACAAGGAAATTTAGTCATACATGCTGACATCAACCGACTAGCTAGAAGGAAAAGAGGGACGAATCAAGCCTACTTGTTTGACCACCGACAATAGTATAGTCGATAGGGAATTCCTTGTTGTTAACCCATTGCTCATTCTGAGCAGGGTGGTTGATGACCAAAACATCTTGGGCCAATGCAGTCCATGCAAGGCCCAACAGCAATAACAGCAACGAAGGGCGATAAATCATAATAGAAAGCAAAGAGAAGAAAATAAAAGGAAAGAGAATCAGGCTCTAGCTTCGTCTAAAAATAATTTTGGTTCGTTAACTTATCTGTGGCACCCTATGGTTACATAGTTTTGCGCACGTTGTTGCCTTGGCAGAAAAAGATTCGATCATTCACTAGACCCAGCAAGCAAAGTTGCAAGATGTACTATCACCAATGGCCCTTTGGATCCCTTCTTCGCCCTTCCACTCAAACGATCCTTGAGAAGGAATCTATACATTTAAATCCCATAGTCCATTTCTACTTATCCCGTACCATTAGTATCACAAGCTATTTTTGGTAACGAGGTAATAACCTTAAGTAACTGTCCATCGATATGGATGATACTACTGCCAGTGCAAAGCACTGCAAATGTTCAAGCTACAGCACTGCTTCTATGGAGCATGGCACATAGGGACACTTTTACTTTAACAAGTAACACTAAATAAACCATCTTTGATTTTCGTCAACCATGACTTTTGTTCACCAGCGCTATGGCAAAAAGGTCCGTGACTGGTCTAACGATTTCCATTTAGCATATTGTCATTCCTGTTGTTCCTCTCAACGTGTAGTAGCTTAAGAAAAATATCAAAAAGATCTGCCCATCTTCTGGCTTTATACGTCACTTCTCTTGACTTTAGTACATGTTGCACGTTTCAAATATTTTGCACCGATGATGTTTTATTTATCCCCTCTGATTCTAGGTGGTTGGAACACACCATCTATATGTGGTCGACGAGGACTATAATCTATGCTTCCGACAAATATCATACCGCAGTTTTAGTTGGTCTGTTTGAATAAATAATGAATTGTCATTGGTAATGCATATATCCCATTTGCTTAAACGCAAATGAGCTGCTTCCGGATATCTTATTTTGTCCTTTTGCATTTCATCCGTTCCAAAAAGCTTTTAGGCTACATAGAGGCAAACCATTAAATTAGGCTATAACAAAAAGTACAGTAAGTAGTAACATTATTGTAAATTGAGATTTCTTGCAATTGTACGTACGCTTTGCAAGCGCAAACTAATTCTAGTGGAACGCCGTCGAATCTAGAACTAAGCGTCCATTGACCAAAAATGATGCCACTCATCTCACAGAAAGATTAGAATTGAAGTCAATGCAAAAAAAATGGAATTAATGGACAGATGCAATATTGCAAATGCAATGGCTCTGCATATGTATGTCATTGACAGTTCTTATTCTGGCCAAGGATCCTTTCCTAGCATGAAGCACATATTCTGCGTTCTGTCCTTCAACTTCAGAAAATTGATCCAATCAGTCGAGAAACTGGTTGCTCCACTGACTGCATATGTCCTCCTTTTACATGTGTAGCGCCCAATTAAGGTGTCCCACCTCCCATGGTTAGATTATGTCAAGGTTGTATCCCCATTTCTTGCTCGTTTTGGCATAATGACGACATTGCTCTATTCTAGATGTTTTTAATTCAGCTTGTACGTTTAGCTGTATAAGATAAGAAGGAGTTAGCATTGCGTACCATTCCTTACCGTGCGGAGTCTATGCTTGAATCCCGGATTTAGTATCCCTCAATCTATATAGTTAAAGGAAGGCTTTAAGATTCTGGCTAGGTGTTTTGATTACTAGGTAATTTTGTCATACATTGAATTAATGAAGGTATCAAACAGCCAAATGAATGAAGGTGTAGTATAGTGACCATGAAAATAAAAAAAATGGAATGGAAGGCATTGCGCCTTATCAATAAGGGGAGTTAATATATCATGCCACGTTGAGTTGAGTCACTTGTAGAATTTGGAAAGGTTTTTCCAGTTGATGTTATTAAAAGAATTACCAGAGAGATGTGAATCAGTTCAACGTAATCCTAAAAGTAACATACGGAAAAAGAGAATTCAAGCTCAATTACTATAGCATGTATTAATACAATTACGGATGCAGTTTGACTGTATCGACTAGTTGACCGGTGTTGGACATCTAGACTGCAGAGCAAAAGCTGAGATCAAATTTCACTTGCTTTTATCAGTACTTGCAATAGATAATCGTACCTTACATCGCGTCATCTTATATTTAAAATGAACTTTTCTACCAGTACAAGCAATTGGTTCATTTCACTTAATCAACACATATGATATTATAGCATATGAGGTTTAAACCTGTCTTGACAAAGTAGCAGATGAATATTCAAATGTTATAGGGTGAATAGACGTACTCTTTTACTACCTGTGCAGAGAATACTTTGCTCCGATAAGCGTTATAGTGAGCTTATGTAATGGTAGCAAGCTGAAAATAACTCTTATCTTGCTGATTCCTGCAATTGCAGAATAAGGTCCTAATGAGTACTAATTATAACCCAAATTAGCACTTCTTCCAGGATGAATCTATTTTTTATAACAGTTGGAAAGTCATCGAACCCATGAAATGCATAACTCTGTTGATTTATGCAACGTTATCAAATACGTTTAACGATTGGTGTGTAAGAAATCATTTTCTCTTGTAGTATTATACTATGCACAACAGTTACGTTAGAAGTACCTGTTCAAACAAATAGTTCGCAGGATATTCTGGAAACAATTACATTTTACTTGTTGTCTGTTCATAGATAAAAGAGTAATAGTGATATGGCTTTTAGTTGTCACCACTCTGACTGCTACAATCATGTCATGGTTAGATTATCCATGCATCGCTCCTTAACTGACGCCAAAACCATTCTCTGCAAATATTGTGATTTTCCAAAAAGCCAGTCTAGTCCTATCTGGCTACAAAATTGAATCTCCGCGAGATATTCAAAGATGAAACCATGAGCAATGAACTCAAATCCCTTTTCTTCTTCCTTTCCTTCTTTCTTTGTGCGAATATGGTCAGAGCTTCTGGCACGACAAATCTAACAAACAGAGAAATCGATATCTTACTGGATGTCTTGCGTCAGCTTAAACCATGGTCAACACGGGGTGGTTGGCAGACTGCAACCAAACGATTTAACTCAATATCTAAAAGTCGCAATCCCACAGCACCCTTTCGGCCAGAAGCAACTTTGAGAAGCAGGTTCAGAGGATTACTACTTGCTGATGTTGCTCGTGGTAAGAATCTGCTTCTTTCTTTTCTTATTCAACGTTATCCCTAAAAAAAAGAAACTTTGAAAGGTCCATCGGTTGAACCTGAACACATTGTAGCAGCCAAGCAAATCTGGGAAAGGTTGGTAATGCAATTACCTAGCACAAAAGAAGAATATGCTGACTTAACAAATGTGCTAGTGATCATATCAATCCAACGTCAAGAAGAACGAGACGATCCAAACGTGCGCCAGTTGTCATACCATCAGAACCACGCAATAGCTTGCGCGGCTCGTCCCCGTCGTCCACGACTGCACCTACTTCCTCTTGTACTCTTCCTGATCAACATAATTCCTCAACCGCTATTATTGCAACCGGTGAAGTCTCTACGCTGCATTCCGAATCCGTACCACAGCTGTCACAACAAGCAACACAACAGACATCAACACAATCATCGCGACCTGCGGCAGCGCAATCGGCCCAGCCAGTTCAGTCAGTTCAATCACTGCGAGCAATACAACCTTTACAGTCGTCATCACAACCGCAGAATAGTCTGGACAGCAATGTTATGTTTAGACAATCGGTTAATGCGGCAAACAATGCTGGCTCACCCGACAATTCCATGACACGTATTCTCGATATGCTTGAAACAGTGCTGAAAGAAACTTTACAGAAAGAGAGTACAACTGTTATGGTACACTCCATCTTTTTAGCTATCTAAGAAAAGATACTAGTGATGTATATTAACGCTTCGCCACTTTTATAGGTTGCCAATCTAATGTGCACAGTAAATCAGCTTATGACCAAAGTGAGCCATCTAGAAGATCTGTTAAACGAGACAAACGCTGAGCTACGTGAAAAAAACAAATGCACTTGCAATTCTTCGTCAGGAACACATGAACAGGCAGATGCATGAGAAATTGTAAGATCTGGCAATGCAAAATATTGCATTTAAAAATACCTTTTCTTTTTTTTTTGCACACAATGAAAAGATGAACAATAAATGATTTAGTATTGCAATACTTGGCATATTGTCATAGCTTTCATATTTTGGATTCCTTAGAAAAAGACTAATTTTATGCTGACAATTGCTTGAACCTTTGGAATTCCGTAGCCAAAAATGTATTCTGCTTGAATATCAGCCCACATTACCTATCTAAGAACTGTAATGTTCAATGTAGCGGCAATATATGGAATATATTGTAAGCAATAGCAGTTCACAGTTTTCATCACTAATTGTAGACGGTGTTCGACTTTCGTACAGGTGCTGATACTCTGTAGATCAGATATCTAGTTCGATCTAGGGTTGCAAGAGAAACGGTGATAGATCTCGGATAAATCAATTCAGATAAGAACAGTTCATTCTATGTGGTATCCTACTGCTGCAACTTCACCCTGAGAAAATTCCAACTATAGCTCGATAATCACAAAATTGTACATGGGCAATGCCTGCCACCAGTTAAGTATTCACTGGAAAGATCTACCCGAACATATCGCATAGCGCAAATGATGCAAGACTATGGATAAGCAAAGAAGAGTGGTTTCCATAGCAGCAAGCTGGGCATTGAAATCGAGCGCTTTTTATCGAACACTGTCTAAAGGAAGCAAAGCACAGCATCCATAAATACTGGATCCATAACCAATGAATACTATGCTGCTGCGGTACTGCAGGGAATAAGTTGCAGTTACGGAATACTCAAAGTATCGGCAAGATGTTGTATTGCTCAAAGCACGCATGGAATCCAAGCTTAGCAAATGGATGTGCATGTACGCAAGAAAGAGCCAAGGTGTTAAATTGGCTTTGCACTATGCGTCAATGTCAAATACCTCATATAACTTTTTTTTTGGTAACTATAGCTGGTTGCCTTATACTGTCAGTTTCTTTTGATATTCTTGTCATTCAGTCTATTCGTGTGTTACGCCTAGCCAAATTCACGCATTTAGAAAGTCAGCACGTCACCATTCCATTTGGGAGTCCCGTGCATGGACGCTTTTTACTTGCCAACTTCTCTTGACTGGTCAAAGCAGAAAAAGAGCGATGAACGTCAATCAGCCACGTCCGATTAATGCTCCCTCCCGTCCACCACCTGGAGGAGTAAGACCGCCAGCGCCCATGAATACAGTACCTGGTGCGATCGGACGACCTCCTTTGATGAATCCTCAAGGTGAATAATGCGACATAAAAGAGGTTTCCACGCTTTTGAAAGAACCAGCTGATAGATTGAGTCTCGTCCCATTGCTTTAGGTAGTTACCCTGCCCGACCTATGCCACCACATCCCATTCGTCCACCTATGATGGGTTCTGCACCTCCACCTCCACGGCCACAACAACCCATAGCAACCGTTCCACCAGGACCCAGCTCTCCACCAACTGTCAATCCAGTGCAATCCGGCCTTGTATCTCCCATGCAAAACATGCATATACAACCGCCACCGGTTCAGGTAACTGTCGGAAAGACGTGCATGCGCTTTAGAGGAGTTTCAGAGCAAAAATTCAAGTTGATCTTACTACGGTTTTTCTTTTGATATCGTTACATAGCCGGTCGTTGCTGGGCGAACAAAGCGAGTTTATGCCGTAAATCCCGAAGTGTCAGCAGCATCTACTGGACAAGCTGCTCCTTGGCCACACGGACTGCCTCCACAACAACAACCACAACAACAGATGGCTTCGCCAGCTGTACCACCGTCGATGGTTCCTCCACCCCAAGTCGCGCCATCGACAACCTCAGCTTCGGGATCAGCCGGTATTGGGTACCACAATGGACCCTATGCGCATTCACAGCAAAACTTGCCACCTGAACTGCGACCTCCACAACAACCACGACCTCGAATTGACCCAGACCAGATGCCTGCCCCTGTTCAGGTCAGGGAGCAAGACCAAACAATGTTTGAAGACAAATTCTTCGGAACACTCGAACGAGATCGTGTACCACTCGCCACAACGTCTTATATCGGCCTAGACCAAGGTCAGCGCACAGAAATAGCAACGATAGGGGCACCAAGCTGATGATCTTTTGTCTGACCATACTAGGAAATTGCAATCCTCGATATATGCGTTCGACGTTGGATAAGATGCCTTTCAGCAAAGACCTTGCTGATTCATCTAAACTACCAATTGGCTTGGTGATACAGCCATTGGCTAAACTTAGGGCGGATGAGGTGCCTATTCAGATAGTAAATCATGGTGAGGAAGGCCCGGTGAGATGTACACGGTGTAGGACCTACATCAATCCGTGGTGTCAGTTTTCACAAGGAGGGCAACGGTTTATTTGCAATATCTGTTCCCATTCAAACGAAGGCAAGTGCTGATCGTTTCGCTTTGGGTCCAACAACTGATGATCTTACGTGGGTCATTTACAGTTCCTGCGTGGTATTTCGCGAACGTAGATATGTCAGGACGTCGAGCCGATGTCGAGCAACGGCCAGAGTTACGATATGGTTCGGTAGAATTCGAAGTACCGCAAGATTACTATTCCGCCCGAGCTCCTGTGCCTTTGAGTTGTGTGTTTGCGATTGACGTTTCAAGTCAATCCGTTCAAAGTGGTGTCCTTAAGGCTGCTTGTGAAGCCTTGAAAGAAGCGCTTTATGGTAATAACTCGGCTGAGCATAAAATTGGACCAGGGAATAGAATTGGCCTCATCACGTTTGATCGAGGCGTGCATTTTTATAATCTAGCGGTAAGCTCGTTTGAGAATTTCTGAATAGCGATGATGTAACTGTATTATGCGTAGCCAAGTTTGACACAGGCGCAAATGCTAGTAGTACCTGACGTGAATGATATGTTTTTGCCCTTACAAGATGGGTTCCTGGTGGATCCATGGGAGTCAAAGTAAGTCCTCGGTGAAATAAGAAAAAAACAGGTGTTGATGTGGACTGTTCTAGAGATATTATTGTTGAATTACTCGACAATTTACCAAACCTGTTCGAAGAAACGCGAAAATACGAATCAGTGTTCACTTCTGCTGTCCGTGGCGGTTTGCGAGCTTTAGTAAGTTATTTAGGCCAAGATGCCTATGTTTTGCTGATGTATAATATACGGATTAGGAGAAAACAGGCGGTCAGCTGTTTGTATTCCAATCTTGCCTTCCCACCTATGGACCAGATGCTTTGACATCGCGAGACAACAAAACGTTGTATAATACAGACAAAGAAAGGACGCTGATTGCTGTTCAAAATGAGAGTTATAAGGAGCTTGGAAAGGAGTGCGCTAAAAACGGTGTTTGCGTGAACACTTGGCTTTTGCCTAGCCAGTATGCAGACGCAGCAACTTTGGGTGTTGTTTCCGAATTAACAGGCGGTGATCTACGCTATTTCCCTAATTTCAATTACCGTGAAGTAGGCAAGTTGGTGTATCAGCTTCAGCACGATTTGAATCGTGAGGCAGGATACGATGGTGTTTTGCGTATCCGATGCTCTGATGGTAGGTGTCCATGCTAAGATTAAGTTTGTCTTTAACTTTTCTTATACTGCAAACTAGGTATGCAAGTGATTGATCACTATGGAAACTGCCATATGAGCACCTACACCGATGTGGAATTGGCTGGTATCGATGAAGACAAGGCAATTGCAGCAGTGTTGAAACATGACAGTAAACTGGATATCGATCGAGGTGTATCATTCCAGAGCGCACTCTTATATACCACCAAATGCGGAAAGCGGCGTGTGCGCGTACATAACCTTCACCTGAACGTGGTCAATCAGATTGCAGAAGTGTTTAGATATGGCGATGTAGATACCTCTATTAGTGTTATGCTTCGAAAGGGTATGTAGCGACACTCAAAGACAAAACAAAACAGGGCTCTAATTAGCATGGAATATTTGCATAGCTATTTTTGAATTGCAGCACAAGAACCGAAAAGATATCCATCAGAAATTGACGGAAGACTGCGTGCAGATCCTATCAGCCTATCGCATCAACTGCGCCTTTTCGACTTCACAAGGCCAACTTATTCTTCCAGAAGCGTTCAAGTTATTACCCGTTTATATACACGCCTCTCTTCGATCACATCCTCTGCGGGGAGGTCAGAACCCACAAATGAAACAAATATACCATGGTCTAACTCTCTTTCTTAGTGGGTGTGGATATGAATAGCGATGTTCGGGCGGCAGCAATGAAAATGTTTAACGGCATGAGTGTGAAAGAACTTGTGTGGACTTTGTATCCACGAATGTTTGCATTGCATAATATGAATGACGAGGTAAGTGAGAGTTACGATAAAGATGCTATGGGAAAATGACGCGATTAAAGGGCTAACTTATTCCTCTATCAACAGTGTGGCATGCCTGATAAGGGTGAAATCAATCTGCCTCCTATGATCCGTGCCTCCTATGAACGATTGGACCAAAAGGGCGCTTATTTTATCGGTAATAGCTTCAGACATACTCTAAGAAACCAGATGCTGATATGGATATTTTAGACACTGGTTCCGATCTCTTTTTGTGGTTGGGAAGCAAAGTATCCTCAGAATTCCTTGAAGGAGTATTTGGGGTACCAACATTGGATCAAATAGATCCCAATATGGTAAGATATGTTGTTCTGTGTCGAACCTCTTTCAAACCAAATACCCCATAGTTTGCTTTACCGGCATTGACCTCGGACATATCACACCAAGTTCATAACATTGCGAGACAATTGCAATCTGAAAGATCACGTTACCTACAACTGCGAATTGTTCGCCAAGAAATAGATCCTCTCGAATTTGTATTCTCGACTTGGATGGCGGAGGATCGCAACGCAGAGGTACAGACATATGTGGACTACATGTGTGTCTTGCACCGTAAAATCCAAGAAGAAATGAAAAAAGTGAGCCAATACTAAGCATGCAGAACCAAAAAAGAAAAAGAAAAGGAATAATATAACGTCTTCCCTCCGTTGACCATTCAAACGAACAAAAACGAAAAAGGCTAATCATGCTTTCATTGGTGTTTGTGCAGCTAACGGCAAACCAAATTCATCCAACTGAACGTCATTCTAAATTTCCGTCGTGAATTTCTGTGCATTTCCATCTTAATCCAATTTACCTGTTGTTGATGCTGTTGTTTTGGATCCGTCTCGGCAGCTTTTGGCAGTTCTTCGGTGGCATCTTGTAAGTAGGATGGGACCTCTTCCTCATCAAATTCTAGTTCATCACCAAGGGCATCCAATTCTATTGCAATGTGACCCATCAGTGACCAAAAAGAGAACAAAAAGCACCCTTATGTCGAATAACTGACCCGCTTCCAAATCTGCTTCGTCTATATCTTCGGGCAGATTGTATGACCTTCCTAGCGATTCTTGAACCTCGTTGGCTTGTTCAAGGAGATCTTCCATCTCATCTTGCAATTGCTAAAGCACGCATAAAAAGAAAAAAGTAGGATTCAGTCTTCCTTCCGGTTGCTGACCTACACAATAGATCCTTCTTACTTCAATTTTATCCAAGTTCACATTCTTGTATTGTTTCCTTAATTCTTTGTTGGCGGTTTGCATTGCATCCACCGTAGCCATGACGTTTCTCAGATTATCTGTAGTCATTTGTGCTTGCTCCATGTTAAAAGACTGTTGCTGGAGATTATCACGTTGTGCTTCATATCTGCGTAGAGAGTCTTGTTGAGTGGATACTTCTCGCACAGTATTTTGACGGTAAAAGCAACTCACAGCTTCTTTTGTTTCAGGATACGCAATGCTTTCTGTTGAACAGATTTCTAGAAGCGCCAAGTGAATTTCGTATACTTTGTTATAGAAATTATGCTTCATGTTCTCTTCACCTTTGCAGGTCCTTCTCGCATTTTCTTCATTTGATCTCGATATCTTGTTAATTCCGCATCTAGTTTGCGGATCTTGACTTCAACTGCATCGACTCGACTATCAGTCTAATATATTATCCGTCAAATTCGGTCTTTCTTTTCCTTGTTGTCCATGCAACAAGCCTTACAGATGAAATGGCATCGTTAAGGGTAGGTTTTGGGGTTTTTTTGGTTGAACCGAAGAGTCTGTTCATGATAAAAGATAGGGCAGAAAAGCAAAAAGTCACGAAACGGTTTAGGTTTTTTGAATACACGCAGTTCTTGGCAAGGTGCGTTCCGTAAAATCAGCAGCAGCCTGCATTTCGGAAGCCGCCCAATGACACCTGAACACAAGAAAGGACCATACACAAAAATCCGTCAAGTTATACAGGAACAATATCCTCTCTTTCATCCTTGCTTTATTATCATTTATTTGTTCACAGCGTTAAAATATTCCAACGATTCCTTGGCGTTGGGCTTGATGGTCTTGTCACCCTTGCGCCAGTTAGCAGGACAGACCTAGATAGAGATGCAAACCAAAACAACATCATCATTAAAACAAGCTCATACATAGATACTATCTACCCATTGTCTCAACTTTACCTCTCCGTGTTCGTCGGTGAACTTAATAGCCTCGATCACTCTCAAAGTCTCGTCAACCGATCTACCGATAGGAAGATCATGGATATGGGCAACACGAAGGACACCCAAAGGATCAATCACGAAGAGACCTCGCAATGCCAAACCAGCGTCGGGAATCAAGACTATTCGTATCAAACAGGATCAATAAATAACTTCCGCTGTGTCATGAGCTTACCGTTGTATCTCGTCGCAATCTCCTTCTTGATGTCGGAGACTAATTTGGCATAGATGGGGTCAGTCCATGTGCGGGGTAATAAATAATAAACAATTTCTTACCAAGAGGGATGTTAACATTGCCCAGTCCACCTTGCTTTCTAGGCACATTGGTCCAGGCTACAAGCAAGTTAAAAAGCAATGATAACAAAAAAGGAGAGCTTATCCATTGTATGTCTTACCGAGATGAGAGTGAACAGTGCTATAAAACAGAAAAGAGGTTAAAGATGGAACTGCATAAGAAACCCCACATTTTTCATGCCAAATGTACTTACTCCACGCTAATGCCAACTACTTCAGCACCAAGCTTGCGGAACTCTTCAACGCGATCCGAGAAAGCCAGGATTTCAGTGGGACAGACAAAAGTAAAATCAGCAGGATAAAAGAGCTGAAAACAAACAGTGAATCATAAGAAATGTTGATAGAATGGACCCATGATAAAAAAAATATTAAACCTTACCATCACCAAGAATTTGCCTTTGTAATCAGTCAAAGACACGTCTGTGATCTCGCCATTGACAAGAGCCTGAGCAGTCCAATGAGGAGCAGACTCTAAATCAGCAAGTCCATAAGTCAATTCTGATTGTTTGCGTTTTGTTTACTTTGAATGGTGGCGGTCTGTTGCTCGGTCAGAGTGCTAAGGCCACGCGAGAAGTGGGTCTCGCGACCTGTCAGCACGCTGGAAATAGCTGGTACTGCTGGGCGAGCCAAAGCTTGAGGACGAATAGCCGAGGACAGACGGGCAACGCGAGGAAGAGCGGTAGCAGCACGACGTAAAGCAAACATGACAAACAGAGTAATGTTAAAAAACTGGGTGAACGTGTTTTAAGTGCAGCTGGGGAAAGTTATCGAGCCTAGTTTCGGATGCACGTGGGTTTGCATCGGGATTTAAAACGCTTTCCTGGCATACTATGAAGTTGTTTGCGTCCATCGGTTTTTGACGCCGTCTGTTCTGCAAGTGAGCTTTATCAGTCTAGTATATCGCGCACTAAGTCCATCCTGTGTTCTTTGTCGTCTTAAAAGCTTAATTGAATGAATAAAGAACTGCATTAGGTATTCGATCTTTCGCTAGGTCGTACACCAAGCAACGGAAGCAGTACATGTCCTAAAGTAGCGTAAAGAGGGATTTGCAGGTCTATAACAAATAATCACAAGAAATTATCGAAGCAGAAGCAGTAACCGCGGCTACAGGAACTGGTGACTTAGGGGTAGTGAGTTTTAGCTAATAGCATACAGAAAGCTAGCGAATTGATTCGGTCAAAGGCACCCATCTGGCGCATAGCAGCAGCGAATGGCTTGTTAAACAAATGAACTCCAGCAGTGAAGACACAGAAATTATGAACGGGGATCAATTCTCACATCAACAAATAATAGAAACTCTGGACTTTCTTTACTTCGAGAGTCATTTAATGTCCACACAAAGTGTGGAGAAAAGCAAGGCTCATGCATGCATTCAAGCCTCTTTGCAAGCACTGCAACGTTGAATATGTGGGATAGCATTGAAGGAAATGAGTATAGAAGATTGAACAATAGAATCCTTTGAGTATCAGTCGAACGTCTTTATTATTATTGTGTTGTCACGATTATTTATATGCTCTCTCTAAATGTACGTACGTATATATGTTGTTTTATATCTTATCTCTTATGAATACAGTGTAGATCAATTAAAATGAAAATTGTAAAGACAGAGGGAAAGCGATCACCTTGCATATATTTAGCCTGTCCACTTAGTTTGATCCATGATCCATGATCCATGATTCTTGTAGTAAGATCGTCTGCTCGTCTTTATACTGCGTGAGGGAGGGAACTGAAATGCGATGATCCATACCCAAATTGAGAAAAATGTATTGTAGTCCCGATGCTAAGTTGCACAACGACATACTAGCTATAGGACAGACGCGACAGCCCATTTCACTCGAAGACTGTTCAATGACCAAGCCTTTAGTGAGCAGTCTATGGCACTCATTTTGCCTGATGGGGCTAGGTTAATCGAAGAAAAGCAAAGGTAAGAAAAGCCTCCTTTGACAATTCCATAAAGCACAGTTAAAGCTATTCGATAGTTGTTGGCCAGGATGATGTGCGTTAGGGATTCATCATGTCATGTTGTCGTTCGCGTCGTGCTCAGGTGTAAGAGTAGAGCTGGATGGCCAAATAACAAAGTCCAATGATCAATGGATATTCGAGGAGACTCAGGGTTGCGCGAGCAATTGGTGTAGAGGAGAAGGGCACGATTTCTGGAAAAGAGTGCACGTCTCATAAAATGGCCATGTTTTACCAAGTGATAACCCAAATTGGATTAACAGTATAGGCGCCTTTAGCCGAGGTTAGACAACGATTAGGCTTTCTATGCGAGACGTGATACAATTATGCTCCTATACTACGATTATATTCTTTTACCCAACCGCAACTTCGTGTCACCATCCAATTTCCTTGACTCAATGAATGTGTGTATACAGTATACACTGTAAAAACTCTCGATATTAGCACATAAGAAGATAAAGAGAAAGAGAAAAAGGGAAGGGAGGAAATGATTAGAAATACGTCGCTGTCAGGAAATGGTCATTGATGGATCCTGCTTTAACCCAGTCCGAGTTTGATACAAAGGGGGTCATACTGTTTGATGAGTAACCTCAGGTTAGTACTTTTTTTTAGTGCAGTCAAAACAAGGTCTATGGGTCTCCCTGGTCTCGTTCAACCAACTTCACACGTATGTCGATGTCGCCATTTTGAGTCTCCGTTTAGTCATAGATAGGTACCGAGTTTTTCATCCTTTGCCGACATGTCCAGTGTTTCTGGTTCTAATTATTCATTCTCCATTTCATTACCTGTATCATCACTTCTGTTAATGAGATTTATCGTCTCACATTCGGATAAATATTTGGATTCCAACGGTTGGGGTATTATCTTTGGTTCGACTAAATTGGGTTTTTGGATAAGGTGTGGCTAAGGCAGACTTGTCTATTTCCGTTGTAGTACAGCGGAATTGGGGTAAGCTACTATGAGTTTGGTTGTCTTTTCTTTCCATGCTGTAACACCTGTTAACGAGAAAGTTTGACTAGAAGCTTCTGTATAGAAATGCAGAAGCTTCAATTTGCAAGGCAATAACGTCTTGAATGTATAGGAATGATTTGCATTCGTCCTACTCTGTATGTTTATCACTCAGATGATCAATGCACATTCGTACACGTTTTTGTTCGTTCTGTGAAACACCCCTGCCAGGGATCTAGTAGGGAACACTATAACCATAACAAGTATAGTCCTAACTGCATCAATGTGGTCGGGGATCTGAGTTGTTGTTCTACAGCAGCGGGCGGTGACAGGGCATACAAGTAAAGAAAAAAAATGAGAAAGCAAGCAAAGAAAAAACAAACAAATATAGTTGCTGGGTATACAGATATTTTAGATTCATATACAATACTCTACAATAATTTATCAACAATGCTAAGCGCGATGAATACCGTCAATGTGCAGATTGGAACACACACAACGCCATAACTCCAGAATAACATCCGTAACATTTCATCCTCGAAGATATTGTTGACCTGGGTAATCTGGACTAGGTTGATCGCTGTCGGGGAAGATCCGAGCACAATCATCATCACGTTAAACACAGGGTCTGTGGCAAGGGTTGACCACCGGGAACCGTACATGACGAAGAGGACGACGGTTGGGATGACAAATAACGGAGCAAGAAACATCCTACAGCCAATGGCGACTGCGATAGGTTTTTTGGTTGATGGAGAAGCTGTATGTTGTGTCTCAGCGATACATGTCAATTGAGCTCCGAGACAAGTCAGGATCAAAGGAACCGCAGCCTTGCCACACACTTCGATCGCTTTGGTGAAAGAGGGGTAAAGAAACGAATTGTGATCGTAAAGCACTTGTTTCAATGGTGATAGGCCGACTGTCAATGCTAGCATGGCTGCATAAAGTGGTGGCGACATGAACTTGTGAAACTGACGAGCAATACCGTACAATTTCCGTTTAAAACCGGATTCCTGCGAAGATGGCGAAGCAACTGGGTAACTCGGAAACGTGGCCAATAGCCCGGTCGTTTCATCTACTACTTTTGGATCGTCAGGCAGGGCCAATGTCAGCGAACTAAGTCTTCTATTGCCTGGTTCTAGATCTGTTTCGCTGGATGAAGAGACGGAGGAGGCTGAGGAATTAGGACATGCACTCCTACTGCTGTCATTGACCGAGAGATAGTTGCATCCCGAAGTTGTCAGCTTGGGCGGCACAATCTCTTCATCCTCACTGTCGTCGTGATGTTTTCTCAACAGATTGTACCCGTATGACCAACGAACAAGATTTCCAAAGATAGCAAAAAATAATGTATAGGAGACTCCTCTATTTTCCGGGAAGAAGTGTTATGAACGAATTTTTCTTTTCTTTTTTGCGTTCTTACCTTGCAGCCACTGTTTCTTGGGTATCGTCGGCATTCCAAAATAAGATTTTACCCGCTTCCGAAACGGCTAAGCTTGTAATCGTAGCGATCGGCAGCGAATTGGTGTTTGAGAATAGTACACATGCCAGGACGAAACGTCGATAGGCGGCCTTCAATCCAACCACTCGGGTGGCTGTCTGAGTGCAGACATAATTTAGGATACTAAATATCACATAGAATACCGGGATGGGCCAGAATGCAAGTAATTTCTCCAAAGAAATGGTGGATGCAATATTTGAAAACAGCAAACAGGGAGTGAAAAAAACCAGATTGAGTCTGGATAACCACTAGAATCAAAGATAGGTTAAACTATCAACTCAACTGATTGATAGAATGGTATTTCATTGTTTATACCTTTTGTTTCTCCATGTCAAAGTAACCCATCCTTGTTAAACAAAAGCCGAAGAAGACGACCACCATCACTTGAAGGATGGCCTAAACTTTATGCATTAAGTTCAATTGAAATTGTTGAGAGTTAAGATATTACCTGAACTGCGGCTATGACTAAATTCAACATCAGATGGAGAGGAAGAAGAATAAAAAGAAAGAAGATGGGCTATTGTTGATGTTTAAATAAGAAAAGAAAAAAAGGGAGATCTGGTTAGATAACCGCTTTGTTTTTATATGCCGGGAATTTAAAGCACATTTCTAAATTTGCTTTTTCTTGATTTTCGCCGGGCCTTGATTTTGGTGTGTGTGTATGTGTTTCATGTGTATCAGAACTACGGAAAATGATTTGGCGCTCTGGATTAAAAAAAACCCTTCTTTCTCAAACCGTTCTCCTGGTTCCTTTCGAATCTTTGTTGATCTTTGCAGATTTATTTATTTAATCGTGCAAAGAAAAGAAAGAAATTAAAAGGAAAAAAAATTAAACCAAATAATAAACACGGGCGGTGTTCTTAAGCTGATTTGAACAATAACACGGCAAGCTGGCCGTGATAAAAGTAGATAAAGTGCTTCGATTCTACTCAGCAAAAAGAGATCAGTTTGATTAGCCTTTGTTCCTGAATGCTTTATCTCTTCCATTGATACTCTACCATGAGTCACAAAGCTTCCAAAGTTACGACCAACAACACAATGCCAAGTAGGACCTAGGTAATATAAGGTTCATATTCTGACAATACCCCTTCCTATCGACAATACAGAAAACATACCATATTTCTTGTCAAATTCACGCTTGATGTGTGCAGCAATGTCTTTCTCGATGTTGAACTTTTCCAAGGCTTGAGTGCTACATTCAATAGCCTCTTGCTGCATCTCCTCGCTCATGTCCGCACTCTTGATGACGGCTTTGGTATCTGACATTCTCTGATCCAAGCAGCAACATCATCAGTGTCTGATGACTCTATCATTAAGCATCTGTACTTACTGATGGATGAAGTGAGGGAGAAAAGGAAAGTAAAGAGAGGAAAAGAAAATGCAACCAAGCTCAAGTTCACGAGTCACTACACGTTTTCCCCCTCCTTTTTCTTGTTTGGCCACCATTCGATTTTCGCCAAATGAATCTCCGAAACCACTCCTGTTCACGGTTGCTTCCATCATGGATATAGCCCCAGATGTTGTCTCTTACGGCATCACCCTAACCTTTCCGTTTTATCCTAATTGAAAAAAGCATCCCTGGTTTAGGATGGACTCAGCAGGGTTCATTACCGAATCACATCCACTCTTATATAGCTAGAGACACGCAAGGCATTTTGTATCCTTTGGGTGCGTGCTGGCGTTTACTGAATCCTCTTTCCTTTGTATTTAACAGACAAGAGTCTCGTGTTTGACAAGGATGCAAGCGATATCTGATAAAAGGATACATCTATTCAGGGGAGATGGTTGGGTTTAAAACGAGCTTTTGGCTTCTAGATGTCAAAAAGAAGAGCTCACATGGGTTCGCGAGGCAAATGATTCCATTTGCTCATTCAAAGCATTTACAAATAGTTGCCAGCCAAATCTATGTGAATGGTCTAGCCGGTTATTTACACATGACTATTTACTCACGGGAACCCTTAGTCGAATGATTTGCAGACAGAAGAAATGAAACGATCAGTGGCAATCTCTTTCATAAAGGGGTACCATTACAATAGCAACAAACAACAATCGTTAACGGCTACACTGTTAGCCAAGCACTAGCGAGCTATTCATAAAACATTACTATAATCTCTCAGGGGCAAACCATTTCACGTCCTATTGTGCCACGATATGCGCAGTAGCATGATGATATGCCTTGCTTCTATCACGAACTGGAAGTCATATGGTCTTGCGACAAACCTGAACTTTCTCTCCTTGCATGATCCAAACTTAGTGTAAATACGGATCCATTTTTGGTTTTGTAACTACACTTGCATTGTCATTTAAAATGCTTCAACTCTTATCTTCATTATAGCAGCATCTACTAAGGTAAGCTGACGCTCTTCTACATTCAGAATAAAGGACTTTTGTTTTTATCTGCATATTAACAACAGAACACTTAGCCAACCGTGTCTGTGAAATAGACGGCTATATGAACCGAAAACCCAACAATTAAGTCTCCGATTTCCTTATTGTCATTCCTGAAACAGGTACCACTATGTATTCTGTTCAGCAGCAATGCTTAATATAAAAGGTGTATCTAATCAAGATTAACAAGAGAATAAAATCTCTAACACTAGTGACCTATAAATATTATGTGAATTTGACAGACTTTAAAGGGTACAGTATCCTCAAACGGATGATAACGTGCGAATCGAAAAGGAATGGTGTGAAAAACGGCTTCCAGGTTTTGGAAGATGTATGACGTATTAGTTCGATTCGTGCTTTGACCGAATACGCTATTATTAATTCAACATGCGACAAACTTAGCTAACAAGTAGTTATCAAGACATGATGGCTTAAAAACTCCTATATTCCAAGACATTTCGACGTTCAAAGAATACTGTATTTTCGGTATCTATAATTCTCCCTCAGTCATGCTGCTTCCTAATGGGTACAATGTTAATATCCTATTCCTTTCATAAGGAATCAGCAATGCTCCAAGCACCTTTTACTCTTCATCATCTGCCAAGTCGAGTCAGTGCGACACGGTAATCTCGTACAAACCCCGGTTTTAAGAATGGTCTTCGTCCTTTCGAGTTAGAGATGGTTAACCTTTCATCTGAATTATATCCCGATGAATTCATGAATGGATTATATATGCTTATTATTTGTTTCCAGCCAACATTTTTGATTACGAAGTAACGATGTTCGAGGCAAAGGACCAGCTTGAACTATAGCGGGGTCAACCATGTACAAGAGATTCCGTCTCACTAACAATAAGCAATACCCTGTACGCAAAATATCCGCTCTCAAAGCTATATGATTCCCATAGACTGCGCAAAAAGACCTGATATCGTTTCTAGGAAAGAAGAAGAGAAGTTTACTGCTGTTACGT
Organism: Apophysomyces variabilis; assembly: GCA_002749535.1. Taxonomy (NCBI): domain Eukaryota; kingdom Fungi; phylum Mucoromycota; class Mucoromycetes; order Mucorales; family Mucoraceae; genus Apophysomyces; species Apophysomyces variabilis. The sequence continues at coordinate 716,252 of MZZL01000390.1, read as the reverse complement.
CTGTGAGCCAATGAAAGATGATCATGGCAATGCGTGTGACAAGAAAGATATTAAGTTTTAGTAACTGTGCTACGTGCTAATGATTGAATAGAAATTTCTTCTAAGCCAAAAAAATGATAATAGTCGTTGAACGCACTCAATATATATTAATGCAACAGGAGGTAGAAAGAAACAAGCAAGAGAAAGAGCAGCGTACAAGAAGGAATCAACAAGTACCGATTCCAACGGACCTTTAGTTCGGCAAACACTCTATCCTCTCTTTCTTTTTCTCTTTTTTGTTTCTAGCCCCACTTTCATCCTTTCCCTTTCACCCATCTATCCCTTTTGCTGCTGTTGCCCTTTTTCCCTTTCTTTTCTTTTATGGACTCCTTGCCAACCATTATCAAGCGGGAGAAATCCAACGAGTTGATGCAAGGAAGTCAAAGGAAGGGTGGTACCCGGAGATTGGCTGGATGCCTTCCATTTGATGCCAAGACAGAACAATTCATTTTAATTACTGCGCGACATCACAGCGACACGTGGGTTTTTGTGAGTATTCTATTTACCCTGCTTTTTCTGAAAGAGGAATGAATTGCCCATTTGGACCCTAAACATGGTGCGTTTTCGTTTTAGCCTAGAGGTGAAATCCAACCTGAAGAAGATTTTCAAAAAGCTGCAATGCGTATGGCATGGGAAGAGGCAGGCATTCGAGGGATTGTTCGAGAATATGTTGGCGTCTTTGCAGAGAAGGTGGGAACCGTGACCGTAGCCCTCTGTCACGTCTATGCATTGGAGATCAGAGATATCACTGACAAATTTCCCGAAAAGCATGAACGGCGTCGTCGGTGGGTAAGAAAGGAAAATGGATTCGCTGGTTGTTACCACGATCCAAAGAAGAAAAAGGAAACACTCACTCAATCATTTTCCCTTTTTTTTCTTGCTTCCTTTTTCATAAAAGTTCGGCTTTGACGATGCTATTCATAGGGTGATCGAGCCTCATCTTAAGGCTGCCACGCATCTGGCAGCGGTGAAAATTCGTACGCAGAAATTGATCATGCCTGAAGTGCACCTTCACTACGGCCTAAAGCACAGGGCAAAGAAAGATTCGAATAGACGAGACCAGGAACATGATCTTTTAATTGATTTCAATGATGTTTCTCTTTGTTCTGGTACGCTGGCTACTTCTTCAAAAGCCAGTCATCTTCTCAAACGAAGCGAATCCTCTTCCCAATGGAGCGAATCTTCCAAAACCAGTAAAACCACAGACACGTCGGGATTTTCAGATATGGCGTGTTCGAGTCAAACCACAAGCTTAGAAACGAGTCATTCTGGTAGTACTGCTATAAGTAACGGAGAGCAAAAGAACACTCGGTTAGAGACAAATCCAATCAAGATATGGAAGGATAAAGATCTATTTGCGCCGATCGTTAATCCGGACCAGATACGAGGGAAGACGTATGCAATGGCATTAGAGGAAAGGTTAGAGCATATGAAGAGACTGAAGGAAAAGGAAAAAAAAGACAAGGATATGTAGAGAATACATATAGAAACATTCACTTGATTTACCCAACATAAAAAGTGATACGTATGGCAAAACCTAGATTGGATAAGCAGGGACGAGAATAACCAACCCTTTCTTTTTCTTCTCTGGTTACTGTTAATACCTTTGTTTCTACAGACCTGTCAGTCCTTTGAGAATTGGGAGAATAGATAGACGTGCTGCAATCATTATCTATGGTCTGTTTCTTTTTTTTTGTGTGTGTGTCTCCATATCACCCACACACAGGCGCACTTTCAATTTCTGATCCAGGAAATCGGAATAAGGAAAGAAGTAAACTAAGTTCATAATTGGACCGCACCTGACGCGGGAACCATTTGTCATCTGCACTACCTCTACTTGACGTAACCCTTTTCATTCTAAGCAAACGAACGCCAATGACACGTAATACTGTGAAAATAAGCGAATGGCGATCCAAAAAAGAAAACAATGGAAAAGAAAAATATCGGCATTTTCTTAGTATGTCATTCTTTTATCGCTTGCTTGGCTTATGTCTTTTGTTTGCTGTTTTATTTCTGTCGATTTCATAATCCCAACAGGAATGCTCCAGGCATCCAAGTGTACGATACAACTTTCGTTTTTTTCTTTTTTGTTGTGAAGTAGGTTACCAACTAATTAATACATGATATAATCAAAGCCTTATCCTATCTCATTCCTATGTTCTTTTCAAAAATAGAATTATCTTTGTCTAGTTGGAATTCTCCTTTTCGTCTGCGAATAAGCTTTTACTGATCTCTTGGTCTGTCGACGTTCGTGATAATTGTCTTTAAGAGAAGATGTTAGTGGGATAAAAGTAAGAGCATAACTTATTTTTGTGCTTTTCTCTTACCGGAACGAGAGGATTCAAAAGAAAGAATGCTTAGGTCTTTACTGTTCATTTCTATTTCCTGGTCCAGCATAGGTTGGAGTATACGTCGTCGTGCATTAATAAACCAATTACTGATCTGATTCAGTGTAAGGTTTGTTTCTTTAGCTAAGGCCACTTTTTCTTCTTCGGTTGGATACGGATGTTTCTTGTGTTTTGATAGCCAATCACGAAGGATACCAGTTACGACCTTTGGCAAGTTTCCCCGACGACGCTTCGCAGTTTTCTTACTGGACATAAGCATAGGGGAGGAGGGAGCGGGCTTAGAGGACGTAGATGAGGCGGAAGAGGAAGATGTGGAGGAAGAGGAGGAGGCAGAACGTTGACGGGGACTTTGTTGGCGGTTTTGTAGAGATGAAGAAGGTGAAATAGGTGAAGATATCAGTGAAGGAACAGGGGAGTGGGCACTTGATTCTATAGTTTTTCGTCATCAGCAAGAAGGGAGAAAAACGAAGGAAATCCAAACTTTACCTTTTGACAGTGCTATGATATCAGACCAGTACTGAGTATTTTTCTCCAGCATTTGGTTGATTCTTCTTCGGTGACTCTCAATAGAAGGACCATAATAGGGATCAGGGTAGGATATATGGACGTGCCTTAGATCACCCGATCCATCCTTGACATATTGATGGTCATGAAATAATATGACAGGACTGAAGACACGATACTAACAAAGGCAATCGCTGGCATGTCAGCGAACATTCGAGAGATGGTGATTTCGTGTCATTGTTACCTTTGGGTTATAGGATGGAGAAGAGAATGTCGACATGGTGAGTTAGGTTGTTTGAGAAGAAGGAAGAGTATGAAGTAGTATGATACAGTTTGAAGGGAAAGGAGGAGCAAGGGTAGTCAAAGTAGAGAATTTGTTAGCAAGTTAAGACAAAAAGAAGGCAGAAAAAGCTGGCTATCGCATGGAGCAGCAGTTTAAGAGCAACCGGAGCCTGACAGGAAGTGCGGAAGACGGACGAAACTTAATGAGCCAGAGACATCCTTATAAAAAAAGAACCAGCTGTGCAACGCGTGACCAACCCAAAATGACACTTTTCAAAAGGATAGACCATCAGATGAACGAAAAAGAAAATCCTTTCTTGGTACTGTCCTGCTGTCTTGGTTACTTGGTTGCTTTTGCATCCAAGGTGAAGAAGAGGAATGATTGGTATGGTTATTCACTTTTTTTTTCGTATCTTTCCTTCTTTCTCTTGGTAGCTGATGTCCTTTTTATTCATCGTTATTTTTTTTGCATGTGATGTGCCGAGATGATTGGAACGCTTTGACCATCTGAACATCAATTTTCACATCTGTGGGGATGCAAAACGGTATCAAGTGACCTGCCCACTGATTTTTTTTTTTGGTTTCTAGCCATGTTGACCGTTCTTGAAAAGGGACCAGCTGTAAAACAAGGTTCAAGTAGATTCCTTTTCGCTATCAAAAATTCCTATTCACTTTCTCTTTATTTTTTTCCCTAAGGCTTTGTGTTACAAAAAGCCAATTTGAATAATGTCCTTTTATGACCATTTGTGATCCTAAACGGAGGAGGAGATTCGCGATACCTTGGGTGAATCAGCTGAATCAACCACGCATCGCCGCATCAACGGGCACAGCGCACTGATTGAAATCTGGTCGATCTTTTTTCACTTTATTTAGATAAACGAAACGTGTAAATCGGGAAGCCCAAGTCTATAAAATTCACACGAGAGAAAAGAAGGTGATTCCAAGAACTTCCCCCCACCGAAACCCCTTTTGCTCTTCTCCCCTTCTTTTTCATCTCCTGGACAAAGTTCATTCTCTTCGTGAAACCCTATCAAGCATCACCTGGTTCCCGCAATTACCCACATCAATGCATGTCACTGATCTCTTTTCTGCAGAAGAAAAAAGAAGAGATGACACTTTGACATCCTGATCATACACCCCATTCACATTATTTAATGTAAACCAAGCAGGCTTAGCGCGTCCTTCTATTTTACTTTTTTAATGGCGCAGTTGTGTTGCCCTCTCACTAGTTCACAGCAAACATGTATCAATCTCATTGGAGCATGGCTTGGTAAGAAATGGCACCATGTTTCACAGTGTGCGTCATGTACCTTGGTGATGGTTAGGTAAGATGAGAAGTTTTATTGTAGCTAGCATAAAACTTTTGGTTGGCCTTTTGGGTATGTTTCTTTTTTCCACTAGTTCTTTTATAGCTGCAACTTAACGTTCTTGATGGAATCTGCAACGACATGCACTTTCTTTTGCTGATGCATTCTCATCCTTCTCTTTCTCAACTGTATCTCTTTGGCGTGGGACAATAGCAGTACCCCCTCAGGCATGGCTAAACTATTTATCGTGAATGAGGCATTTCTATCTCTTGAATGATACACATATTATGCGCATTCGTTTTGTTCTATCACCTATTGAGTATCGCGACATAAGACAACTGTGCAACGATTGTATGACTTCTTCTGTAGCATACTTGTATCGATGTAAACAACAGAGGTTGATTCGTATTCAATCTTTTCATTTAATGTTGGATTACAGGCATTCTCCACGCTTCCAACGATTTTGTTTGCCTCATGAATTCTGTTCTTTTTTGACGTACAGGTAACGCCAAGATAATGAACTTGTGTAACAATTTAAAGCTGTACTTAAAGCGGATATTTTCCCGCCAAATCATTAACCTAAAAACTTGTAACAAGGAACATAGGACAGGACGTTATCAATAATGACAGGGCAAAGATAGGATATTTATTGGTATTTGTACTAGAAGACATATTTCTATCAATAAGAAGGAAAGAGTATTGATTTGGAAGCGAAGGGTGGCGTTTGGATAAGTTGAGTGTTCGTTCTGCCATCCACACCGAGACAAAACTTTCTTCCCTATCGGTACGAAGCTCCGCTCTTTTTTTTGTTTTTTTCTTCTGTCCACATACAGTTTTGCTTCCCGTTCTTTTTTCCTTCAACCCCCTTTGTTCATCGAGATGGCGTCCGTTTTGACGAATTCGACCGTCTTGCAGGAGACCTATCAACTTAACTGGCTCGAAACGCAATGGGAGCTGATGTACAAAGACCGAAACCCTCTGGTCGTAACAGGCATTTTCGCCTTCCTCATGCACGAACTGGTGTACTTCGGCCGCTTCATTCCTTTCCTTATCTGCGATTACATTCCCCAATTCAGACGCTACAAATTGCAACCTGTAAGTCTCATCCTTGAATCCTCTCTGAATTTGGTCTTCTTATTCAAACACTTAGAATAAACCTAATGACACGGATGACTATTGGAACTGCACCAAGAAAGTGTTATATGCTCACTTTGTCTTTGAAGGACCTCTTATCTTTCTTTTCCACCCCATGGCCACCTTCCTGGGTATGAAGGTACATGCTCCTTTCCCAGCATGGTAAGTATCTGTGATAGTTGTTTTCCTTTCTGCACGTGTGACTGAAAATGAACTTGATTGTATCGCGCCAGGCAACAGATCTTGCCTCAAGTGGCGATCTTTTTCATCTTTGAAGATTTCTACCATTATCACATGCATCGTTTCATGCACTGGCCTCCATTTTACAAGAAAGTCCATAAAGTCCATCACGAATATGCTGCTCCGTTCGGTATTGCAGCCGAATATGCTCATCCTATCGAAACAATGATCCTGGGTTTCGGAACTATCGGTGGACCGCTCATCTATCACGCTGTCTCGTCCTACTTCCTTAATTGGGGCCCCGCATGGGATCTTCATCTAGTCACAATGCTTTTTTGGATCGTGCTCCGTCTCTTCCAGGCAATCGATGCTCATTCAGGCTACGATTTCCCTTGGTCTTTGCACAACTGGGTTCCTTTCTGGGCTGGAGCCGAACATCACGATTACCATCACATGGCATTCGTAGGTAACTATGCCTCTTCTTTCCGATGGTGGGATTACTTGTTCGGTACCGATAAGAAGTACCGTGCCTATCGTCAGCGTCAGAAAGAAGAGAAGCTCAAGGCTAAGAACAAATAGATCATCACTCATATTCTTTTTTTTTTACCTTTTTTTTTCTTTGCTTTTACTTTCTTGTTCTACTCCCTACTCAAATGTACTTATTCATCTTAAATGATAACCAACTCTAATACAAACCTTGGGAAGTTACCGTCTGGCGTAGTAGTGTAGTAGTAGTATGGCTGTACTTTGATTTAATTGCACGGGTAGAGACATCATGTCCCGGGACCCCATTACATGGTTATAAGCTGGAATTTCGAAGGGTTAAAGTTAATTCTTTAATCAAACTATACCACCTTGCTGAAGTTGACGTCAGTTCACAGCAGTTTGCTTTTATCCTTAAAAAAAAGTCGGCGATCATGCACTCGAAATTTAACACCCCATATAGGCAGTCTCTCCATGAGTCAGGTTGAATGTGCCCTACCATTTGTCGTTATTGTCACCATATCTGCGCAATCGCAAAGGGTTAAGTGACACAGACTTATACTAAAGATGCGGTCTTTGTTACGGATGATTTTGTCTTTAGATAGCGATCAATCATGATCAGATATGGAAAAAATTTTGGGCTAAATACGAAGATAGCAACACTATCCTATTTGATAAAATCATATGTAGACAGGAGCAGAAGCTGCACTAATGCATTGATATGATTAATAGCATAGCCACCACTCCTTAGCACGATTCCTTCCCAAAAAAAAAGCATAAACGTATTTTTTTCTTGATTTAAAACATCCGATATGCTAACCTGATTTATGGCAATACATTGAAGGAATAGAAGCTTATTAGTATCTAACATTTACACTGGTTGAAACTATTTTAGTCCCTATGTTGTTATCATTGGTATTCCGGTGCAACTTTTCTTTAGAGGATATACCAAGATCTTCTCCCAAGATTGACAATACTAAAGGGTGGCAGAATATTCTGAAAATAATTTATCCAAGTTGAACAGTAATTATATGAAATAATCAGTTTAGTAAATTATGAAACGATGTACGCTCCATACACCTTGCAGAGATGGAACGAAGTGGACCCAGGTTGCACATGGTGGAGGCTATGTGGGATAGATAATGTTGAGTGATTGTAAACACAGGAGGCTTCAAAGTTCCCTTGTTGTTGTTGTACTTGCGGACCAAGAAAGCTTGCCACTTCGAAATATTTCTGAATTGAAATGGTAAAAGTCAGTCTATCTCATTATTTTCGTCCACTTTACTTACCTCTCAATGACATCCACATCTGAATCAGTGTATGTCCACTGCAGATTCAACTGACGAGTAACAACCAGGTTCATTAAAGCTCTCCAAGTTTCTTCTTGTTCCAAACCCTCCACCACAACCGTTGGCACAGCGTACAATAAAAAAATCCAACCAGTCAACAGCCTGATAGTGACCAGCACTTGTTGCAACGTTATTCCAGCGGCCTTGAAATGCGACAGGGGTCGTTTGACGGGATCTTTCTATCGCCTCACCAATCGCACGGCATGTATTCCGGTTTTTCAGGGCGAATAGGTACCGTTCAACGATGTTCTCATGCTTATCGACTTTGTTGCAACCGAACTTCTCCTTGTCATTCATGAGCATGCTCCAAAGCAATCTTCCTAGTCCATGTCCTAACAGATGCATCTCGTCCAAGCCAAAGAAATATGCACCCGTGAACGTGCTCAATGATGCGAAAGAAACAGGTGCTTTAATACCTTGTTCCTGTTAAGCGTAAGTAATAACTGAAAAAGTTTATTAGTATATAACGTATGACTTGCGATAGGGTCTATCTGTTGTACCTTATCGCCTTCAGCAAATTGTTCCCGTGGACGTCTTTGGAAGGGCCGCGACAGATCAGGGATGAAGTAGATACCGTTGGTCTTTTGTCCTCTGATAAGACATTGGGGGCAACCGAAGAAGGACGAGACGCCAGTATGATTGCATAAACTGGCAGCTGCAGGGATATCTCCGGTGGCCAGAAGCAAGTGCACCTTTGCAGCAACTTCACTTCCGTCGGGCTTCTTAACGATCATGCCAACACGTTCTAGTTGTTGCAGTTCTTGGAGCAAAGGTTGCAGGAAGGACCAGATACTCTTAGGGGCGTTTGGACCCGGCGTGATTACGTGATGCCCAACTGTAGTACGTTGCGGTTTTCATAGCTGAAAGATAAGGCGACTTGATTAGTTTCATCATGCAAGTGCGTTTAACCTTACCGTTCAGAGGGATCAAAATTGAGAACCACCAGGTGCATCATCGTCAACGAGGTATTGCTGCTATTGAAAGGTTGGAAACCGTCAACGTACAAGGAGAGACCGATGTCGTAGTTTCCCCTCAATAGCTGCTTCTCATTACAGAGTGATTCGTACACTTGGTCGTCAAAAAGGTCCATGTACTTTCCTTCCATTTCCTCATGTTCATGGCGATAAGACAACAACTTGCGGGTCTCATCATCACCCAACATGAGCGCAAGCTGGTCTGCAATTGGCAACGTGGTCATGGTTTGTGCTGGTTTGTGGATGACTTCGCCACTGGGCTGACATTCACGCGAATCTGTATAACGCGTCTTACCATACTATCGACGCACAATCTTTCCATCACCAGCCACGTATAGCATACAGAACCTCGGGAAAAATATCGTAACGTTTGGATCAACTTGGTACGCGTCTTTTATCAATCAGTCAGCTCAGAAGCGGGCGAATTCCGCATGTTCGATTGATGTCCATTGGTAAGGACATTCAAGCGGAGTCATTAGAAATTCCATATTCCTGACTGAAGATCGTCAAAAATGTTGCTATACCCTCACGCGAAAATTTTTGGCGAGATTGGTTTCTCAGGCAGGCGTAATGAGGGGAATGACACCCGCAGAAGGTTCCTACTTGTCTTATACTGATAATTGTTTGTTTTCGGAGGCAATACTAATAGGAAATTTATGAAAAGGATCATCCATTACAGTGTCAAGGCATTCATCCAGGTATGGTCGTGACCCAGCTGTTATGACTGTCTGTTAGAGTTGCTTAATGCTGCTACACATGAACTTGTTCAATACAGAAACAAACCGTATTCTCGGATATTACAGCATTGCTGAAGCTTTCGAGAATTTATGACAAGCGGCCCTCTTTATCCATTCATGGCACTCGATTTGTTTCCTACTTCAATAACCAATATCCATTACTACGATACTCAACGGCAAATGTCCCAACATTAAGTTTTCATATACCCTAGTTATCAAGTATTATGAACTCTTGTGGAGAACGATTTAGATACCGAGCGAGGAGCTGTGTAGTTGTTTTAATCTGCGAATATCCTGGATAACCCCGAAACATAGACTATTCCTGGCTACGGAATATGGCAGTATCCTAGTAAAGCACCAAGTTTTATTTACTCCGTATCATAAAATTGCAACCAAAACAGCACTTGTCGGGATCATTTTCAATGCCAGGGCTGTAACAAAACATTAACGAACATCTTTTTTTAGAACAGGTATGGATGTCATCATAGTTACATGCAAAATGTAACCATTGACCACATATTGAAATCCTGTAACGTGGCTTACCATTATATACCAGTTTTGCCTACTTGTATTCTTTTCGACATAAGCCGCAATCGCTACTAAAGATCCTGCTGACTACCTGACTAAAGGTGAGTAGATCGGTGTAGGGCGGAAAATAGGACGAGATAAAACCCAGGTACCGGAAACTGGGCATGTCGTAGGTTACCATTGCGCTGAATCGTTTATTCATGTGCGGAGCGTTATTGTCTTGACCGGTCTGGGTATTTCCGAAATCCGGATAGCCGAGCTGCTGGTGATCAATTTTGGCCCATCTAACAGCATAGCGACAGCTACTCGAGATGAGATTGCACTAGTAAAGTGAGTATCAATAAGCATCCTAGCTATTCGAGACTTTTATAGTCGTACCGACAACACGAGGAGCATTGTATTTTCGTGAGTGAAGACCACCTTAAACACTGCTCCGATGATATGCCGAGTTGGATAGCACAGTGTTATTTGTAAGCAACTTAGAATGGAAAAACTTTTTTCGTTGGGACACAGTAAATAAATTGAGCAAAGCTAATTTCTCATCAAAGTTTGAACAATATCCGTGGTCCTCTAAGTGAATCGGACGGCATGGGATGCGTTTAAGCATATCCAGGCCATTGTAAGTAACTAATATTGGACATATAGAGACGAGTCAAACAGACTTAAAGCCATGTGTTTTAGCAGGAGCATGGGTTCCAGCCACCATATGGTATCACATTGCAGAAAACTCTATTGGACCGAGTCTTTATGGTTGGCTAGAGCTTCATATATAGTAAGTCTATCATTACGCTTGCTATTGTCACACATATGTTAGTTCTAATGGGCTTATACTCGCGTTGGACGTGGTATTTATCTGATCAACTGTATTGGTTAGTGGACAAGTTGAGCCTCGATACAGTAGCAACGGTTGTATGAGGCACAATTTTTTTTGGCCTTCCGGTACCCAAGAAACAATTGTTCTAAAAGAGTATAGACCCGCGTGTGTGACAGGAAAGGCAAGTATTTCGGTAACTCGCCATTGCTAGTTGCGTGGTCACACCTTGACATTGCCACGTTTTGCCGCTTTTTTCCACTCATATTCCGGATTGAATAAGGCGTACTGAAGACCATGCCAAGATGGTTTGGTATACCAAATAATCCATTTTTACGCGTGACGTTTAATGAATACAACTTCAATGACAATCAATGGATATGAAGTTAATATGATGTACAAAAGAAAAAAAACACTGTGGTTGCAATGTTCTACAACAAAACCATAGGGGTTACCAGAACCTCCGATGGTTTTTGAGCAATATATACGTAGTAGTCTACGTAAGAGTCTGAGTATCTTAGTCCGTAAGCTGCTGCTTCCATTGCGACCTTGGCAGCTATTTTGGATCGAAACCCGAGTTCTTTTTGCCATTTGAGGTTAATAACTTCCATGGCTTTAGCAGTAGACCACCGAAACGTTGATTCCAAAGGACAATCGGTTGCTAATTGAGAATAAGTAAACGCTTGGTTTAACCTAAAGCTGTTTATGGTAAATAATACAAACCATATAGAATTGAATCTTTTCTTGCATCGACCATATCAAATTGATTGTTTTCCAGTAGCATTGGCAATCTTGACGTTAAATGAAGGTCAATTCGTTTTGCATTAGCGGCAGTGTAAACTAAGAGATCGACGTGTTTAGTTAATAAAATCAGAATATGTAACAAAAATGTAGGTACTAACATCGTTCAAACCATGCCACAGAAGCGCGGTTGCCAGCAATCTAGATACGTATTTTAACGTCAAGTCATCCATGGTTCCGGAGATAACTAACCTTTTCTTCTGCTTCAACGATCTGAACATAACCACCTGGTTTTAATACACGATAGATTTCGCTAACAATGAACGGCCATTCATAGGTGCGAAATGCGAGTTGCATAAGTCTGCGCAGCCAAACGAAAAAGAACTATTAACAACAAAAATATAATGACGCAAAAATTAATATTTACCTCATATGAACAACATCCATGGATCGGTCAGGAAATGGTAGTCCTTTTAATATATCATGTTTTATGAAATGAACGTTTGGCGGCATGACTGATTTCGGAAACATATCCGCTACGTCAATACCAATAAATTCATGGTCTTCATAATCAGCTGCTGTATCCTGATAAAAAAAATATTAAAGCTCTTTTCAGTAATTAAGCACTTTTGAAATTCACTCTAGTTTACCATAATCCAGGTTCCTGCACCGCAGCCAACATCTAAAACACGAGCAACATCTATGCTTTCCGAAAGAAAAGTTTTTGCAGCTCCTAGAAGGTTATCACCATGAACAAATTTGATTGCGGAATGAAGCTAGGTTAGCAGAAGGTAATGGAATGTTAGAAGCTCGTCTAGTATAAGTGTTAGAGCAACTTACGGCAGACAATCGATCGGCTTCCTCGTCATCGCGTGGGAGACAATATGTTTTATGGACAGGCGATGAAAATGTTCGACCATTGATGCGGATATCATCTTTACGCAACAACGAGGGCCAAGCCATGGTGATGAAAATACCAGAAAGGGCTAGCTTTGTTTTCTAAAATTCGGATGAAAGATTCCCGAAAGAAAGGAGCAAAAAAGAAATGAAGGGACGTATTAATATTGTTTTGGAGGTTGTACAGATGAAAGGAGACAGAGGACGACTACGTAAAAGGTCCCCTCGTCACGTACCGATAAAAAAAGCCTTTATCCTTTGCGATCGTAAAACCAACGTGTTTCATGGTAATTTAACCTAAACGTCGAATTGTCTGTGCATGGGGGTAAGGTTAGCTTCAATGCCACGGGCGATCTCCGTAAAAGGTTTTCCCGCATTATCTAGCGATGACTGTGCGTGCAAGGGGACTTTGTCGAACCAGTAGCGATAATAAGAGGGATTCTAGCACGGGTTTAGCGTTGCCATATTCACTTGTAGCCTTGCAAGTGACCGTTCTTGTCTGTGCAACGCACAAGAGCGCCGCCTAGAGCCGATGGGACAGTTGACCAAGAGATGTAAACGAAGTTCAACTTTAACCATGCTGTAAATTACATGTGCCCATTTACGGATACGTTAAATAGATGAAGCAACAGTTAGATCTCCACAAAATAACTAGTAAAATATGTGGTGGAACACCTAAACTGTGATTTGACAAGCAAAAAGCTCTTAGGTAATGAACCGACGTTTTCGACCATTCCTGAAATGAAAATAAAGTTGAGGTATCACAAGCGGGCTGTTTAAGCACAGAAACAAAAAATCACACCATTTGGACACCATGCATATGAACAAAGTGTATAAAGTGGGGAAAAACACAGCTTGCAAAGATACCTGTTTTCTAATCTTTTCTTTGCCGAAACGGAAAAAGCCGATGATCATCCCTCACTTCGTCCAAAATAGCCTGGCAGACATGTGCTAACATGAACTCGCCCAGGTCTCCCACTTGCTTTATCTTTCATATTATTTTTGAGGAACGCGAAAACAAAAAAATAATAACAAAGAAAACTCAAAGGACATATGAAATTTCGTTATGGCACCCATCTCATTGCCATGATCTAATCTTAAGCCACGGCTAGACCGAGATCTATTCGTAAAATGCCGAGATAATCTGCTATACCGTTAGAACAAACGCAAGCAGTGAGATTACCAACTGTAACCAGTCCTACCGTGACCTTTGCCGCAGCAGATCGACGCACCATGGCCAATGACTATCTCTGAATAAAAGCAAATGACATAGCATCGAACAAGGTGCTTTGGTTACCTTGGAAAGTACATGCATATATCGAGCCCAAATGAAGAGTTTATACTCTTTAGAACAATGGCATCGAATATAAGATATTATAGGGAGTTTTCACTCGTGTTGATCGTTTTTTAATATGTAAAGGTCGTTATCGGGCCGTTTCCACGTGTTGCTGCTGTAAATTGGGTCGTTTAAAAGTCACCGAATCTTCTCAGCACGCGCTGCTACGATAACGTCACTGGATAGCAGTTAAGGATATTCCATTTAAATGAGAAGTGGATAGGATAGTAATCAGTCTTCATCTAATTCAGATATGGAATAAACAATGATTCCTTTCTATGTCTCAAGCATTAAACGCGTATAAACCTATTTGTCAATTCACAAAAACAACCAACATGTGAAGAGAAAACTGATGGTCATTTAAAACCATTCTTGAATAGGCTTTTGTGGAATACAGATGTCTGGTTAATTGGTACGCCTGAACTTAACCTTGATAATGTTTGTTTCGGGCAATATGATGGCAAGATACCCATGTTGGCTCCTGATAAAGAAAAAAGCAAATCCTTTTTCTTTGCTTGTTCTGGGTTATTTATGAACGAAAAGGCTTGTTTCTGGTAACAGTGTCCTCACCGCGAAAGGGCACCAAAATTTATGCGACTCAGAAATTGGAAAGGCCCCTTGCATGAATTCTCACGGTTCGGTGGGTAATTGGTACACAACTCTCACTTGGGTCATGGTTTTCAAGCGGTTTCCTTGGACAGATTTAGTTTGTTGTAGAAAAGCATGAAGTCCCAGTACTGCAATAGGCTGGTTGTCTCTCATTTGTTTCAATACCAGCTGATCATGCTTCATTAGATAAACTAACATACACATGACTAGAACGGGTAACTTAATCTACAAGACCTACTCTTAGCAATTCCTTAGTCAGATATATAGTTGGAATGAAAGGGGAAACGGACGCCTAATGATGGGTGTGGTCTTACATAAGGCGGAATGATCTGGACGATCGAGAATTTTACTAAAAAGCAAATAATCAAGTGTTGAGCAAAGAGTGCTCATCCTTAATGTTTCAGACGTCAAGCTGTCGTCACTTTGACCTTTTTAAAATTATCAACATCAGCACAGCAAAGATCCATTCCCCTTTGTTCTCTCTTTTACTTTATTCTGAATGACTCGTGTTCATATCTTTCATAAAGTAGCCAACGTCCTTGTCTATCTATTTTTCCTTTCCGCCACTGTCTATTCCTTGACCGGAAAAACTAAGTTGGCGGATGTTTTCGCAAAATACGATACGTAAGTTCGCTTCCCATCTTACAAAGTTTGATTGAACTCTTACATTGTCTTTCATAGTTATTTCGATCCAGGTAAGATTTCTCCTTATCTTTCCGCCAACTCCATATTCAATTCGTTCTAGCACCATGGGTATTCTTGGTATGGACTGTCATTCATTTACTGTTGGGAGGATTTATCATCTATCAATGGTTTGAACCTGCTCACGAACAAGTCATTCATGGCGTTGGATGGCATTTTATTATTTCTGCCATCCTGAACGCACTTTGGTATAGTCTTTTGGTAAGCATCCGCGCACGATGAAAACAAAAGTAGGCATGACGGGGATACTTACTGTATGATGAAACTGGACAGGAAAATGGGCACAGCATCCTTGCATTCCTTGTCACGCTGTTACTCTTTTCTTCGGTTTCCTTTGTGTTTTGTAGGTTACATTGATTTATTGTTTGTCTGATATGTATACCAATTTTAATATTCCATTAGACAATCTGGCAACAGAGTTCCCGACAACGTCTTGGTGGGATAAGTTGTTCGTTCATGCACCTTTCTCACTCTGGCATGGGTGGTCCGTATTTCTTGCCGTCGTCAATGCCTTTATTGCGTTCACCCATGTCCGTAAGGACGAGCATGGAAACGTTCGGGAACCCAACGTCTTTGTCACTGTGCTTATCTATCTCGCATTGGCCATTCTGACAGCCACAGCAATCAGCTATGTTGAGTATAAGCATAAAAAAGGCGACGTTACCTCTGCTCTGGTCATTGCTTTCGGCCTATGGGCTATATTTGACGAGGTAACTTATGCAATGAATTATGGTAAACTTGACTAAATAGAGTTCCTGAAATATTGTATAGCAACGAATTCCTATTGTCCACTGGGGAGCCTTTACGGCTGCTCTTATCAGTACCATCTATCCTATCAAGCCTTTCATTTACAGACTTTTGGGATATGGAACTCCGGAAACAGCCCCGCTGTTAGGCTAAGGCTCTTTATCTTTACCGAGTTTAGCTATTCTTGATCGCACTACCGTGTTTTTTTACATAAGATATTAAAAATTGCGTTCTGATTAGTATAATACAATATTTCGAAAAGCACAATCGTGACTTTACGTTTTCTGAACTACATTTTTGCGCTACTCTAGAACAAATTTTGCATCAAGAAAAGGTTCAGCTTTGCGCTAAAAGAAACTAGATATGCGTCCTTAATAAATAGGTTATGCGGGAAGTACATTTTACTCGTATCAACTTGGTCCTCCAGTGGACACAAAATTTATTCGAGTCGCGTCGAATCTAATTCATAGTTAGTAGATGGAAGGGTGTGGTATCTTCTTACTTACCCCCGAAGGGCAATTCCAACGCACGGCTTGGGGACTGCGACGCATCCAGTCCAGGATTGAGCCAACAGTATAGAGAAATTCTTCGAAAAAAGCGATTAGAGAATTGGTCAAAGAGAAAAGCTGTCAGGAGCTACAGATGAGAAAAGATGTTGTCAGTATGTAATTGTTAGTTCAATAAAAGGTAAACTTTTTACAGACACCGTATCCCCATCCAGGGTATACTACGCTCCTTTAGGAGGCGCTGGTACTCATCCTGGGTCGGGAGATAAAGTAAAATGGAAAAAGAGTGGGAGCGGGAGGACCATGAGGGCGAAACATCTCGACCGTATCAACCTCGAGAACACTGTTTAACGTAAATTGAGTCTAGGTCAAAGAGAGCAATTAAAAAGCATAAATACATGTAGCAGGGAGATGAGGAGTCCTGGCAAAGAAAAAAGAAATCCAAAGAACAAAACAAAGCGATAACAATTTCACATGGGTTTATAAAGGAACGTATCTGACACATGTCATGGTATCTAACTCAACCCCGCCATGGGAGACTCTGGACAACACTCTTCAACAACGGATAATGACAAGATTTTCTCGCTTAATATGTAATAGAGGTGATCTCGCTCATACAGTGTAAGACAGTACGTAAAAAAGAGGGAAATATACACAGATACAACACCAATCCAAATCTGGATGGCCTGTATGAAAGACATCATCTGTCAAGCACCTAGACAGATGCATGTACTTGTAGCTTTTATGGACCAGTTATTTGCAAGGTATTTATGATATAAACATCCATTTGCATGGATTCACAGTCTATGGCGCAAGAATGCACCTACGAAGCAGAAATATGGAATGTGATGAAAAATAGATATTCTCATTCCCCGTGTTCCTTATTCATCGACCAGTTTCCGTATAATTCTTAACCGACTCGAACATCTTCCTCACCATTGTAACTTTCAAGAGTACGGCAGCAATGCTCAACCCATCGGTTTTTCTCGTTCTGCTCTATCAAATGAATATCGCCGTAAAGCAGTAAGACTATGCTATCCTATTATAATATTTTATTAGACTTGATCAAGGTTTGAACTATGCACGGTAATATGCTGACAAGAAGTCTAGTATTCTCAGCGTAAAGTCATCCTATTCTCTGGCGCAAACTAGTCTTGAATAGCGCAGATTCGTGTTTAAAAACTTTCATTTATTCAGTGACTGTAGAGGCGTTACTAAGAAAGCACGTCCACCCTAACCCGGTCCTAGAGAAAGACGAATAGAGAAAAACCATTATGAGTTAAGGGAGAAAAGGTAAATGCTAGAAGGAAATGTTAAACTAAGGAATAAAATAAGTCGAGAGAAAAAAGAGACAAAGATCAAAGGGACGACAAGCAGAAAAGAAGAAAAAAAAGGAGAAAAGTAAAAGGAAACAAGAAAAGCAAGAGGAAGAGAGGAATTAGGAAGAAAAGAAGCTGGAAGAAGCGACCTGCACACGGAAAAGAAGGACCCGAGCCACAGGACGAAGTCGAGCTAGGTGGTTCATGCACAAGATGAGTTGCCGGAGATGTGCTGAGGTACGTGACACAGATGGTCAATAATAAGAAGATCACGCAGGGTAGACCGAGTACGTTGGCGCAGGTTGTAATTTGACGGTATTACGATGATGGTTATCATCAGCAAGCTCAGCTATTTTTCTTATTCAGTCGCCATAACTCCTCATCACAACATGACATTTCATCCAACTCCTTGCAAGCATGTCAACGGACAAGTAAATAAGCATCTAGCGTCGCGACTTTCTGGCGCAACTCTGCCGTTAGCTTTGCGATTCAAAGAATATTGCTTATGCTCATGAGATGATAGGCAAATGATACCGATCTACACGAAAGAGATAGAGATATCCGTTCAGTGTCCGAGATAATAGCAAACCTTAGAGTATTCGGACACAAAAGTGATATTCATATACGTTCGTCAACTTAAAATTCCTTATCTGTATTCATTCGTTAGGCGAATGAATACAAACAGGCGAGTATTATGCCAATCACTAGATACGAAGCAACGAACTAGTTCCGTATATTTGGGAGGTGCCGTGCGAAACTTGGGCGAACAGGTTCCTGTTAGATGCACAATCTATCAATAACTTTTGCCACGATATGCTATTACAGCGTATGGTAGACTTGTACTTATCTCTCACCAAGCAAAAATGCCTTTATTAGCGCTAGAAAAACAAAGAAATCCTGACAAAAAGTTGCTTTAAATAGCTGCGAAGGAGAGATAAGAGGCGGAATGGCCAAGTGAAAACGAGGGCACATATTTACTAATGAAATGGTGCGATCAAATGGAACTACAACTTCAAAAGCTTCAGTCTCCTTATAAAGATCTGCATTGGATAGTGCAGAAAATTAACAAGGAGAACCTCTAGTTTATTGGCGTATATATGTACAGATAACTTGAGATCTTGCGACCTGAATAAATATGTCTCTGCAATAACAGTTGCCATGGAAGGCGCCTGGATGGATTGCCAGGTATCCATGTGCGCATTAAATCCTGATCGCTTATTAGTGATTGACAATAGAGAGAGCAAAAACCGTAATATCAAGCTGTTAAATGCTCACTGATTCCGGTCGATAAAGTCTTATTGCTTTAAAAACTCATAACGCTTAACGCAGTTTTCTGCTACAGACGGGAATTACTCGGTTGCGTTGAGCTTAGAAGAATTTCGTCTCCTCAAATGTAAATACTTCATTATACTCAGATTGTGTGTTTGATCATTATCCGTAAAGGAATTGCGCGTCTTCTCATTGCTTAAGAATAACGTAGTTGCATATGGTTATGCAAACGTTTGACGACAGCCCATGACTGTTTCCTTCTTTGGAAGGTTTTCTCTCTTCGCTTTAAAACCCCGCACCATGAAGTATCCTGATTCAGCAATCTAAATTGCTCAGCGTTTATAAAGATCCTTCATGTCTACTTCGCACTTTCAGACCCAACTTAGTCCAGGCCCATCTTCAGGTACTTCATTCATGTTTTTAACCATATCTCTCAATAACGTACTTTTAGCGCATTGGCAATCTTTGCTTGATCCAAACGAGAAACAAGCTTATATCGAACTTTTTAAAACGGCTGATGCGGATGGCAAAGGCATTCTTTTAAAGGATGAGGCCATGGCTTTTTTCAAAAAGTCTGATGTCCCTCATAATATTTTAACAGAGGTACAACTTTAACTTGAACAGCCAGAGGTTTAAAAACTGTTATAGATTTGGGATGCTTCCGACAACGACACGAAGGGCTTCTTGACAGATATGGAGTTTTGTATCGCATTGAAGCTGATTGCCTGCGCACAGCATGGAATATTAACAGCTAGTCCTGTGTTATCGACGTCGGGTAGGTGCGTATCCGTTTTTACGATGCAGAATGTTGATGAAATTTCCTTTCTAATTTGCGCCTAGTCCCACTGCCTCAGTTTAGCGGGGTGTCGGTCAAACCTATCCCGCCAAATCGATTGAAGCCTAATACAACACCTAATGCAGCTTCCAATCTAGCAGCTAATGCAGTTGAAGATACAATTACTCCCGATGAAAGAGCCAAGTATATCAGTATCTTCCACTCAAGTGGACCTGTGGACGGCATTTTGAATGGTAAAGCGAAAAGGGGAATAAGGCATACATGCATAGATATGGTTTCTGTGAGCTAGGACTAAAACGATAATCAAATAGGAGACGTTGCCAAGAATATATTCCTCCGTTCAAACCTACCTTCAGAAGTGTTACATGGCATTTGGAATCTGGCGGATACCCGTAAATCTGGCATGCTGAATCAGACAGAATTTATTATCGCAATGCATTACATTGCCGCAATGATGAACGGTTCTCTATCATCTCTTCCCTCTACTCTCCCTGCACACATTTATGCTGCTGCTACCGGACGCGCTATTGGACGTCAGTATACTGGAAGTTCGCCGGTCATGCGCAACATGACAGGCACAAGTGGAAACACACCTATAATGAGACAGGGTACCGGGCTATCGAACGTTTTTACTGGGGAACAGTCCCACCACGCTAATAGAGGGGATCTCGACATCTCTATTGAAGAGAGGACAACTTATAGAAACTTTTTCCAACAATTAAATACGAACGGTTCAGGCTATGTCTCAGGTACGGTAAAGTATATGGTTAAAGTAACTTTTAAGTAAACAATTCCTAAGGGTCCGATGCTGTTCATTTCTTCCGTCACTCCAAGTTACCTGAGTCGGATCTAGCACGAATCTGGGATTTGGCAGATATTAATGGCACTGGGCAACTGTCAGAAGAAGAGTTCGTTATTGCGATGCATCTCATCAATAGACGTCTGGCTGGAGGGCAAATACCAGCTTTTCTTCCTAGTTTGCAGCAGGGTAATACGGGTCAGCTTCCTGGACAATCTAGCTAACTAAAACTGGTTTTTGTTTGTCGGCGTAGCTCCTCCACAGTCTGTTGATCTATTAGGATTAGGCGAGTCTTCAGGTATAGTTTGCTTTCACAGTAATGTAGAGTCACTAATCAATGGAGTAGCAGATATGCCTGCTCCAGCACAAGAGGGAACTCAGTTAGTACGTAATGAAAGAGACCTTGGACAGGAGCGCGCTGTTTTGGAAAATGAGTTGGCCTCTATCCGATCCGAGACGCATCTTCAAAGTGAACGAGTGAAAAATGCACAATCACAGTATGAGGTGGAGGCACAGGCAATCCGAGAACTACAGGAAAGTATAGCAAAGGAAAAGGAATCGCTTGAATCCCTGAAGCGTGCTGCAGAGGAGGCTGAGCGCAAGTTGGAAGAGGAAAGAAAGAGAAAGGGAGAGCTTGTACAAGAACTGCAAATGTACCGACAGGAAAGCAGACATTTTAAACAACGTGCAGAAAGCGCTCATAGTGAGATCCAAGAGATCAGGTTAGAAAGTGAAAAGTCGCCCAACAAGGATACTATGACGGCGAGCTCCAATGACTTCTTTGCTCTATCTACTGCAACCCCTACAGAACTATTTGCTACAGTGACAGAAACACCAAAAGCAAGCTCGGAATCTGCCTTGTCTCCGTCATTATCAGTTAGTAGCGCCAAAACTAATAGGACATTCGATCCATTTGCTGGTATTAAAAATACCGAGAACAAGGCTTCTTCTCTCCCTAATTCGCCAAGCATGACTTTAAATCGCATGAAGGAAGCAGCTGAACAAAAACTACCTCGATCGATCACTCCCA
The DNA here is from genome assembly GCA_002749535.1 of Apophysomyces variabilis. Classification (NCBI taxonomy): domain Eukaryota; kingdom Fungi; phylum Mucoromycota; class Mucoromycetes; order Mucorales; family Mucoraceae; genus Apophysomyces; species Apophysomyces variabilis. The sequence goes on along the minus strand of MZZL01000390.1, from coordinate 694,825 downwards.
ATGTAGATATCAGCGAAATAGAGGCTAAATTTCCGGACCTTAGCACCATGGAACAAAAGTTCAATGCCACTTCACCAACAGCTGCATGTTTCGCACCGCAGGAATCTCAGCAAAAAGCACAAGAAACAGCTTTCGCGAATACTACCGAACATGCTATACCATCAACTTCCTCACTTGCCTCTCCGTTCCCTACAAGCCCAGTTACAAACAAGCATCCACAACCTTTCTCGCCACCCGAGCCTAAATCCGTGTCCAAGTATGGTTTCGATCTTTCTGCCTTTGAAGGCCCGTCTACGACAGCAGAGGTATCCACATCGTCCGTTAAAGACGATTTAAGCGCAATTTTTGGTGCTGCTCCTCCAGAGAAGAAGGAGAAGGAGGATAATTCATCCACATCCAATTTCGACGATATTTTCAGCGTACAACCGCAAGCCAAGAAAGAGCCATCATCGTTTACAGACATTTTCCTTCCATAACCTTTAAGAAATGTACAACAAAAAGGGGAATATATTATCTATTACTTTTTCTTTATCTTATGCAGTCCAGACTCGTTGAATGACTTCCGTTAATCCAACATCATTTGTGTTGAATTCATAGCATCCCCACATTACCAAACCTGTGGTTCCCATCAAAGTCCAATTAGCCAGTCTGTGAAGACGAGGATATTCTCGTTTAGGAATGTAATCGGTAATACAGGCATCAAAACCTAGTGCAAGCCGTTAGCCTATCTATGACCCATGTCACTACATGTTCGTGATTTACCCATATGGACGTGATATGGCAATACAACACCTAACAAACCGTCACTGATAGGATGTGCTCCATAGATTAACTGAGTGCTGATCAGGGGAATGAGTGCTATAGCAGATGCTCGCTCCAGGGTCCAATGATATGTGCCATAGACGTATCCAGTCTCTTTTGCCTTTTCTGCATCAAGCTTGGACTCGGTCGTTTCTTCTGATGTTTTAATCACTTTGTTATTTTCCTCTTTCCATTTATATCAGTTGTTTCTTATGCTTACGTTTGGGTGCGGCAGCTGATTCATCCTTAGGTGCTGTGGACTGTGGTTGTTGTGATTCTTGTGGTTTCGATTGCGCCGAGATAGCTAGAGTATAAGGTAGGATTGCATGAATAACTTGGCTGCTTCTAGTATATGCTGCTACGGGGCGATCGTTTACCTGAATAAGGTCTTCGACCCGTCAATGCAGGCAAAGATGTCTGAATAAGGGGTCTAGCGGTGAGCAATCGCCGAAATGCCATGGGTTAGGTGAGAGGACACAGCCGTCCCAAGCCTCTATGGAAAAGATAAGCCGGCCAAAGCTCTGTGACCGGCGGAGCAATGACCCATTGGCGATCATGTCAGATCCCAAACCAAATGCTTCTGAGCAAACCACAGCTTCTCGCAAGCGACTACGCGAATCGCCTTTTGACGATCTGAAAATCAGTGACGATGATATTCTTCATAACGTGACAGCCAGGCACAAGTGTTCCAAGTGTAACAAGACAGTCAAATATTTTTGCTACCGGTGTTTCCAAGTCGTTGGCATGGACCGATCTGAGATTCCTTCCGTCAAACTTCCTGTTCACTTGGACGTGTAAGTCAAGGTTTATTAAAGAAAATACAAACACTAAGTCATTATCTATCAGTATCAAGCATGAACAAGAACTAGACGGGAAATCGACAGCTATCCATGCTCGAATCATTGCGGACGAGGACGTAGATCTCTATACATGGCAGAATATGCCATCTGAACTAGAAGATCCTGAGCGTACGCTTCTTTTATTTCCTGGTCCAGTAAGTAGATTAATGGACAAGTTTTTTTTATCATTTTCTGATCTGTTCACTTTGCAGGAGGCCAAAACGTTGCGTGAAATTCCCCAGAATTCGTTTGATCGCATTATTGTTATTGATGGCACATGGAAGCAGGCAAACAAAATTGCACGTGAGACACCTGCGCTACAAGGCTTACGAAAGGTAACCATAGCGCCGCGCAGGACCCATTTCTGGAGGTATCAGCAGATGAGCGAGCAGCATTTAGCAACAATCGAAGCCATCTACTACTTTTACAGAGAATATGGCGAAGCCTACATGGATACTTATGATGGACGTTATGATAACTTGCTGTTTTATTACCGGTTCTTCTACAATATGATACAAGATTATTACCAGCATACCGGAAAGAAATTCACATCTCGACATACGTCAGGGTTTATCAAGTCCGATCGAAGCGAGGAAGGAAAGGAGGGGAAGAAAAAAGAAGATGCTTGATTCATAGAAACCTCATTTTTTACTTTATTTGTACAATTCATGTCATCATTTTGATGTTCATAAAGAGAAGAAACTAGGAACTTAATATTTCAGTTCCAGATCTCAGATGCTGACAGGCCGTCATTATGGGACTCTTTGCTCATTGTATGCGCAAAGAAAAAGTTTTAGTCAACTCCTTCTGTAGAATGCAACAGAGATAACCTGTGAGAAAGAGCTATAAGATCATTTACCGTGAAAATGCAGCTTCTAAGCTATCGCAGTTGTATATTTGAAGTATACACTGGACTATTTTTCCAAATTGAATTTTCCCAGTCTTAAGGGGAGCATTTCTACCTGAGGCTACATCAGGTAATTCTAAAGTATGGTTGGCATCACTTATTGTCCTGCCAGTTATATCGGGTCTTGTTACTGTTCTCCCAAGAAGACTAAAGATCCAAAAACATCGTAGCTGATAGTAGCACAATTGGAATGGGTTGACCGACTTTTATCTCAAAGTGCAATTATAATTACCGAAATTCCCTATGTTAGACTAATTATGATCCTAGACTCGGCAAACATTAATCTTCACGAAATCTAGCAAGACAATCTACTTCATAACTATTATCAATTGCTATACAATGGATGTCCTTTCTGGGATAAAGAAGTTGCATAGAAGACCATATCAATAGAGTAGCCTGAATACAACCCATTATGTCCTCTACGTTTACTGCAATATTGTTCGCTTTCTCTTCGTAATGACATTCCAAGTCTGGGTTGTCAAAAAACAGTGACATATGGAAGAAAACGAAAAGAAAAAGAAAACTTCGGGGTCGAATCAAATTATCTTTTCGTGTAATATTGAAGAAATAAATGCGATGGAGAGTATGGATTGCATGAGAAGAAATCGATGATGCTGGTTTACCACTTGTTGTGGGTTTTCTTCTTTTTCTTGAGTCGAAGCTTTCTTGCCAGTTGAGCGTTGCGGACACCACCAGTTGATACCTTCTTAGGCTGATCGTCTGTCATGGCGTTGTCGTCCGCGTTGGCTGCTATATCCTCTTCCATATGGTCACCGACCTTAGCTTTTTTCGCTGCCTCGGCTTGTGCTTCTGCCAAACGCTTCAATCGAAGATCTTCGACTGGTTTGAACACTTTTTCTCGTTTGATTGCTGGAACCATAGGTTTAGTTGAAATACATTGAAGAACAACTGTATAACTGTACTTACCTCGGAAGCGTTTCTTTGTGTGTGATCGTAAACCTTTGGCCATGGTGTTTTATGAATTGAAAAAGGAACGTTTTAGTTTTCCCGCCCAAACAAAAAAAATAACCCAAGCGATCAAAGTCCGTCTGACCAATGGCAAGGCAGTAAAGAGGGACCTAACCGAGACAGACACCTGCTCTTTCTCCTTCTCTCTCTTTCTCGCGCTATCTCTTCATTACTAAAAAAGAAAAAAGAAACCTTTTCTTTACCCGTCAGCTTGCTTTAGTTTAAGAGCTCAGACTTCTTCCTTCCTGTATATAATCTTCCCTTGGTCCTTACCTCTCCTCCTTAGAAATGACCGAACCTTTACCCATAAAATTCCAAGAACATGCCCAGGTACAGCGAGATGAAAAGCCTGTAACCGAACCAATTTGTTGATGCTTTAATTAGCTTCAAAGTTTAGGTGTGAATGCTGCTAGTATAGGCTTCAACACTGTCACAATGGAGTCCGAACGCTTCATTTGCGTACGCGAAGTTGTGAACAATCAAGCTCAGGTGGTTTTCATTGACCTTGCCAATAATAACGAGATTACGAGACGTCCTATCTCAGCTGACTCTGCTATCATGCATCCAACTACCAAAGTGATGGCCCTAAAGGGTACTAAATCTATTTTTCGCTTCTTAAATACTTTTTTACTGACTACTGCATTGCAGCTCAGTCTCAGCTCCAAGTCTTCAACCTTGAGACAAAAACTAAGCTTAAAAGCCATACCATGCATGAGGAAGTGGTGTTTTGGAGATGGATAAACCTCAAGACGATTGCTTTGGTCACAGGCACAGCAGTCTATCACTGGTCGATCGAGGGTGATTCTGCACCTATCAAGATATTCGATAGACACGCTAGTTTAACTGGATGTCAGATTATCAACTACCGCGTCTCTTCAAACGATAAATGGATGGTCTTGATCGGTATCTCAGCACAACAAGGCCGCGTTGTTGGTTCCATGCAGCTTTATTCCAAAGACCGCGGTGTAAGCCAGCCTATAGAAGGCCACGCAGCGGCGTTCGCAGAACTCAAGCTAGAGGATGCCTCAACTCCTACCAAACTTTTCACATTTTCTGTCCGTTCTGCCACAGGATCTGCTAAGGTAAGAATAAAACCATTTTAGATTAAGTTCACTGAATCTGTCCATTTAGCTCCAAATTATTGAAGTTGACCATCAAGAAGGCAATCCGCTCTTTCAGAAGAAAGCAGTCGAAGTCTTTTTCCCTCCTGAAGCTGCAGCAGATTTTCCTGTCGCTATGCAGATTAGTCACAAATATGGGATTATTTACCTCGTCACAAAAATGGGCTTCATCCATCTTTATGATCTCGAATCTGGTTCCTGCATTTATATGAACAGAATCAGCGGAGAGACCGTGTTCGTCACTGCTGAACATGAGGCTACATCAGGTATCATTGGTGTGAATAAGAAAGGACAGGTAACAAGCATAAATATGATGTGCGAAAATAAGTCTAAAGCGAGAAAAAGGTCTTGTCTGTATCCTTGGACGAAAATACCATCATCCCGTATATCATAAATACTCTGAACAATACCGAACTAGCACTAAAGCTTGCCTCTCGCGGTGGTCTACCCGGCGCCGATGAACTTTACGTCAGTCGGTTTAATCAGCTCTTTGCCTCTGGCGCTTATGGAGAAGCAGCGAAGGTCGCTGCAAACTCTCCAAGGGTATGTGCCATATCAACCATGGCTGGCATCATCTAAGAGATAATTAAACCTAGGGAATCCTTCGCACGAGTCAGACAATCGATCGCTTCCGCCAACTGGCTGCCATGCCGAACCAGATGTCACCCATTTTACAATATTTCAGTATCCTCCTTGAAAAAGGCAGCCTAAACAAATACGAGTCTTTAGCATTAGCAACGCCAATTCTGCAGCAAAACCGCAAGCCCCTTTTGGAGAAGTGGCTAAAGGAGGATAAACTGGAATGTAGTGAAGAGCTTGGTGATTTTGCAAAGCAATATGATTCTGTGTTGGCATTATCTGTGTATCTTCGAGCTAACGTTCCAAACAAGGTAATTTTTAGTATCTTTTCATGGCAAAACATACCTACTGAATTCATTACCAGGTTATTGTTTGCTTTGCAGAAAACCGACAATACGATAAGATCCTTTCTTATGCCAAGACAGTCGGCTATACACCCGATTATGGCTCTCTGCTCTACAATATCGCTCGCAGTGATCCGGATAAAGCTGCAGATTTCGCCACTGCACTTGTTAACGATGAAAACGGACCTTTGATTGAAGCAGACAAGGTAACTATACACCTATTTGTTTTGCAGTAAATGAAGGGAAGAAGACATCGACTGATCCGACTATAGGTGGCCGATGTTTTCATGTCTCAAAACATGATCCAACAAGCAACTTCCTTTTTGCTGGATTACCTTAAACCTAACAGGGCTGAAGATGCCAACTTACAGACTCGCGTCCTCGAAATAAACTTAATACATGCACCGCAAGTTGCTGATGCTATCATGGGAGCTGGTATGCTGACTCACTACGACCGTGTTGCCATTGGAGCACTATGTGAGAAAGCTGGTTTATATCAACGGGTAAATAAGTCTGATCTAAGATATATTTACTGAGCGGAAAACTAGGCTCTTGAACATTACACAGACGTTCATGATATTCGACGTATTATTCCTCACACTCATCTGATGAATGCTGAATGGCTTGTCAATTATTTCGGAAATCTTTCAGTTGATCAGACGCTTGAATGTCTGAAGGAAATGCTCACCGTTAATCTCCGTCAAAACCTCCAAGTGGTTGTTCAAGTATCCATTAAATACTCTGAACAACTGCAGCCGCATAACCTTATCGATATCTTCGAGTCCTTTAAGAGCAACGAAGGTGAGCTCCGGAATGAACTGTTCTAGGAAAATGAATTGCTTATTTATTCACATGGCTATAATTATGTAGGTCTATACTATTTCTTGGGATCTATTGTCAATGTGAGTCAGGATCCTCTTGTCCATTTCAAGTACATTCAGGCAGCATGTCGCACCGGAAACATCCGTGAAGCGGAACGTATTTGTCGAGAGAGCAATTACTATGACGCTGAGAAAGTCAAAAACTTCCTAAAGGTATATTCTTAACTATACAAGATCCACGCTAACTTGTGCTTTGCCTGGTAGGAAGCGAAACTCAGCGATCAACTTCCACTTATTATTGTATGCGACAGATTCGGTTTTGTTCACGATCTTGTCCTCTACCTTTACCACAACAATCTCCACAAGTTCATTGAGGTGTATGTTCAAAAAGTAAATCCTGCTCGCACTCCTGAAGTTATTGGCGGACTCTTGGACGTGGGATGTGACGAAGAGGTGATGAAAAACTTGTTACTTTCGGTTAAGGGTGATCTTTCTGTGAAGAAGCTGTGTGACGAAGTCGAGCAGAGAAACCGTCTCAAACTTCTGCTGCCATGGCTTAACATGCGTGTGACAGAAGGAAGCACTGACCCTGAGGTGTATAATGCTCTGGCTAAGATCTACATTGATACAAACAACAACCCAGAACCGTTCCTGAAAGAAAATGAGGTACATAGATGATAGTCACCACAGCTCAGTATTATTAACATTTTAATAGTACTATGAGCCACGCACTATCGGCAAATATTGTGAAAAGAGAGATCCATACCTGGCCTACATCTGCTATGAAAAAGGACAATGTGACTACGAACTCATCCATATCACCAACGAGAATTCTATGTTCAAGCATCAAGCTCGGTATCTGGTTCATCGACGTGACCCTGCTTTGTGGCAATATGTGCTACCAGAGACCAACGAACATCGCCGTGAACTGATCGATCAGGTAAATAAAATATTACTACTGCTTGAAGATTAATACTTAATTCGAGTAGATTGTTGCCACAGCATTACCAGAATGCACCGATCCCGATGATGTTTCTGCTACTGTTCGGGCGTTTATGGACGCTCAGCTGCCCAACGAATTGATCGAACTGTTGGAGAAGATCGTTTTAGAAACCAGTGCTTTCAGTGACAACAAAACGCTACAAAACCTTCTTATTTTCACTGCTGTAAAGGTGGGCAGGAGAATTAGTGACAACTATTCAATGGACGCTGATGAAACGCTTAGGCTGACCCATCACGAGTGATGGATTACATTGGTCGTCTTGACAACTTTGACGCTTCGGATGTTGCTGAGGTGTGTATTGGCGAAGGGCTTTATGAGGAAGGCTTTGCTATTTTCAAGAAACACAACGTGAATGCCAATGCTGTCGAAGTTTTGATCGACAAGATCGGGGATTTGGATCGAGCATATGAATTTGCGGAGCGTTCTGATGAGCCAGCAGTGTGGTCCAAGCTTGCCAAAGCTCAGCTTGATAGCATGCACGTGAAAGAGGCTATTGGTAAGTATTATCCGTAAATGTCTGGGATAGTGTTTACTTACACATCTTTAAGACTCGTATATCCGAGCAAATGACATGTCCAATTATATGGAGGTTACGCGCCATGCCGAACTTGACGGCAAATATGGAGACCTTGTTCGTTATCTTCAAATGGCTCGTAAGCATTCACGGGAGCCTTACATTGAAACAGAATTGCTGTTTGCCTATGCCAAGACGGAGAGATTAGCAGATCTGGAGGATTTCTTATCGTCGCCCAATATCGCCCAAATCCAACAAGTTGGTGATCGATGTTTCCAAGCACATTTGTTTGAAGCTGCGAAGATTTTGTACTCAAACATTTCAAACTATGCAAGCCTAGCTTCCACTCTAGTTCATCTTCACGATTACCAAGGTGCTGTTGATTGCGCACGAAAGGCGAATAACACCAATGTGTGGAAGGAAGTGAATGCGGAATGTATTAAGCAACGGGAATTCCGTCTTGCCCAGATTTGTGGTCTCCACATCATTGTCCACGCCGAAGAATTGGATGAACTGGTCAAGACTTATGAACGCCATGGATTTTTTGAAGAGTTGATTCATCTTTTGGAGTCCGGTTTAGGCTTGGAGCGTGCTCACATGGGTATGTTCACTGAACTTGCGGTGGTCTATTCCAAATATGCACCAGAAAAAATGATGGAGCACCTCAAGTTGTTTGTATCGCGTATCAATATCCCGAAGGTAATCCGTGCCTGTACTGATACCCATCTGTGGCGTGAGCTGGTGTTCCTATATGTCCACTACGATGAGTTTGATAATGCAGTCAGCGCCATGATGGAGCATGCAGCGGATTCATGGGAACACTCCGCTTTCAAAGACATTATTGTCAAGGTATCCAACCTAGAGCTTTACTACAAGGCTCTTCGCTTCTATCTCAACGAGCAACCAATGTTGCTGAACGATCTTTTGGCTGTCATGGTTCCTCGCATTAAGCACGCTCGTGTTGTTCAGCTCTTCGAGAAATCCGACAATATTCCTTTAATCAAACCGTATCTCGTTTCTATTCAGCAGGTAAAGAATACAAAAGAAATATAAAAATAATTGATGCTCACATGAAAAATATAGGTTAATGACAAGACTGTCAACAACGCGTTGAACGAGCTGTTTATCGAAGAAGAAGACTATCAATCTTTGCGCGATTCGATTGATCACTACGATAACCATGATCCAATCGATCTTGCCAAACGACTGGAGAAGCACGAATTACTCGAGTTCCGACGTATTGCTGCTCATTTATACAAGAAGAATAAGCGCTGGAGACAATCAATCGCTTTGTCAAAGCAGGATCGTTTATTCAAGGATGCCATGGAAACTGCTGCTGAATCGAGAGATCGTGACCTTGCACAGGAACTGTTGCAGTATTTCATTGAAGTCGGAAAGAGAGAATGTTTTGCAGCCATGCTTTACACGTGCTACGATTTATTGCGACCTGATATTGTGATGGAGCTTGCATGGCGCCATGGCCTGAACGACTTTGCTATGCCTTATATGATCAATATGCTGAAGGAACAGTTTACAAAGGTACGTGTCAATCAATATACTGTCAGAGCAGTCTTAGCTGAGGAATTGATCGTTACTTTTAGATCAATACGCTGGAGAATGATGTTGCTGCTCTTAAAGAAAAAGCACAGAAACAGGAAAACGATCAAAATAGCGGTAAATGAAGCTTGCCATATGCCATTTTCAGAGACTAATGTGGACCTTTTTTTTAACTCAGCTCCAGCACCCGCAGCAATGGTTGGGTTAGGCAATCCATTGATGTTGACCGCTGGTCCAGCATCAGGCGGGATGCTTCCACAACAGTCTCCCATGATGACAGGAGCATCGTATATGACAACTCCCACAGGACAGTTCGGAGCCTTCTAGATCTCCAGAAAATTTCCAATAAGAAAACCATAAAACGTTTTGTACATGTAATATTATGTTGTATCAGATGGCATCGAACACACATTTTTAACCATTTCATTCCTAAAATTGTGAAGCGTAAGAGCGGTGGCGTTATATAGAAATGGGGAAACATGCCTTGTCTTAAAATTGAACATGGTTTCCTTGAGGTTATCGACGCTGTAAATGGGTTGCAAGCTCTCAATAGCTTCACTCCTGAATGACACTAGTCAACTCATATTGATACAAAGAATTGAACCTACGCTTTTGGTGCTGATACTCCTTCAATCGTCAAATTCAATAAGCCAGCATTTTCTTCGAACTGATCAGTCACTGCGCTTTGTTCCAAGCGACAGTTGGTTACTTGGAAATGAGGGCTGTAGCTATCGATGGAGGTCACTTCTGTGGCAGATTCGTTGAGGTCGACAACAATAAGATTGTCTTTTGGCACGTCCGGAAATTCCTCATCTTCAAACACATAATGCAATATGGGATGTTTATAAGTGTTGTGAACTTGATCACGAATGACCGCAAACTTGGGGATCTCCATGGGCGGAAGATAAAAAAGAGACAAATGCAGCTTTGGGTTGGAGAAAACGGATTTAGGGTCACGCCGCATGGATTTTGATCTTTCTCTATTCTTCCTTTTTCTATACCGCTTACCGATTTTTCAGATGGTAATATATTGCTTCTCTTTATGACCTACATATTGTTGGCTGCAAGTTAGAGTTGATAACTGTTAAATAAGAAAGCTGAGCCAGAGACTTCAAGACTTAGAAATAGGCGCTGCAGGTTAGTCGCACTATAAATTTATTGAATATATCCGGCGCAACTTTCGATGTGTCAAACACAGCACCTGTTGCTCTTATTTTGTTCCTTAAGCGTCTATAGAGTGTGTTTTGCTTAAATAATTAAAAGGCTATTGCGTTGACCCTTTATTGCCAATGTTTATATATTCCACCAACAATAACTTAAGTACGTCACACCAGCTTCGTTGAAATACTATTCAGTGGTCAAATCAATTAGCAGAGTTTGCTAGCACCAGGTCCACAGTTGTCGCTGTCGATGTAGCAGCAGGCGTAATGTGCATGAGCTTCAGGGCTTGCATCTTAAATAAAAAAAGATGAGATTTGACATAATGTTTTCCCTGGTCTATATACCTTCCCCAGGAGCAACGGGGCTTGCTATAGCGGATGCGATGAGTGCGGCGAAGAAGAGAATGGCGGTATATTTCATGGTAAGTTTTGTTCTGAGATAGTTGAGATCGATATCGAAGCGCTTATTTATATTTCCAGTAAGTTCCCATGACTTGTTGGCCAAGTGGCACGGTTATCATACAGTAACCTCTCGATTAAGAAATACTTACTTGAATAATACTACCGCGGTACAGAAGTATTTTTACCGAACGTATGCTGAGATATATTACAATAGACAGGTGTTTCCTTATGCCTGAAACTACTGACAACTCCTTTATTTATTTTCTACCTGTCAGTCATGTAGCTGTCCTTCAGAGTGAGATAGTTATTGAGGTCATTAACTGTCTTCTACTTGACCGAAGAGGTGATCCACATTTTGCGTTCCCAAGGTAATCTGACGATTGCCCAGAAAATGGGTAATTTCCAAAGATGGTATATTGTACTCTTTTTCCCACTTTTGGAATATCTCGATTCTCATGGATGAGATTTACTGGACTTTATTTCCTTTCTCTGATCAAATATCTGTGTTCTTGTCCTACAGTGGAAAACCCTTCGGAAGATAAGTCTCTTCTGGAACAGGACTCTATATCCGCGCATTGCCTACGCCTCTAAGGACGTGACTCATTGATCTCTGCGAGCAGAAAGATTTGATAACTCATCACTCTATCTAACGTTTTCTTGTCAGACATTAGCTCCCAAACAATTTAAACTTTGTTTCTTTGGGACCTAAAGCAAATGGTCACCTTCTCTTACAAAATAGAAAAAGCCTACTACACACAGGTTTTTGGTTGGTTCCAGCTAACGTCTCCGAACTTCAATACAATCGCGGCCTCTTACAGGAGACTTCGATATACTATTTTCACTCTTTGTAATGCTTTCCTGACCAGAGAAAGATAGTGAAGCGTGCAATACGTGCAACATATTTGACGCGATGCTGGTCGATTTTGAGACATGGCTTGATCATGTTATATTAATTGAGGGATAAACCAAAAGGAAGCGATGAATCAGTACATTAAGAAAACGTTCTATAATCTACGCATCAATTTCCACACCTAGCAAATAGACCGCAAAAGCGATCGAGTTGCAATCCTCATATGTACGATTGCTGCATTAACGGCTGCCAGATCGACAACAAACGTGACAACAATAAATATGCTCAACTTTGCCAAGGGAACTCTATTGAACAGTCTTTGCACGGCTCAACGACGAAAGAATACAGGAAATAACCCTAACACAATGCGCAAATTATTTGAACAGACCGTATCTAAAAAGACGCTTAGGCAGCGCAACTAAGCAAGGAAAGCCTTTACTAAGCATTTGACTAAGTTTGGTCATTGATACTCGTAAAGGAGGAGAAGTTATTGCTCCACTAGTTATTTATACGGAGCGCTGGCGCTATTTTAGCAATGGCTTCTGACGATCCAACAAGCAAACCTTTTGCATCATAGCTGTTTATAACGGCAAAAGTAAGAGCATTTGAATTTATACAATGCGCGTAGTGTCTATTCCAGATACCTGCTATTCCTAACTCATCCGATACCCTTGATGTATCTGTTAAACACATTTTATTCTAGCTTTAGATGTCTATAGTCTGCTTTTGAAATACACGCAAAGCTGATGAAGAAATCCATTAGCCATATAACCTCAAGCTTGCTTATCGGATGGCTGTCGATATGCTTATTGTTTTCGGTACCTTCTTTGTTGTCCAATTGATCTTTCCAAAACGTTCTGTGGGTCCGTCAGGGCTAAATAAACTCCGCACTCCAGGCGCCCTACCGAGGAGTGACGACGATATTCGCTTCTATTCAACGAACTACGTAACATCACCACTTCCCAACTTAAACTTTAGACTGTAGACGGCCGCTATCATGTTCCTATGTCGAGCAAGCCATCATTTGCTTCGATCAAAACCATTAGCGAATCCATTTGCTACGGCTGGTCGGTCCTACTACTCTTCACATCGCGACAACAACGATAACAACAATAACAAGAAAGACAAATATCTACGGAAACCTTCGTTTATGCCTGTGATCAACATCCCCGAGACAGAGTTTGCACATAATGCTTTCTTCTCGCTGCATCGGCCATTGCTGGGATTGCAAACAGACCATGAACGGCCATTCTTCTCTAATGCTGACGAACAAGTGGATGGTAAACCATCAAAATCAACATCTGCTGTTCGGTACCCATTTAATTAATACATTGATATAGAGGATCTTATGCTTGCGGATGAAAACGTGCTATTAGAGTATATTACCGAGCCTGATGGATTTACAGCACCGATGCAACAAAGGATAATAGAACCTATCCAACATGAACATCATCAACAGCATCCACCCGTGTATTATATGCCAAAAGAAAACCAACTTATTGATTATCTTACAGCGATTGAGGAGAAAATGAGACGGCAACAAACCAGAGGACGAAAACGGTTTTATATGACTAGTGCCATGGCAAAAAGGCAAGGAAACGCCAACTATCATTATAGACAGCCGCGATTACATACAATCAAGAAGAAATAGTCCCTTTAACACGTATCTCTCTTAAACTTGTACATTCTTTTTAAAGCAAACAAGACACAGATAAACATCATATATAGTACCTTTTTCGTGAGCATAGTCATGGATAAACTGGCTGACCATGGGGCTACGGAAAAACTAACTTCTGGTGCATATTGGTTACACACAACGTCCCCCTTTTCATGGATGCGAGGTATCTTGTGCCATCCTGTTTTGATTTTTTGCGTCGCTTGATACGCCTATGTTCTATCTAGCCTACAAATGCATCTAGTAAGGAAGGCAAAAGATAAACGATGGTTTCTTCATCTTCCCATCTTCTGTTCAGCATCCAAGCGAGGTCACTGGTTGATTCGAGTGCACTTTACTTTTGCCTCGGTTAAAAATATATTATTCTTTGTTTCTCTTGTACGATAAGGCAGGCCATTTGGTTGCTGTTTGCAACTAATGGTGTTCCCTGTTCATTCGGTAACACCCTATTAGAGTTTGTTGTATTTGGGCGTACAGAAACGTACAGGCAGTTGATAAAAGGAGAGCCTAGTTCGATAACAGGTAAGGTCTTCAAGTGGCAGCAGGTCCTTTTTGGCATGTGGATAGGAAGTGTCAAACTGAAGTCATGGTCACAACAGTAAACTAGTCTCTGAATATATCCCTGAATTTTTGTTTAGTTAGCAGAAATACTGTATGACTTGGAACGGAATTGCTGGATGCCTAAAAAAAGACACGGTCGTTCTGTAACGCACCAACATATCAGAGATGCCTAATGGTAACAGTAACAGAATGATGCCTGCATGGTCTCTTCATCGTTTGCTTTACTTCATCATATTAAACATGGCGTCGATCCGAGGTTATTCCTTTGTAATGACAGCACTCGGCTGAGAAACAAAAATCTACCCCTTTTTTCCCCGTTTGCCGTAGCCTGTGCTATGACAAACCCCAACCCAAACTGATGTATGTACATTTATATGTGCGTGGGTGTGCATAGGCGTTTACATATGTAGACATACTCTATTATACTCTTTTGTCTGTTTAATATCCTTGAATCTACAATATCAGTTTTGTAGTTTCATGAGAGGCAAGAGGTCTAAATGCATCTTGCCAAACTCAATCCTCCTTCATTCGCCTCCCCAGCCTGATTGCCAAATTTAGTAACGGAAGATGACCACAGGCCTCAACGGAGATTGAATTTACGTTCCGCATGATGTCACCCGTGATGCTTTTTAGATGCACAGATTTTTTTTTGCAATCATCAACGCACACTTTCTTCTCTTTTCATGACAAGCACATTTGCTAGACGTTCTCATTACTTTGAGCCTAACGGTTACTATGGCCATAACCGACGGATGGGAAAATCTTCACGATGTCGACCTAGTTCACACACCGCTGAGCACTCCGCCTATAGTGAGCCTCACCAGTCAGACTTGGATGCGGCTGTTACCAGAATCCAGAGTGAATATCAAATGTTCGCGCCTGCTGGAAAGAACCATACTTTAGTTCACATGCCAGCACCGTGCCAACCACGGATAGCGCATCGTCGATGCCATCAGACGAACCATCCGCTCCCGCCAAATTGTGATCCTCTGGAGACAACGACCAGAGAGCCATTAAGCGACACATCTGACTTTTCGATGGTTGTGAAAAAGCCCCGACAGCAGCCGACTACTGTGTGGCGTGGAGAAATGTCAGGTCATCGACCCACTAACCATCATTATCATCAGGGCCGAGGAGAAAGGGGTCGGTGGGGTGATGTAAATAACGATCACACCAGAATCTGCCGGCCAACTATGGGAGAAAAATCCGAACCTATTTATCATTCTCGACCGCCATTTCCGGATCATCCCTATCATCCCATCTTTTATAACCATCCTTTTCCACACGACTTGATGAAATTACCAGAATGCGAAGAAGATATGCCGTACGATCGACGCGCATCGACCACCACCACCCTATCATCGGATACTACCGTGATACGCCGATTCAGCAGTGCCAGTACAACAAGCTCCGCAACCTCGAGTTCCGGAAGCATCCATTTGCTGGAAAAAAATGACACGATCAAGGAGAGCGAAACGGTCACGCGATCGAATGACTGTACACCTTCGGAAGAGCCTACTATTCAAAAAGAGGAAGAAAAAGAGGAGGAGGAGCAAGAGGAGGAGCAGGAGGAAACAACAGAATCAAGCAATCAAGACGAGGCAGTCACTAGTGTTGAAAAAGAGACATCTTCTCAGATAATAGAAGCATCCATGGAGCAACAGCAGCAACAGCATCAGCCCACGGCAACTGAGGCAAACATGCACGGCACAATTCAGGCTTGTTGCACGAGTACGACGATGCACGATGCGTTACCTACAGGTCACTGTGATGATGAAGCAGAAAAAATTCCCATCTGGGCAGATCCTATCAAAGTACGAGAAAACCCAACGAGATATGGCGCATTGAAAAAGTACCTACGTGAACACGATTTGTCCTTTTCATCTCCTCTACCTCTACCCAAGTCATGCACATTTTATTTCAGCGACACATCAGCAGCCAAACGGACATCCTCCGCAGCAGCAACGAGCGCAGCCGCTTCCAATTATATAGCCACTGTGAAGCCGTTGTTTGATTGTCACACCGTCCGGGATTTCTCTGCGAGGTGGCGTTTGTATAAAGAGCGATGTAATAGACCATCCCAATTGTTACCAAACCAGAATCTGTACTGTTTTCGTACTGGCGTCGAACCCATGTGGGAAGACAAGGTCAATCGAAACGGAGGTCGACTCACTTTATGTCCTTCCAAGACGGCAATGGATGAAGTATTCGAATGGATTCTGTGCTCTTTTGTGGGAGGAAACTTGTACGACCATGGTCTTGTCGGATTGGTACTGGCACGTCGTGCACGGGGCGATCGCATCGAACTCTGGCTGGACGACTCCGCGTCCCAGGAGACGATGCCGGCATTAAAGTAAGTTTGAATTGAACTTCATCTGTGCTTTTTGTACCATGTCTGACATACCCTTCTTTTCCTTTTCTTTGCACATAGGGAACAAATGTGTAGTATAATACCGGTTCATCATGAAATGATTCATGCCTCTCGGTTCAAGAAACATTTCGACAAATAATCCCTTTGTTCATTCGACCACTTTCTTTTTTCTGTTTTAGAAGAAAGAAAGAAAACTTAATGTAACATATTTCCGCTTTTTTCCCTTTTTTTTCTTTGTATTTTGCTTCTCTAAATAAGATGCGTTAGTATTGATTTATTGCATATGATAGCTGTTGCTTTTTTCGCAGAGCTCCTTATAGGCTCTAGGGGAGAGAGAGAGAGAGAGAGAGAGAAAAGTCAAAAAAAGAAAATCGATTTACCCGCCATGTTTTCTCCATTAGGACTGCATGGACCAGCATTGCATCATTTCTGTTGGACAACATTCTGGCCTGCCATGTTTAGAATCATTCATAGAAACCAAACAAATTTACTTTCTCCTGAGCAGAACAAGCCCTACTTTGTCGCGTTTTTATTACGTATATATACTTTATGATGTATATGTCTTCTTCTTTTTGTGTTCTTACTGTTGTCTCTTGTCGTCTACTTATTATTTCCATTTCTATCGCTCTATTTTCGAAGAAAAATAGCAAGGAATGACATCTCCCGTTACTAGACCGTCCGCCTTGGCTCCATCCAACCATTTCTTCTTCTCGCCTATCCCCACGCATCAGGCCACTGGTACCACTCATTCGTCCGATCTTACTCGATTGTGTAACACCTATACAACTATGAACAATGCTCTGCCGCGTCGTCCAAACCGAGAACTCAGGATCCAAACAGCTCCTCTCGTACGGTCCCATTCTACCTCTTCTATTGAATCCGATGCATTTTCTGGCATGGAGTCAGACGATAATATGACGGTCCTAACTTCACCAGTTTCCCCTCTGTCTTTCGAAGACATGTTCGTCAAACCATTAGAGAATCGGACCTTGTACTATGATTCTGCCGAAGCCCGGGCGTACCTTCGCCAAAGATCGTTTGAGGAAGCTCTGAAACACGGGTTTGACTCACGGCCTGAGAATATGACACTTCGGATCACTTTGACACCCTGGCATGGTCGGGCCACAGACAATGAGATTTATGGCCGCCTTAGCCATTCCGAAACAAAATCGGTGGTTTCCCCTGTCTCCTTGGTCTCCCCCTCCCTCTCCTTGTCGTCCTCGTCCTCGTCCTCGTCTTCTACTAGCAGTAGTAATATTACTAATATAAGCAACACCACCTGCTCAACCGATCTTATGACCTGCGTCTCCTTGCCGCCTCCCCCGCGACCCAAAAAGACGCGGGCTCAGCTTCAACCCGATACCTTATTTCTAATCACCCCATCTCAGCCCCAAATGGTTCGCCGTGTACAGAAACAGCCGCTGTTTCTGATCCGCAGACGCTGACATGCTTTGTTCCTGTTTTTGCTTGAGTTTCTTTTGTATATTTATTTTGGATTGCCCAGAAACAAAAACAAGAACAGTTCTTTAAGTTAATGTATACAATTATGATCTTTGGATGTCCTTAATCCAAAAAAAACTAATAACAATAACGACACTGCAATGTACATAATAAAGAAAAAGAACTATTGACCACTAGATTTGGAAAATTTTTGTGTATGAGATCATTGAATGAAGGGGAGAAGTCATGTAACGCTTTGACTTGTTGGGCGTTTATATTGGATTTGTTGCGTGTGAGCCTCTTTCCTCCTTTATTCCCTTGTTTTTCTGGGGAAATAGCGCAGAGATGATTGGATCCGATATGATACGATGTTTCTTTCCTCCTCTCATCAATGATCCTGCAGTAGCATGTGAACATATTCTATTATGCTCTCTCTTTGATTAGGCTATGGATCATGCTATCCATAGAAATGACAGTTACTACGACGACCTATCACCCACGAAACAAGATAGAGAAAATGTTGGCAACAAGTTGTATCATACTTAGATTAGACTTGTGTTTCTCGTAAAATCGAAAACCTTTTTTTTTTCTGTGTGGAGGAGGGGAATTACATGCGCAAGTGCTGTACAGGAAAAAACATTAGGGCTATTATTTTTTTTTCTCTTTCTTATTCATTTATCAGCCCAGAAGCCATTTAAGCCTTGGGGGCCTCCTTCTTCACAGGTTCCTTCTTAGGCTCTTCCTTCTTGGGCTCTTCTTTCTTGGGCTCTTCCTTCTTGGGCTCTTCTTTCTTGGGCTCTTCCTTCTTAGGCTCTTCCTTCTTAGGCTCTTCCTTCTTGGACTCTTCCTTCTTGGGCTCTTCCTTCTTAGGTTCATCCTTCTTGGGCTCTTCCTTGTTAGAAGACTTGGGCTTCTCAGAATCTTTCTTTTCGGAAGATTCGGTTTCGGCGCCATTTTCCTTCTTCGTTCCAGCAGCAGTAGAGGGTTTGGCTTCGTCTCCCTCGTCTTCCTTTGATTGCTCCGACATAGCAATCTTAAGATAAATGGCACGTCCTTCAAGAACAACATCCTTCACATTTTCCAGAGCCTTCTTTTGTTCCTCTTCATTTTCGAATTCAACGAAACCGTAACCTTTGGAGCGGCCACTAAACCAAGATGTTAAATACACCCTGTCCTCTCCAATGCTTCTGGTACTTACTTTCTCATTCTAGCAACATGGACAGACTGAACCTTGTATGCTTTGAACACCTCCTTCAGACCTTCATCTGTTGTAGCATAAGGCAGGTTCGCCACAAACAACGTTGTTTTGGATGGCTCGGTTAAGCGCTTGACTCTGGAAGCCTTACGGGCACGGATGCGGCGAGCTTTGCGCGCGCGGGCGCGAGAAGCAGGGGTTTCTCCCTCAGTAGCCTCGGTTCCCTCAGAAGGAGCAGATGTGACCTCGCGCTTATTCTTGGGAGATGCACTGTTATCAGATTTCGCTTCAGACGGTTTTTCTTCATTCTATAAGGAACACTGTTAGCATACCACATCGACACTGAAAGCACTACGTGGCTATCTATATTACCACTGCACGAGCTTTGGATTTCCGAGCTCTTCCCTTAGCACGGATGAACCGAGGACGACGACGACGCGGGCGCAAGGGAGCGGCGCCGGCCTCCTTCGGCCGAGCAATTTCAACGTTGATCTCACGGCCGTCTAACTCCTTCTTATCCAATTCCTTGGTGGCCTTCTCGGCTTCGGCAACGGTTGCATATGAAACAAAGCCGTATCCGAGAGAACGGGGCCCACGCGTAATGATATGAGCATTCAGTCTAACAAGAACAAGAGTTCAATTCCACCAATTTCCGCGACCTTCCTTCACGGTCCCCCCATCTCCGCCAAACTTTGTGCACCCTTAAAACTTACACTTTGCCGCATGTCTCGAAGAACTTGGTAAGTCCTTCCTCTGTGGTCTGAAAGGACAGATTACCCACAAACACCTAGAAAAAAAAGAAAGTTTAGACCGAGAATAATGGTACGACTACCGACTGTTCTTGAGTTTGTTTGGTTCTTTTTTACCTTGTGGACGTTTTCTTCCACTACGTTGGCTACAGAAGCAACGGGGACATCATTTGCGACAGGTTTCACTTGCTCTGTGGCCATGACTTTTTTGAACAGAAGAAAAGAAATAGTAGGGCGATAAAACAAAAGGGTTTTAGTGGGAGGGCAAGATGCAAAAACGGGAGCGATTGAACAAGAAGGGGACAGAGAACGATAGGTACTAGTGCGGGTTACCTAATCAATAATGTAGCTGAACAAAAAGATGAGAGAAAAGCAATTGGGGATAGAAGTCGGGTCAGGCGAGCCCGCGTTTGCACACCTCAAAAGCTCTGTGGATACGTCACGGGCATAATCGGAGTTACTTTTTGCTGCGGTTGCATCGCTACTGTTTGCTGTTGGGCAGTAGCGGTCGGACTTGTAGCTTACGTTTAAAATTTGTTAACGTCTCATTTGAACACAGCGTCTGTGACAGACATATTTTCTCCAGACCGCTCAAAAAAGAAAAAGGTGGAATAAAAACCCTGCGGATGAGGCAGGGAAAAGGTCGAAAGAGTGAGGTAATAGGAATATAAAGGAATAAAGGAAAACATATAGTAAAATAGAAAGGAAACGAAAAAAGGAAAAAGAGGGAAGAAGAGGGAGTCAGCTTTGTGCCTAGCCTGGTTGAGGAGGGAGACTTGTAGCTTACAGCTTTTTGCATCTTAATTTGCGCCACTATAAAACGTGTTTACACTGATGGGAAATAAATTTGGCGCTGACATAGTGCCGTCGCAGAGTGCTCAAAGGTTCAAAAAACCAGCCACGCTTCCACTGCAAATAGTCCAAATCTTGCAAAGATCCAAGATAAGGATAACAATGATGTAGTATGCTTTTGCTACTTTACGACAACGTTTATTCATAAAAATGAAAATGGAATACAACGATGAGAACCAATACATCCATCAATGTCACTGTATTCTCGTAATTTACACCAACTGCAGGAAGTTCAGTTAAGGAAGTTACATAAGCTGGTGGATGCTAACTTCCTACGGTAATATGAATAAATAACAAGTGAAAATAAAATAAGCTTTCGATTATTGATCGACTGACCAAAAATGCCCGCCAGTTCATGCGTATAACACTTGTAAATTCAGACATATAGTCATTTCATCGATAGGTGGCATCGCCATTGGACACACTGTGCTTTCAGGCCCTCTTAGATTCTTTGACGCAGCTTGCTTCATGACATCTATCGACAACAATTGCCCTATCTGCGCGACTACACAAACATTAACGTGGCATACTATGACGCGCCCTCCATTGATAAGACGATATTTCGTCATCATTCATCTTTTCTTTTGGCTTTTTCTCGACCTGCACTTTTAATTACATGACCAATGATGCGTTCATCACTACTACGTATGACAAAAGCACGTTGTCAGTCAAAGCGCACAAACTTAAGAAGACTATTTTAACTTTATCTCTTCCAAAAAGTGACACAAACTTGAATAAAAAGGGATGCATAAGGCAGCTTTAAACAGATGCATTGGATGAAACAAGTATGACAAAATTGAATGTTGTTACTATCATGCAGCCATTTAACCTCATAACGCAATAGATCTTGAGCAACATACTTGACACATCTCTCATTGCATACTCTCTTCTGGTCAACTGCAGTAACTATCTGTCTCTGAAAGCAAAGGCAACACATGTTTTCGGATATTCTCGACAGCCTAAAAGATTGGGTGATTTTGAATAGAAGAGATATATGACAAAGCGAAAGACAAGAAACTAGAGAAAAATGGTATTATAGTTTATAACTTAGCTACTTCACCAGCCTGACGATACAAATAAGTAAAGCACTCTCTATAGGATGGGTGGGTGGGCATCGAAGAACAACCCAGGATTCTCCTTCTCGCCGACTCCCAGACTAGCGTTAGGATACCATGGGGGTAACTAAAAAGGCAGTATGTCATTCTCATTTATCAACCATGATTTATACTTCACGCTACTTGGATGAATCTGGTGTTTATCGGAGAATCGAGTTGATGAAAGTAAAATATACTTGCCGCATGAGTCATTTAATAATAACTCCTATAATTATTTTCTCCTTTCCCTTGAAGAGGAATCGCAACAGCATAATGCAAAAAATAATATAGCAATATCTTCTTATTTTACTCTTAATCAGAGTAGATCATTGTGAGAATGGTGATAAAGAGTTATAATTAAAATAACGTTATCAAAGCAAGCATAATCAGAACGGCAGAGTTATTCAGAGTATAGAACACAATTGTCAATAAATTCCCAATTTATCTGGCTTAGTAATTTTGTTTTCTTTGTTTATCTTTCCTTTCTCACCTTTATGCTCCCTTCATTTTTGTAATGGAGCGAAAAAGAGCAGTACAGTTTGGTGATGATTGTCCCAGAGAGACAATGGCTTTGGCAATATTTCGCACAGAAAAAGCCAAAGCATGCTTTGGAACATGGAATCAGGTGATTCATTGTTGCTTAAACGGCGAAAGATACCTGACCATGGCAAGCTAAAGACAGATCTCCTGGAACGTAAGCGCCTGCCTAAAGTGTAGTAGCACAGGTTACAGATATGACTTTATGGCCTTCGGTGCAAACTGGCCTATATAGGCGAACTTTTGTACTTCATCTATTTATAAATTTACTCTGCGCGCATAGATGTTCATATATAAAGACGAATCTTGATATGTTAGGATCATCACGTTTCTGATACACTCAAACACACAATAAATCATTCTACACATGGTTCCTACTTAAATCGGCTATTAGGATCTGAGTCATGTCAGCAATGACTGGGACGTGCTTATCCAAGAATTCGAGAAACTATTTTAATATTCGAACTCTGTCATCATTTTGATATCATTTAGACGTGTCCTAAACTTGTTATCCTTTGTATAACACAAATGTTAATCAAGAAACGAAGAAGGGTAAACTTTAGACTGCAAAGAGAGGTGACCATATATCATGAGGAAGTTTATGCGCATCATTATAATTGGTTTTGATAAACATGGTAAAATAAAAAGGGCTTTTCATTATAAGTGACCAATCGTAAAAAAAACTCAAACTGAAAAAGAAAGTTGTCAAAGCAAGAAAAAGAGTCGCACAAGGTATGAATTGGCAAACAAACAAAATAATTTCGTTGTCTTTGTCCTCTCTTCCTTTTTTCTCTTGGCTTGATATGTATACGGATCTCTCTTTTCTCTACTAGCACATGGATATACCTGAGAACGATTTGGCTGAAGTATTGCAATCTCTGGGGATCCCCCCCTACGGACATATTACATAGGTTGGACAATTATCATGGTATGTCTGTATCAGACATCGTTATATACAAGAAACAATACAAGCAGCAGCAGAAGCAGTTGCAGGAAGGTGGGTAACATAAAAGCAATTGGCCGATAACCTGATATACGTTTCTATATTTCTGCAATCATCAGCTTACAGACAGCTACAATATGCACGGCAGCACAATGACAATGAAAACAGTAACGGTGAAGAGGAAAGTGCTGGTGACAATCAGTCTGAATCAAGCAGAACCTCCGCCAAGCGACAATTCGCTGGAAGCAAAAGGAAGCGGAAGCAAACCGCGGCGGAAAAAGCACGTAACAGGGAGCAAGCAAGGCGAAGACAGGAATTGTCGACTAGAACATCAATTACACCATACCTCACTTGCATTCGCAATCAGAGATAGGACACAGCATTTACACATAGTCGAGCAAGTCATCACTTGTGTTCTTTTCAGAAAATAGGGAGCTGATCCTGGTGTTACCGATATATATGTCTGCGGCAACGGAAGCAATGACATGTATCGCGATGAGGCTGATCTAGAATGGAAGTGATAGACATATTTAAATTTTATGCTTGATACATCTATGCAACACTGACATCATTGCTACAATATTATTTTTACGTTTGCCAAACTAAACTTTTTTATTGCGTTTGACAGTGGAAGATGACCAGGATATTCCAGACGAAGATATAGTAGAACTTCCTGAACCTGAAGAAGCCGAAGGTAATTATAATATTAAACGCCATTCATCTTCTAGCACGATTCTGAATGTTTATTTGAGCATCTGTAGACGAAAATGATGATACGGAATTTGAACCACACCAGATCCAACAGCTTTCAACAGCAGAGCATTACACTAGAGCTGACTTTAAGAAAACTACGCAAAGGATCAACACAAGTAAAACATCTTTTATACGAAGACTACAGTCAGTAATTGACACCAACAGAACCGCTGACATGAATTGTATTATCCGATCTATTGTATCAACTTTGGATGCATTACCAGCAGTTACAGATTTTTATGCCCAACGAGATATCCAAGGATTGAAATTCTTGAATTAGCAGGGACGTCAAAGGCTGGACGAAGAAATGGTTAAGATCTTCATCACTAGAGGCACCAAGTACCGGGATTCTCTCGGGAACGAGATCGTCTATTCAGGGCACGCCAACAAGACCAACGTGTGGACAATGAAACGCTTCGTCCTGATGGGACACGAAGATGGAGAAGAAGAAGAATACAGCGCCAACAAGCAGGTGAACCACCACCTCCTTCTCATCCACCTAAAGAAGAGTAAGTCACTCTCTTATTATCGATAACAGCAAGTGAAATATGAGTGCGATCTAACACTTTGTGTTCGTGATGAACAACAGCAAGTGGCGAAAATTATTACGGAAATGATAAGGCAAAAGTTCCTGTAGTGGTGTATGGTGCTTCGAGGTTTGGACGGAACGTTTACAAGGGCAAACCATGTGAACTGGCAGACAGATGTAGGAAGCTGCTCAAACGCGCTGATACTTCTGGGCGTTAATTATGATTGAAATGGATGAATACAATACATTTCAAGTTTGCTCCCGGTGCGGAGCGAAATCCTTGACGAAACTAGTTCTTGGTGGACATCGATGCTTGCATTCAGTATTAGTTTGTAGTAACTGTCATACTGTTTGGCAACGGGATGTTAATGCGTCAAGGAGTATCCCTGCCATCTTTATGGCCATGATTCAACAATGGGACCGACCAGCCATCTTTACTCGGCCACGTATGACCACAACTGCTCCAAGTAATAGAAACGTTGTATGTTTACTGTGAGTAAGTTACAAAGATATAGCAATATCTTTGTTTAATCAGGATACTAACAAACAAATGACCTTTATATTTACTCTCATCCATTTTCCTTGATTCGCTAATATATTGTCTTTGGAACCTACCCCCGCACATGTCTGAATTTGGATGGACGCGCTCACCAATTTGGGCTTTTACACTCCACGGGTTTTTGCGTCGACTTTTCCAAATATACGTAAAAACGCACAATCAAAACGCAGATAGGCATGGAAAAACCAGTAGCTTGTACTCATCCAATGTTGATTGATACGATGTCACCATATCCCACCGAATCAGCCATCGTAGCGATAATCAGTATTGTCCCCGTTCTTCTTCATTTTGTCAAGTTGTAATTATCGTAGGAATTGTCTCATTCATGCCAAATCCATTTTGTTTTTCAAATATGCCTATTTTTTCCTCCACTTATGAGAAAAACGAACAAAAAGTAGTTATAGCCATAGCAGCAATGATCAGAGATTACATAGTGACAATCCAGTGATAATTTGGAAATAGCTAAATGCAAAGCTAAAAAATAAAAGACAAATCAGTTTTTAGTCCATCATGCAAATGCAAATGTTGGATTGACCAAGTGTATGTATTGTAAGAAATCATTGGCAACCTATCCTCATCAAACTCAGATAAAAGATCAATGAATAGCTCCTATCAATGGAAACAGCGAGAAGCACACGTATATAACTAACTTTGACTTTGTCGCTCTATCATGCTTCTCAACAGATCGGCAAGATAGCAGTGGATTGTTCATCACATTTAGCTCCGAGTGGACAAGGACGTCATGTCTAAGCTGCCAGGAAATAATGGTTTTCATAGTACGCTATTTTAACAGATATAAGAAAGAGAAGAGCTTCTGTGTTTATGGATGATGTATGAGATAAAGACTAAAAGCTGGAAGAAGCAGCTTTAGGCTTGCACGTATTATTACTATTATGTAGGGAATACGTTCATTTTCTTAACCAACTATAACACACACTGTGGGAAATTTTTCGTCGGATTCGTCGGGAAATCGACGTCGTGGCGTCGGGTTCGTCGGGTTCGTCGTGTTTCGTCGGGAATTTCGTCGTAATTTAACAGGCACACGACGAACCCGACGTGAGATCGTCGGGTTCGTCTAAAAAATTGAAGATATTTTCACCAAGTCAATTCCTCTCCGCTATTCATTTTTTCGACGAGACAGATTTTTAAAAACGGTTCATTTTTCCTTTATATCGGCTATTAGATTTGCTCAAGGTTATCAGGTGGAGCCCACCTTCAACAAAGCCATGGTACACATTAGAAGTGCCCAGTATATACGCGAGATACATTGGCAAACACTGTCGCTTCACGTAAGATCCCGTATAGCTTGTACATCAATGTGTATAAAAAGTTGCTGTGATAGGACATTATTATCATGTTTGAGGAAAAATAAAACACTTTATGAATCTTTTGGTATGAACATAGAATCAGTAAGTTAAAACTATGATTCTAGCAAGCGTGCGTTTATT